>CAMZMU010000105.1:21300334-21376509 GCA_947311845.1 Poa pratensis
GGTATTATCACTATGCCTATGAAGGTCATAGCCGTAGCGCGAAGCCTCTCGAAAGGCTATAGCCAGGCTTATAGCTGGGCTATGCGGCTATTTAAAACCTTGCTCCGTTCTCCTGGACGCGACGCCCTTCTCGACAGCGAGAAAGGACGCCGAACCAAACGCGTCCCTCACCGGCTTCACGGTGATCGACGAGATCAAGTCCGCGCTCGAGCACGACTGCCCGGCCACCGTCTCCTGCGCCGACGTGATCGCGCTCGCGTCTCGCGACGCCGTCTCCTGCTCGGAGGTCCCACTGGAAACGTGCCCCTTGGCCGCAAGGACTCACGCTTCGCCGCTGACAAGGAATTCACCACGAAAAGCCTCCCAGCCCGAATGATAACCTTGGCGAGCTCGTCGCCATAGTTCGGTGAGCTCGGCCTCGACGCCCGCGACATGACCGCCCTCTCCGGCGCGCACACCGTCGGGATGGCAACTGCGAGCACTACAGAGGCCGCGTCTACGGCACCAGCGACAACGGGTACACCATCGACCCCTCATTCGCGGAGGCCAGGCGACAGATGTGCCCGCGCAGGGCCCTCCGGTGACGCCGGCAAGGCGCCGTTCGACGCGGTGACGCCCATGAAGTTCGACAACGCTTACTACCGGGGCCTTGTCGCGCATCAGGGTCTCCTCAACTCCGATCAGGTCTTTATGGCGCTGGAGGCGCGCAGGACAGCCTCGTGGTGAGGTACGGTGCCGACGGTGATGCTTTCGGGAGGGACTTCGCCAGGGCGATGGTGAAGATGGGGAACATACCTCCGCCAAAGGGAATGCGATGGAGGTAAGGCTCCACTGCTCCAGGCCAATTACTGATGGCTCCATGGACAGTCGATATTGGATTAATTTATCAAATGTCCAGATTGTAACAAGTAATTTACATCTTTATTATTTGTTTGTCTACAATGTTGTCATACCGTAATGTTGGCATAAAGGTTCCAATGCATGCTTGTAATATATGGGTTTCTCTGGTTTTGTTTTGAAGTGCAAAATTTTGATTTACCTTACATAAATGGAAACCTTTGTACTTTTTTCCCGAAAGGGGACAGCGGCCAATGCATCCGAACGATACACACATTCATAATTTTATCGTGAAGTTTCTGTGAGAGTTTACACCTCAAGAACCACATAAAGTTGTGGCATGAATCAGCCAAAAAAAAAACAAGCAATATGCATTTATTCTATTTGAATGTCGTCTACCACCACGGTTGAAGATAGCTCAAACGATCACCATCAACAGAGTGCATTCGGGAATCCAATTTTCCCGTTGCTCCACCATCGTAAATAGCTTTGTGAATAACGTGCAAAGATGTGTTAGAGGTATACTCGGTGTATATGTATCTGGTAGTATAGCATTGGTAATCCTTATCGTACTTATCTTAGGAAAGACTTCTCGACTTAAATCTGTATCCCTATATATTTTATATATCGCGGAGAGGTTCAACACAACATCCAGCGAATACACTAATCTTATCCTTCTACATGGTATGAGCCGCAAGATGCTGACCTACCCTATAAAACGATTTCGTAGCGCACGCCACGGGGGGGGGGGGGGGGGGGGGGGGGGGGGGGTCAATCTCTATGACCTCCGTCGGGGCCGCACGACTTGTAGCTAGGGTCCATCCGCCGATCGGTCGATTGATTGATTGCCCGGGAGAGTTTATTCTACGATCTATATATCTATTTTTCTCTCGTTGGGTCGCTCTCGACCGACGTCTTTTTCGTTTGCCGATCATAGATCGGATTGCTTATTTCACCGCCTGTCGTCCTCGCGCGCCTATACTCCGACATTGGCATCGACATTTCCTTCCTCCCGCTAGTTGCAGCCTCTCTGCACGAAGCCTCCCCCTCGACAGGCTGGCGCGCCTACCTCGACAGGTTTTGCCCATCTGCGCCTCTGTCAGCCAGTAAGAACCAGGGTGTACTGGGCAGGCCTCTATAACCCTCAACACTCGGCGAGTGAATCTCGCTAAGGACCAGGCTGCAAGCCTGGGATGCCCGCGGGGCAGAATCGCCTCGCGGAGGCCTGAGGAGGCAGCTAAGGCCTGTGGAGCCTCTACTCCGCTGCCTCCTCTCCAAGGAAGTTTTCCCTGGAAGGGAAGTCAACGCAGAATCCTCACAGGGCGTTCCCGCCCACGCGAGGGTTCCTTCACTGTAAAGCAAGCTCTGCGGAGCGCACATGGCTTCCGCAGTGGCCGCAGAGTGACCGCGCCTCTGCGCAGAGTGACGACGGAGCTGCAGTCCCACTTTGGTGATAAAGGAGTCAACAAAGCAGGGGCACGGCGCAGACCACCAAGCTTTCCTCTTTGGTGATAAGGGAGCAGGCCGGCGCTACGCGCCGAACGCGACGTCACCATGGATGGACGGCGGCCTCTCTGCGCGGCCTCAGCTTTTGTGCCCATGGACCGCGCTCATGGACGCCCAAGCAGCGGTACACCGAGCTCCCGACCGTTGTCGCCATGTGGTAGCCCTCCGCTGCACAAGGACAGGGAGGAGGCCCGGGGGCGCCTATAAAAGGAGCTGGTGCACCACCCTAACAGGGATGGAACACATTTTACTCCTAGTCTAGCTACTTGCGCGCAAGGGAGAAGAAGACAGTAGTTTCCCTCCCCTTGTACGCGCCATTGCCACAACTGTGCCCTCGGCAAGCACGCTGTACTGTAACCTCTACAGCAGCAATACAGACAGGCAGGACGTAGCGGTTTTACTCCACAAGAGGGCCGTGAACCTGGGTACACGCCGTGTCTCTCTCTGCCGTGATGTCCCTCCTCTGGAACGACGAGCAGCGTCGCCGCGCCGGATGAGGGTTGATTGACGTCGTGTTTCAGCCCTTACACGAACTCTCTTCGCGTGTGACTGCCCTGTTTCGTGGGAGTCATTCTCCGACAATTGGCGCGCCAGGTAGGGGGCTGAGGCGCGCATTCAACCTCCATCGACCTCAACGCCATGGCGGACACTCGCGCTGCTCGCGCCAACCGACGCGCGTCAGGCCGAGCTGAGGACCGAGCCCGTCGTCCACGCCGCCAGGCCACGCGGCCGTCGCGCACCAACCGCGCTTCGGGGCGCACTACTGCGGAGCCACGCGTGGAGCACCCGAGGATGAGGCGACCGCTACGACGAAGACGTCGCGACCACGAGCACAGCGAGGACGCTGAGTCCCTCGCATCCGTCTCGGCGCCAAAGCGCGTCCACGCTTGGACGCCCGGCGCCCAGCCCAAACACTGCGCTGCTCATGGCAGCAGAGCTCTTCCGCTACCGCCCCACCGCCTAGGCGCACGACAACTGGCTTGGCCGTCTCAGCACATCGTCGACATCGCGGCTGCGCCGCGCGCGGTTCCAGCCCTTCGCGCTCCCTGGTGGCACCACAACTCCGGGCGCGCAGGCACCGCGCGCCCATGGAGCGCCTCCGCCTCCGCCTCCGCCAGGACCACCCCGGCTGCAGCAAACAAAGCCGCCTCTCACGGTCCTCGCCGCATGATTGTCAAATCGTTGCAGCGGACGCCGCCGGACGCGCGGGTGGAGATGGAGCGCCAGCGGGACCTCCAGAAGCGCATCGTCGAGGAAATTGGCCAGGCGGGCGCCAAAACCGCAGAGCTCTCCGGGCGGTGTGGCCACGTACGCCACTGGCTGCACGGCCTTCACCCGCAACCTGCGCCGCGTCGTCTGGCCGCAGAAGTTCAGGGCCAGACCTCCCCAAGGGCTACGATGGCTCGAACAACCCCATCGAGTTCCTGCAGCTCTACACCACCTCCATCCAGGCTGCGGGAGGAGACGACAGGTCACCAGCGGCATCTTCAGGGCTTACTGCAAGAGCCTCGGCACCAAGCTCTGTTTCGCCTCGGTAGCTCACCCACAGAGCAATGGTCAAGCCGAGCGAGCAAATGCTGAGGTCCTCAAGGGCCTCAAGACGAGAAGTTTCAACCGCCTCAAGGGCTACGGCAAGGGCTGGATCGATGAGCTCCCCTCCGTGCTCTGGTCCATCCGCACGAACCCTACAAAACCCACTGGTGAGACGCCATTCGCCCTGGTGTATGGAGCCGAAGCAGTCCTCCCCACAGAGATCAAGCACGGGTCCGCAAGGGTCCTTGCCTTCAATGAGGACAATCAAGAAGACCTCCACAACGACGACCTGCTGTTCCTCGACGGGTTGCGCCGCCAAGCCGCCCTCAGAGCGGCAAAATACCACAAGACCTGCGACGCTACCACAGCCGCCACATACGTCCGCGCACTCTCGAGACAGGCGACCTTGTCCTCAGGAGGATCCTCTCCAGGGAAGGTCTCCACAAGCTCTCGCCCATGTGGGAAGGCCCCTACAGGGTCGCGCATGTCGCCAGACCTGGTGCGGTGCGCCTCGAGACGGAGGACGGCATCCCGGTCAAGAACCCTTGGAACATCGCGCATCTACGCAAGTTCTACCCGTGATCTCTATCACACCAGGCATTTTTTGTCTCTAGAGGAAAGCGCACAGCTTCACCTCCAAGCTTCACAAAAGCTTCTCTCTCTGAGGGCCAGTCCCTCTGAGCTCTTCCTGTAACGTGCCGCCGCAGGCCGTGAAGAGTCTCAGCCACTGAATGTGGTCCCCATGCCTCGACATGGAAACTTTATCTTGGCAAGCCCAAGTGTAACGAACCAATTCGTTTCCTAGTGAAACATTGCGCTGCGGCGCCGCTATGTAATATTTTGGGGGTGAGTTTTAGTTCTCGTTACTCTGTGTTTTCATTCGCGCTCATATCTTTCCCCTTGCGCACCTCGCGAGCGGGGGCTGAGTACGGTGACTGTGCCTCGGGAGCATCCCAGCAGCACCGCAAAACCCAAAAGGATCCGAGCTCTAACACGTGAGCACGCTCTCACGCCTGTTACCTCACCAAAGAGCTCTGGCCCAGGGGCTTGCTCCCAAACCTGCCACCTCACCTAAGGACCTTTGGTACTTACTCTCCTCGCGAGGCACCCATGAGGAAACCTATAAGCGCGCATGAGTTTCTCTACCATGTTCTGCTTTGGTTCCACCTCTAACCTACACAGGGAACAAGAGTCCCCC
Organism: Poa pratensis; assembly: GCA_947311845.1. Taxonomy (NCBI): domain Eukaryota; kingdom Viridiplantae; phylum Streptophyta; class Magnoliopsida; order Poales; family Poaceae; genus Poa; species Poa pratensis. Next base: position 21,305,409 of record CAMZMU010000105.1, read on the forward strand.
CAAGGCTCGTGGAGTCACGCTCCAGACCCAAAGAGGGAAGCACATCTTCAGGGAAATCAACGCCCTCCACGAGGGCAGAACCTCGCTAAGCTAAGTCCTGCGCTTACACCTCAGGCGTTGTGTTTTTCCTCTCACGAGCAACTTCCGTCCCTCGGGCGGGTATTTTCTCCCTCGCATTTCATGGACTGCTTGAGCGTCAAAGGGGAGCCCTCGAGCATCGCGACTCGAGAGCTCTTACCTCTCTAAGCCTTAAACACCCCCCGGCCTTGCTGAGTCATTGCTCTGGCATACCGTAGTGGCGGAGTCATAGCGCTAAGAGACGGGTCCTGACGACGTAAAGCGAAAAAGGCATGGAATAGGGATAAAATGCCCGTCGAGGGGCACACGCACATTGCAGCACAATAAAGTGTTTTACAGACCATCACAAATGAAACAAAGTCTTTAAACAAAGATAACTTGCGCCTCAGGCGCGACTTGTGGCAGGAGCAGCTTAAGCGGAAGTCTTGGCGGCCTCATCCTCCTCAGCGTCATCCCCCCGCGCTTCCTCCTCGCGTCTTCCTCCTCGCCAGAGGCCGGCTCTTCAGCGACCCTCTTGAAGCGGTTGACATAGTCGTTGATCTCCTCCCGCAGCGAGTTGAAGAGGCGCGTCTCGGTCTGAGCATCCCCCATGGGCTCGGTCACGGACTCGAAGTCGAAGCATGGATATAGGCGCTTGAGGTTGACGAAGACGCGCTCGACCGCCACCAGCAGGAGCTTGCGGCACTCCTCGTCGACAACATCGTCGAGTTCCGCCACAGGGCCCTCAAGGACGGAGAAGAGCTGGTCGAAGTAGGTCAGATACGTGGCAACGTCGGCGTTCCCGTGGACGGGGACGGCAGGAGCATCCACCCCCAGCTTCGCAGCAAGAGCGTTCCCGCGCGTCACCAAAGATCGGAACATACGCTCCCGCTGCTGCGTCAAGACCCGTGCCGCCACCGCGCTCTGCTCAGCCTCCTCGACCCTCTCCACAACAGGGGCCACCTGCGCATTCAGCTCCTGCATGTCTGCCATCAGGGCTGTGAGGTCCTGCTCCGAGCGCTCGAGGGCCTGCTCCGTGCGGAGATTAGCGTCCTTGGCGCGCTTCAGCGAGGATTTCAAGTTGGCGTTCCACTCCTCCAGCTGGCGAATGCGCTTCCGAGCTCTCTGCGCTTTTTCTGGAAGCCGTCCTCCTGCTTCTTGAACTTCCCAGCATACTCCCGGGAGACGGCCTGTGTGACAGCAGTGCGGTACTCTTTTTGCTTGGTGAGGGCCTCCGCCTCTGCCTCCTTTTTCTTCTCGGCAAGCTTTTGGTTGGCTTTCTCCACAAGCTCCCGGTGCCGCTCCACCTCCTTGTCGTGCTTGCCCATGGCCTCAGCCAAGCTGCTCTCGCGGGACTCCAAGGCCTCACGCTCTCTGTTCATGTCAGTTTCCGCCTGCTCCAGTTTCTCCTCACGCTTGAGCACCTCAGCTTCGCGTGTCGTCATGGCCTGCTCGCGAGCCTCCAGCGACAGACGATGCTGCTCCAGAGACTTCCTCACCACCTCAGCTTCAGAAATTATCTTCTCCTCGCGGCTAGCCAGCTCCTTGCGCTGGTCGGCGAGGGAGGTCTCGATAGCCGCTCGGTCGGAGGCTGCAGCCTGGCGCTCCGCCACAGCCGCCTCCCGATCCTCTGCAGCCGCCTTGCGCTCCGCCTGGACCGGCGCCAAGGCCTCTTGCGCCTCGCGCTCCGCGTTCTCGCGGATCTCCTGGGCCTGCCGCGTCGCCTCGTCGCGCTGCGCCTGAAGAGCTCGGTCGTCAGGGCCACTCCGCCGCCTGACTTCGAAGAAGCGGGCCCAGTCAGCAGCAAGGGCGTCATACCTCCTGCCAAGCTCCGCCTCCTCAAGGGCAAGTTGGGTCTCTAGCCCGTCTAGGGTGCCCCTCACCAAACGGAGGGCAGCTTGGCGGCTCGCGCCGCTCCGGCTCCGGTCGCTCAAGACCAAGGCCCAAGAGCCCTCACGTGGCGCAACGTCCTCCGCCCCAGCGCCAGCCTCTGGTGCAGAAAGCACAGTGCTTGGACCAGGGTCAGCACGGGGCCACAGGAGCGGGCCCCCACCGTCTTGTGCGTCGTTGTTCTCCACGACGACCTCCTCGTGGGCCCGGGGGCTGGCGAGGGAGGCCTAGCCACCAGAGGCTCAACCGCAGCCTCGCCTGCTGCGGCCTCAGAAGAAGTGGCCTCCCCTCAGGCTCGGAATTTGGAGGGGGCGGCGGAGGAGTTCCCTCCTCCATCTCGACGTCGACGCCTCCCGGCGTCTGTGTGCTGGTCCCCGCCGTTTCCACGGCGGGTGTCTCTGGGGGCTCCAGAGGAGCATCAGGGCGCGGCGGCACGGAGTCTTCGCCGCCTCCTCAAACTGACTCTCGGCAGGAGGTGGCGAGGCAGTTGCTTCTTCAAGGGGCGTCTCCCCTACAGGCCTCATGGCCTCGTCAACAGCCGGGCCCGTGGTGACTGTCACCACGGGCTCCTCAGTCTCCTCTCCAAGGGGCGCTGTAGGCCCCTCAACAACGGTCGTAGCGTCGCGCCGCACGTCCGCAGCCTTGCGGAGTCGGCGACGCTTCGCATGAACCAGACCCCTGATAATCAAGACAGTGAGATCCTCGAGAAAGGCAAGAACTCTCGATAAGCAAGAACGAGTCAAGAAGAAGCAGTACTCACCCAGATGACTTGGCGCGGGTGTCCACCCACACCTTGTTGGCGGAGCGCCGCAGGCCTGTTGAGGCTCCAGCGCTGGGCTCCTCAGGGGCCGCCCCAGCTTTCCTCTTGAGAGGAGTGCTCTCCAGGCTTCTGGCGGCCCGGTCGTGGATGGCCTTGGTGCGGGGCTCGCACCGCTTTGCCGCGGCCTCCGGGCCGCTATCGTCCCCGTCTTCGTCTTCTTCTTCTGTGGCCCGTCGTGACGGGGCCACCACAAAATCCTCGTCCACATCGGACGATACCTCCAGGATCTCCTCCTCAGGGGCCGCCTGCTTTGAAGAGCTCGCCTCCCCTAACGAGGGGTTGACTCCTCCGGCGCGGCGTCAGCTTCGGCGTCTGAAGCAGCAGAGGACTCGCCAAACAAGTCTTCCTCCACCACAGGCGCCGCAGCCCCCTTCGCCTCTTCTCCCTCCAAGCCCTCTGGCGTGAACGTCGGCATCATCTCCAGAACTGCGAGGCGCTTCTTTGGAGTGAGCTGGTGGAGGGGCCTCAGGTGCTCAGTGCCCGGAACAGGGATCTCCGGGGCGATGAAGAGCGTGCCTAAGATGGAGGCGACATCGTCTGGCGCGTGGGCGCTGAGGTGCAAGCGCATTGGATCTGCCGGGCCGGAGTACATCCACACCGGCTTCGTGTGCGCCTGGAGGGGAGCGATGCGCCGCCTCACGAAGTCCTCAGCGACCATCTGCCCCGTGAGGCCAGCCTCGCGGACGAGCTTCATGCGCGAGACCAAGTGGGCAATCTTCTGGTGCTGGAGCTTCTCGCTGGACCAATTTGAGTTCTTCAGCGGCGGCGCCTCAGGCTCATCGAAGAAGGCATTCCGCTCCTTGGCGTCGACGAGGACCCACTTCTGGCGGAAGTCCTCCACCTTCTTCGTCACCCTCGTAACGGCCTTGTCGCCATCCCACGACATGGGGATGTAGACGGCGCCCATCCCGTCTGCGATGCGGAAAGACACGCACCCAGACCGCTCGCCGGGCGCCGTGTTGCGGAGCGCGTAGAAGCTCCGGAAGAAGGCCACGGAGGGCATCACTCCCAGATACGCCTCGCAGAGATAGGCGAAGATGGCGAGAATCAGGATGGAGTTCGGGTGGAGGTGCAGGAGCTGGATCTGATAGAAAGCCAGCACCTCCGCAAGGAAGGGAGAGAACGGCGGCACCAAGCCAGCGAACAGCGTGTGGACGAAAATGGGGTACCACCCCGCCGCCAGCTTGCCGAAGCGCGCCGCCTTGACGCCGCTGGCGCCATGCTCGTTATTCCTCCCGGCGACGAGGACCTTCAGCCTATCCAGCGCCTCCGCTGTGGAGACGCGAGTGCCGATGAGAGCCGGCGCAAGCTCCTCCTCCCGCTGCGCTTCAGCGGAGGCCTCCACCATCGCCGCCTTGCCTTTCTTGGGGCCCATGGCTCGCGAAGGAAGGGCGGCGGAAGAGCTCGGAGAAGAACGGAAATCGCCGGAGTAGTGGAGCACCGGAGGTGTATGCGAGAAGGAAAAGGCGTAAATGCGGCGGAACTGCTGCCGGCACAGCCGCGGCAGCCTTTATATCACCTCAGAGCGGTTTCCGAGGCGTCGTGGGTCCCACCACGACGCCCACCTCCTCCGGAGAAGCCGAGACGCACCAACCGCTCGCCACGTGTCTCGGGCCGGCCGGACACTTTGGGCCCATGACGCTTCGCCTGCGCCCCCTGGACCGCGTCGTGCCCGTCATGGGCCCGGGGGCTACTGTCAGCCCAGTAAGAACCAGGGTGTACTGGGCCAGGCCTCTATAACCCTCAACACTCGGCGAGTGAATCTCGCTAAGGACCAGGCCTGCAAGCCTGGGATGCCCGCGGGGCAGAATCGCCTCGCGGAGGCCTGAGGAGGCAGCTAGGCCTGTGGAGCCTCTACTCCGCTGCCTCCTCTCCAAGGAAGTTTTCCCTGAAGGGAAGTCAACGCAGAATCCTCCACAGGGCGTTCCCGCCCACGCGAGGGTTCCTTCACTGTAAAGCAAGCTCTGCGGAGCGCACATGGCTTCCGCAGTGGCCGCAGAGTGACCGCGCCTCTGCGCAGAGTGACGACGGAGCTGCAGTCCCACTTTGGTGATAAAGGAGTCAACAAAGCAGGGGCAACGGCGCAGACCACCAAGCTTTCCTCTTTGGTGATAAGGGAGCAGGCCGGCGCTACGCGCCGAACGCGACGTCACCGTGGATGGACGGCGGCCTCTCTGCTGCGGCCTCAGCTTTTGTGCCCATGGACCGCGCTCATGGACGCCCAAGCAGCGGTACACCGAGCTCCCGACCGTTGTCGCCATGTGGTAGCCCCTCTGCTGCACAAGGACAGGGAGGAGGCCCGGGGCGCCTATAAAAGGAGCTGGTGCACCACCCTAACAGGGATGGAACACATTTTACTCCTAGTCTAGCTACTTGCGCGCAAGGGAGAAGAAGACAGTAGTTTCCCTCCCCTTGTACGCGCCATTGCCACAACTGTGCCCTCGGCAAGCACGCTGTACTGTAACCTCTACAAGCAGCAATACAGACAGGCAGGACGTAGCGGTTTTACCTCCACAAGAGGGCCGTGAACCTGGGTACACGCCGTGTCTCTCTCTGCCGTGATGTCCCTCCTCTGGAACGACGAGCAGCGTCGCCGCGCCGGATGAGGGTTGATTGACGTCGTGTTCAGCCCCTTACACGAACTCTCTTCGCGAGTGTGACTGCCCCTGTTTCGTGGGAGTCATTCTCTATGACCTCCGTCGGGGCCGCACGACTTGTAGCTAGGGTCCATCCGCGATCGGTCGATTGATTGATTGCCCTGGAGAGTTTATTCTACGATCTATATATCTATTTTTCTCTCGTTGGTCGCTCGACCGACGTCTTTTTCAGTTTGCCGATCATAGATCGGATTGCTTATTTCACCGCCTGTCATCTCGCGCGCCTATACTCCGACATTGGCATCGACATTTTCCTTCCTCCCGCTAGTTGCAGCCTCTCTGCGCGAAGCCCTCCCCCTCGACAGGCTGGCGCGCCTACCTCGACAGGTTTGCCCATCTGCGCCTCGTCCCACGAGATTGTCTTTGTCTCATCACTGAGCACACGCACCCGAGCCATGGGCTGCCCTTGTCCACCCTCTGGCTGCCAACACGTCTTCCCAGACGTGTACGCCCCGCCGGCCTCCAGTACCAAATGGGAACTTGAGTTTCACTCAACAACTTGATTATGTGTGTCTTTTCTTCTTGCCTTTTCTTCATAAAGAGACCCAGTGAGATCCAAAATGGAAAACTCCAGTCACTTATGTTACTAAGAAGTAGCAAACTTACTCCACGAGAGAGGAACCTTGGCAATGATGCATCCGGCAGAACTTGCCCGGTAACACACATGTAAATTATTTCTCGTGAGAGTGCTCAACCACAAAGCGCTCATTAACCATATTGTAGCATAGAATTCTTCCATGACATACATTTCATTTCAGCACACCCCCAAACTTGTCCGCGACCTCATCCCACATGTTCTTGCCATTATCAAATGACACATATGAGTCAACAATACTCTCATAGATAACACTGAGAAGAAAATTGTAAAAAGGGTACCGACTTTCTGAAAAGCTTTGTAATGTGCAGTACTAATCTCTCCCTCAGGTTTACCTTGAGTGGCGTTATAGCAGCTCATGGTTTGAAACTATAGATCTCCTCTCGCATGCCATCTCTTGTAATGCACACCCTCAAATGGAGACGGCCTCATTGATGCAGCAAAACCAATTGGAATAAATTGTCTATAATCAGGTTTTTGAATGGTTGAATATATAAGCATTGTACAAATTTAATCCATTAAAGTAGTATATAAATCATGACTATAACAACGAGTATTAATCTAGTCATACAAACTAACATGCATGGTGAAATAACAGATTTAAAGCAATAGCTACAAACAAAAGTTCTAGCAGGATCTCAAAGAAGGAAGACAAAATCACAACAGTGCATGGGGAGCAGAAACGATGTGTCATCGTGCGCTCCCTAAAAATCTAATTGCCTCTCTCCCACACATGATCACGAGAAGGGGGGGGGGGGGGGGGGGGGGTTCAGGAGGCCTGCTGTCATGTCTCGTAGTGCACGCCGAAAGACGGGATGAGAAGACTTGGATGGTGGCGCAAGATTTTAGAACGAGGAAGTCTCATGTGTTGCGTATCCGTCTAGGGTGAGGAGCGACCTCTTAATAGATGGTGGAGGCGAAACAAACAGTAAGGGAAAGACACGGATCACTGAGATCGTCTTCCACTCGTGCTGTTATAGGTTCTAATTCGGCTTGGCTCATTCCCGAAACTTGACGCGCGTGCGTCGTTACGAGGCAAGGCGTGGGAGGACCACACACGTAGTTCCCTTCTTCTCACTCGCATACACCAAGTGGAAGAGTTGCGGAGTGTTATTGTTTATCCAAGTGGGTTGCGGAGTTCCAACAATTTATAAACTATTAACAATGGGGGACTAAATTTTAGTCTCACCTCTTGCCATTCATAAATAGGCCACACAAGTCTTTGAGATTTTCACTAGGGATTATTTAGTTGAACATACATGGGCTGGCCTGTAATTCATAATTCAAACACAACATCGTGCATGGAAAATTGTACTCCCTCTGATCCCAAAAAAAGTGTCATGGGTAGTGCTATAAATTCGTACGTAATCAGCTCATTTGTTCCGACACTTATACTGAATCGGAGGGAGTATCTATATTCAAAGCACGTAATCTATCTATGAAAAAGGGGCCTACGAGAAAAGGCACAGAATCTTCGAGTTGCCTTACAATTGTTATTTTTACTGTTCATGGATCATATGAGAACTTAATTAATTGTCAAATGAGACATGACAAAACATCGTTCAACCAAAAATAAGTAACAAATTAACAAAGATAGTTACAGTGAGGGATGGAAAGTAAAGTTAACCTGAGGACTCTATAAAGCAGAAATGAGGACCTGAGGACTCTAGCTAGTTGCACAAGTGGTCAGTAGCCCCACTGCCATAATTCATATGCATGCATACGCCAAAATGAGGACTGAGGACTCTATAAAGCAGAAAGACTTCATCCTTCACATGAGAGAGAGAGAGAGAGAGAGTATGAAGAGGAGGGGAGGGAGAACCGCGATGGTGTTCGACAAGAAGGATGCCGAGAGGCGGATGAGTGAGACCATGAAGATGGAAGATTTGTGCTCCAAGCTGACGTCTCTTGTTCCTCAACAGTACCGTCTGGACACTGCCTCACAGGTATGGCAACTTTTTTCTTTTCATAACGGGTATAGAAAGTTCATGAGTTCTCTACAATTCAAAGTTAATTACCGTGAATACAAACAAATGGACAAGATTATGAAATGTGCGGTCGCATCTGCTATTCTCCACTTTTAGGTTGATTTTTGTGGCAGTTGTATGTTCTGGTTTTAACGAAGGTAATTTTTTGTTTCATCCATTAATTAAGCCGAAGAGAGTTGCCTAGCATATGTCTCTTCTTGTTTCCTTGAAAACTAAATTAACACTGCTGCACCTAAGTTAGATGATATGACCATGCTTATTAGATGCGTTGCAACTTAGATAGCTGGCCTTGTATGCCATGTAGTTAGTTGTGTTGCATCTTACTCGCAAAAAAAACTAAAAGAAATGTGTTCTAGGGAGCCATCGGACAGCCCGCAAAACATAAAACTCAGACCTACGCAATGGAATTCACCATGTAAGTGAGACTACAACAAAGTCATGCATTCTGTTTGGAAGTTTGATTGAGCGTAACACAAGGATGTTTACAATACGTGTTCAATGCCATCGTTTGTGTATTTTTGACAGATCTGACCCTTTTGAGCAACTAAACGCATGTGTGGCCTCTTATCAGAACTATTTTCAAATCTGGCCTCTCGAGGTCGGCTCTAAATAGGATGGAGCTGAACTTGTTCAGTTCGGCGCCATCCAGAAAGTCTCATAATTTTTTAAGGACTTAAAAGATTTGAAACAGGGGGTCATCTCATTAATTAGCAAAAAATACATCGTTTGTTGCCTGTCCTAGAGATGAAGAACAACACGGCGTGTTGCGCCAAAACTGGGGCAAACAGCATGAGTCGTACGTTAATGCTAAAAGATTAGCATGGCTTGTTCGGTAATTTGTTCTTGGTAACACTCTTATTGATTTTCTTTTACAGAAAAAACAGTAGGAAACCCTACTGCGTCATTTTCATTTATAAATGGAGGTAGAAAATTACATGTCATCAAGTCAATGTTGCATTTTATCCTTCAAGGATGGTTTAGCTCTATGCGTCACTAAATTGAAAGATTCCTTATAGAATCTAATGCATTCATTTATGTTAAAGTGCCCTTCCATAAAAGATAATCCTATTCATGTGGTTCCAAATGCTCCACGATTAAAGAGTCCTTCAAACATATGCTATTGCTCCTAGCTTGATCTTCCATGTTCCATCTATGAGCATACTCATGAGATCCATTTCAGTGTTCCTCTCCAGATTGATCCCTCCACCATAAAATCTGACTAAAATCACATGAGGAAAAACAGATGCAGCAAAGTTTCCTCAATTGAATCCTGGCACAACACACATTTAGCATAAATAGAATAAATGGAGTCGTTTCTGCGAGACACTAGTATGAAGCCATGAACATCGCTAAAACGAAAGCTATCTGTACCTCAATGGCGCTTTCTATACACGAGCAAGAAACAGGAGATGTGAAACATGAACGGGTCCTTACAAGCATGTATACATCGGAAATTGACTCCACGCTAGGTACCAATTGATCATGTTATAATTGCGTGGTACCGGTGTGTGATGTACCTGTGTGTTCGTACCTGCAGAAAGCTATCGATGGTCCGGCAAAGACCATCGTATCATGGTTGGCGGGATATATACACTAAACACCAAGAATAGTCATGAAACACGGACCTAGCTATATATATAGTCTACAAAACACAAAATTCTAAAAACATATCTGAGCCCTACCATTCTCAGTGGTTTTTTTAGTATCATATAGCAATGGCTGTTTACATTGAATCAGACGTACTCCCTTAGATGACTTTCATTCGTTCACATATAGATGTATCTAGACATGTTACAAATATATATATATATATATATATATATATATATATATATATATTTTAGAACAAGGGGCAAAAGATTTGCCCCATTTTCTTTATTAAGAGAGAGTGCGCACACAAAGTTCGGACAACCACAACATCGAAAGCAAATTACACAAAAGGATTACTCTCCGGCATTAATTCTCCAAGCCGCTTTGCCCCCGCAATGACCCACAACTTCGCCTGCTCTTGATCTTGCTTAGGATGCCAATGGACGGCGTGTATTTGGTTCGGAACACTCGGGCATTCCGCTCATTCCAAATTTCCCAAGAAATGAGAAGAACAAGGGATGTCATTGCCTTGCGGTTTGGCATGCTAGCACCGGACATGTGACGCCACCAATCCTTGAGGGAGAGATCCGACCATAGCGAGAGATCAAGGTGTTGCAAACCTAGCCATTCCTTCAAGAGGCTCCAAACTCGAGTGGTGAAACGACAATGGACAAGGAGGTGAGAGGCCGACTCGGGCACCCTTTTACAAAGCGGGCAAGGGCCGCAATTTGGCCGCCCCCGACGCGCCAACCGGTCCGCCGTCCATAGACGGTTTTGGAGAGCAAGCCAAGCGAAGAATTTTAGTTTGGGGGGCGCCCAAGCTTTCCAAATCAAGGTTTTCATATCGGAGGAGTGAGACCCATAGAATTGAGCCTTGTAGGCCGTCTTTGCCGAATAAGCACCATTTGCGGAAAGTTTCCACACAATGGTGTCCTCCAAGTTCTCCTCAAGGGCCACGTCTTGAAGTTTGACCCAAAGATCGACGTATTGGCGCACATGGTGGATGGTGAATTCTTCGGTCATGGCGATCTTCCCAATCCAAGCATTGTTGAGGAGGGCTTGAGAGATGGTCCATTTTTTGTTGGAGGAGATACCGTAGATGAGAGGAGCAATGAGCCTAGGTTTTTCTCCCCCAAGCCAAGGGGCCTCCCAAAATGATGTTTTTCTCCCATTTCCAACCGCTATTGTTGTGGAGGCATAAAAAAGATCCATATCCTCCTTGGTGCAAGGGTTGGGAGAGCCGGCCCAAATCTTGGTAGGATCTTTCCATTGGAGCCAAGGCCATCTCAAACGCAAGGCCCTTGCGAACTCGTCGGTGCTAAGAATCCCTAACCCACCAAGGGAAGTAGGGCGGCAAACGGTCTTCCAATTTACTTTGCATTGGCCTCCCGAAACCTTGTCGGTTCCCTTCCAAAAGAAAGCGCGGTCAATCTTCCTTAGAGAGTTAATGAGGCCCGGAGGGACAATGAGGGGCGTCAAGTAGTAGATAGCTTGTGAGGTAAGGACCGATTTAACAAGGGTACCCCTTCCGGCAATATTCATGAAGCGCCCATGCCAAGCGGGGATCTTGCCAACACATTTGTCTTCAAGGGGTTGAAAATCAACTTTCCGGAGTCGCCAAACCGAGAGCGGAAGGCCTAGGTATCTCAAGGGGAATATGGCCCTCACCACCGGAAGGCCATCAAGGACGGCATCGAGGTCAACTTGTCCACAACGAATTGGCACCACGGAGCTCTTTTGGAAGTTTGTGCAAAGGCCCGTCACCACCCCAAAGTCACTAAGAATTTCTGCAAGGTTTTGGATATCCTCCTTTATAGGCGCCACAAAAATGGCCGCATCATCCGCATAAAGGGAGGTCCTCAAGATGGTTCCCCTCCCTCTAATCTTTTTGAGGAGCCCAAGCCGAGTTGCCACATCAAGAATTTGTTGTAGCGGATCGATCGCAAGAACAAATAGGAGAGGCGAGAGAGGGTCTCCTTGACGAAGGCCACGACCATGCCGGATGGGAAGGCCGGCGATACCGTTTAGAAGAATGCGCGAGGACGAGGTGGAGAATAAAGCGGTGATCCAATCTCGAAATTTGCTTGGGAAGCCCCTCCGTTGGAGGAGGTCGAGGATGTAGTCCCACCGGACGGAGTCAAAAGCCTTTCTAATGTCCAACTTGAAGAGGAGAGACGGCGTCTTGTTCTTGTGTAGCCTCCGAGCTAGATTCTTGACATAAAGGAAGTTGTCGTGAATAGTCCTTTTTTAATGAAAGCACTTTGAGCATGGGAGACAAGGTCATTCATGTGCGGTCCTAGTCGGAGAGCAAGCATCTTGGCAATAATCTTGGCAATGGCATGGATGAGGCTAATAGGCCTATAATCGGAGATCTCTTCCGCCCCATCTTTTTTCGGCAAGAGGATAACATTTGCGGAGTTAAGCCAATGGAGGTTGTTGGTGTGGAGATTGTCGAAGTTTTGAATGACCTTCATAACATCAACCCGAACAATGTCCCAACATCGCTTGAAGAAAGCACCGGTGAAGCCATCGGGGCTGGGGGCCTTGTCACTTGGCATTTGGTTGATTGCATTCTTGACTTCATGTTCGGAGAAGGGTGCGGCCAAACCCTCAAGATCCGGAGTTTCAAAGTTTAACTCATCCCATTTGAAGTCGAGTGCTCTCGGTTCTCCCTTGCCAATTGTGGCGGTAAAGTGGTCATGGATAATTCCCTCCTTGTGCTCGTGCTCCGTTACCCAACCGTTGTTGCGCTTGAGACGGTAAATGTGATTTTTCCGCCTCCGCCAATTAACTTTGAGGTGGAAAAATCTTGTGTTGGCGTCGCCTTCCTTTAAGTTCGCAATTCTTGAGCATTGTTTTTTCCTCGCTCTCTCAAGGATGGCCAAACTAAGAACTTTTCGCTTAAGCCTAGCATGAAGCTCCCGTTCTTCAATTGAGAGGGCTCTTGTCTCTTGTGCAATATCAAGTTGTAGAATGACAAGAAGAGCCGCATGGAGGAGGACTTTAGGCTTGGAGAAAAGACGACGACTCCATTTCGCAAGACAAGCACCAAGTCTCTTGAGTTTATGGAACAAAACGTGATAGGGCTCCAAGTGAGCAATAGGCGCATCCCAAGAGTTCTTCACAATCTCATCGAACCCCGGCAACTTGAGCCAAAAGTTTTCGAACCGAAAGGTTCGCGGCTTATATGGCCCGGAGTCGTCGGCGAGGAGCAAGGGACAATGGTCTGACAAGGAGGAGGATAGGGCATGAAGCACATGAGTGCCAAATCTAAGATCCCATTCCGGGTTGCAAAAAATGGCATCGAGCTTGCAAAGGGTGGGGTCTTGTCTCCCATTGCTCCAAGTGAATCGCCTATTTTGGAGGTGCACCTCATTGAGCTCACAGGTAGTAAGAGCGTTGCGAAAACGAGCGATGCGGCCACGGTTAACATTCCTCTTGTTCTTGTCTCTTGCACGAGAAATTTGATTGAAGTCACCGAGGACAAGCCAACGCGAGCCTTGCGGCGGCTTTTGGTTGATTAGCTCGTCAAAGAAATCATTTTTGCGGCTAGCGAGTGTCAGGCCGTAGACCGTGGTGATGCGGAAGTCACAGTCGCCGTTGATGACATGAACGGAAGCCGAAAGGCAAAACTCGGTAATAACAATGTCGGAAATTTGGACCGAAGAATCATCCCAGAGAAGCAACATGCCTCCTCTGGTGCCAATAGCCGGCCTCTCCGCAAAACCTCTCAAACGGTTGCCTCCGATAAAGAAAGCATCAGAAGCAGTAACAGATTGCAATTTAGTTTCTTGTAGGCACACCACCTGACAAGAAGAAGAGCTAAGAGTCTCGTTTACAGCTGCCTTACGATCATCGTCATTTAAACCTCGAACATTCCAGGAGAGCAAATTGATAAGGAACTCTAACATTAGGAAACTTTTAAAGGGAGCAACAACAGAACAGGGCTAGCTCATGCAACAGCAGTTGCATCAGCCTCCTCGTCCACATCCAGGCCCTGAGCACCACCGTGCCCAATGAGTGCTTCTTCCACAGCGACGTCTTCCAGCGAGTCCAGCTTGAACAGGGCCCGGAGAGCAGCGATGACCTCTGGCTGGACTTGATCCTTGAACAGGGCAGCAAACCGGGCAAGGGCAGCACTTGTCACGACCTGGCCGTTGAGGATGATGCCCAGGCCGCGACACACCGCCGCCTCAGCCTCCTTCACCACTGGAGCAGCCTTGCGCCTTGCACGGACGCGGTCACTTGTGCGACGCATAGAGAAGGTGTACTTGCTGGAGCTGACGCGGGCGCGCGAGATCGACATGCCCGCGAGCGTCTTCCTTCGGTTTGTCGGACGTATCGGTGGCGGCGACAAGATCGGCTCCGGAGCTGGCTCGAACATGGGCTGGTGGCGACGCACGAGAGGCGGAGTGACCTGCACGGGAGAGCAGCTAAAACCAGGAGGGTGAGAGAGCGAGCGTTCCGGGGTAGACAGATGGAGGCTGCCGGCGGACCAGAAGCGAAGAGCAGCTCGAGCCGAAGCGGTGAGGTCGAGGATGGAGGTCGAGGATGATTTCTGGGAGCGCGGTGGAGTAGGCAGCACCGAGGTCGGCGAGGCGGGCGGCGTGAGCAAGTCCCTGGAGACACGGCGAGTCGAGCGAGGCGAGGAAGGACGCGCCACGTGACGCCCGCGGACGCCAGCCTCTCCATCATCTGAGCTGCTCCAGGAGTCAGCAAGCCGCAGGCCATCCACGGAGTTGCCCTGCTGCACCAGCAGGACATCATCAGCGTGCAGGGGAGGCTGAGAGTGCGGCTGCACCTGGGGCTGGGCCAGGGGCCAGTCCCGCAGCTCAAGTGGCCCGACATCACCCGGAACCAGAAGTGGAGCAGCCTCCGCTACCCGCTGACGGTGCCCGTCACCGCGGCGGCCGTCGTAACGGCCATCACCATGATGCGCTGCCGAGTCCTCCTTTGCAGCATCACGAGAGACGCGGGAACGGCTGCGACGAAACAGCCGGTCACGCAACCCAGGACGGTCATCTCCACGGCCACGCCGGTCGTCGTCATCATCACGGCGGCCACGGCGAGCGGGCTCAGCCGCCACTTCCCTGCTGCCCGAGGGACGCCGAGCGCCGTCGATCACCCCAAGAGTCCATTCGAACTCCTCAACACGGCGCGGCCTCGCCTGCACACCGGGGATCATCTCCACCCCGGTGAAGTCCTCGTACATGACCAAGTGAACTATCACCGGCGAGCGGAGAGCACGGCGGCCAATGGAAGGGGCAGAAGGCAGAGCCCGGGCCGGAAGCTTGAGGTTCTTCACCTTGGGGATGAGGTCTGGATTGTCTGTCCATGCCCAAACACCTAGCGTGGCCGCGTCCTCCTTCAACACCAAGCGCGCGACGATGTAGTCGATGTCGCACTCGTCGCCGATCGCACGCGAGACGGTGTCGGAGTCCCAGGCGTGGAGCTTGACTCCCTCCAGCTCGAGGTAGACATGGAACTTCATGTCGACGTGGTCAGCTTGGGCCTCAAGCGTCCACGGCTTCAAGCGGATGTCGAGGATGCCGCGGCGGAACGCTGGCGTGCCCAGAGCGCGTTCCCGGTGGTGCTGGCTGTTGAAGGTGACCAGGAAGTCCTCAGGGTGGTGGCGGACGACAGTGATGGCGCTGATGGGGATGTCGAACTCGTCGTGGAGGGCGTCAGCCACCGCCGCCGTGGACACGTGCGGCCTAGAGCCGCCAAGGGACAGCAACAAGTAGCTGGAGGCGAGGGCGTTGGCGGACTGCTGCATGAGGGCGGTGGCCGGCACAACCACGCTCGCCATGGCAGGGCGCGAGCGCGGGTCTCCCGGACGGCGCGCCATGGCAGGCTGGTGAAGCGGCGGGAAGGCCGCGGCGTCGAGCTTGAACGGTGGAGCCGGGACAACCTCAGAACACTCCCTCTCCTTGTGGCCTGGGCGGGAACAGCGGCGACAGCAGATGGGGTTCGTGCAGCTGCGGATTTGGTGGCCTTTTTCGAAGCACTTGAAGCAGAGACCCCAGAGGTGACGAGGAATAAGGGAGCGCGGGTGGGCCGGAGCAGGAGCAGGTGGAGGCTTTGATGGCGGGGGCAGGCGGTGGCGTCGATTCCGCACAATCTGCCACCCCTCTCCTAAATCTTCCACGCGATCTTGGGCTTCAATTTCTTGTACGGCGGGCATGGAGCGCCGCGCGGCTTCCGGGAGACCAGAGCGAGGCATTGAAGGCTCAGAGCAGATCGGGCGGGAGGAGCTGGTCACGGAGGGGATGGGAGCAGAGCCGGCTTCAATGCGGCGGAGCGGGGTGAGCAGCAGCTGACCAACCTGCAATGAAAGCAATGCAGAGGCAGAAGACGCGGGCGGGGTCTCAGGCACCTCTTCCACGGATGCGGACCGAGTCGCTGGCACCACGTCAACGGAGGGAGCAGAGCCGTCTTCAATGCGGCGGAGCGGGGTGAGCAGCAGCTGACCAACCTGCAAGGAAAGCAGTGCAGAGGCAGAAGACGCGGGCGGGGTCTCTGGCACCTCCTCCACGGATGCGGATCGAGCCGCTGGCACCACGGCAACGGAGGCCGACAGGGCGGAGGGACGCACCGCGGCGACCAACACGGACCTCAACCGCGGCCGTACGGGCCCCAGATCTGGCGCAGGTGCCACGATCTGCGGGGTGAAGTTGGCCGGCAGCCGGGCGGGGGTGGGGGCAGCTGATGCGGGCGCAGGGACAGGTCTGGGCGGGTGGCCGACGCCGCCGGAGTGGCCGGCGTCGGGAGGGGCCGGTGGGGCTGGGGAATCGCCATGGTCGCGAGAGCAACGGTCGTTTTTGTTACAAATATAGATATATCCACATTTAGACAAATGGAAGTCATCTAATTTAGAACGGAACGAGTAGCTGCTTATGCTGTCTTAAGTCTTGCAACGGTTATCTTAAGTCTCAACTCTACTTTGGATGAGCTTGCAGGGTTCCTCAGACATGCCCAGCCAACTGATGCATGCCACAACCTACATCAAAGATCTAAGGGAGAGAGTTGAAAGGCTGAGGCAAAGGAGAGATGATTCCCGTTCAAGAATCCAACCAATGACCGGGTGCAACGTCACAAACACTGCAGCAGCAGCAGGATCATGCGGTCCTCACGACATGGCCGTACACTTCACCGGAGCGACACATTTCGACGTGAAATTCACGATGAGCCCGCAGAAAAGTGTCGAGTTGCACAAGGTGATTCGTACGATCGAGCAGGATCAATCCATCGAGATCATCGAAGCGAATTCGTGCTTTGTAGATGATGGCAAGATTGTGTACATGCTCAAGTGCAAGGTATATATATATGTGATCCTACTAGAGCAAACAACTTGCTTTTCAGTTAAGAAGTTGATGGTTTACTTCCTGCATATATCTGACATCGTCTTCTCTGTGCATAATCTGTAGGCAATAAGCTCTGAGGATGTCTTGGATGCATCCATGGTGGCAAAAAGATTAGGAAGGTTGTTGAAGGAATCATTTGCATAACCTGATCGTGTTCATGTGTGAATTGGTTGAGTATTCGTCTGCAAAAACAAATTATATCGCCGTGTCAAAGTTTTTCCTTCACATAATTAAACTCTATCTTGTTTCTTCATTAGATTGTACAATTTGCATTGACACTTGTAAACATGTACCCTTTCAGAGTCCAACTATTTTCCTGCCTTACGGAAACATTTCGGGTTTATATGAAGGCTTTTATCTAGTATATGACGAACATGCAATGACCTTGATAGACTGAATTTATACATTGATGGGCGAGAAATGGTACGAAAATGGGCTTATGCCAGTAGTAAAATGACTACAGATATTTCCTTCTCACCCGGCCCGTGTCATTACACACTGCCACACGGGTAATGTAGACGACTGGAGGGCAGGGATGTGGGGACTCGAATATAATTTAGCATCATCTTGCGGTGCAACTGTGCAAGGAGCACCCTGTCCACGCCAAACATTTTGGATGGGCCTCTAGAGTCGACCAAATGCTAACCAATTGATGTGTAAACATAGCCCAGAGTCGTTAGGCCTCCAACTAAGATTGTTCTGGCTAACTTTGATTATGAATGTCATGCAGGGACAAACTATAGCTCCAGTGTATGGAACATCGTTGGTAGGAGCACCATCCAAAGAATGTGAAGGGTTACATGCATATTCTAAACCCAGTCAAACTTAACCAACTGGGCTATAAAACATTGTTTGATCAGAGCTTTCAAATTCAACCGCCGAGCCTAAAAAACTAGAGAAAAAATTAGGTCAGCCTCGAGAGGCTCATGCACCACCAGTTTTCCTACTGTTATATACACGGCAGCTCCCGCAGTTAGATACACATTAACTGCAATGTACAGTTATGCAACACCACCTCAAGTCACCCTACCTAAAGATGCAGACTACAAAGCTCACAGATGTGCACATTGCCCTCTATAATACAACGCCAAGTCGGTTTCTACATCAACATTACTAGTTTCTTCCAAGGTGGTAACATCAACTGCATTCCAAAGGGTGCTCAAAACTTGTTGGTTGGACTGAACTGCCTTCCAACTGGCTAGGTGATGCCAACTTGGTTGACCTGCCCTCTAAATGGTTGGGCGATGCCAACTTGGTTGAACTGCCTTCCAAATGGTTGGGTGATGCCAACTTGGCTGAACTGCCTTTCAAATGGTTGAGTGATGCCAACTTGATTGAACAGCCTTCCAAATGGTGTTCCGACATTGTCGGCTCGATACTGTTCTTAGATTGAGCTTCCACAAGCGACTGACATGTTGCTTTCTGCTCTCGTGTATTGTTACTGGATTTAGCTTCCTCAAACAACTGAAGAAGCAACGTCTGCATTTTCTTCCGTAAGGCAGAAGCCTCTTCAGGTTGGAACCATCCTTTGCCAAACTAACAGAAAAAAGTAGAGAGAAAACATCAGCTAAAAGCATCTGTGTGCAGTCCAGAGTGTGTTCTGCAAGCAGTCAAACACGCAAAACATAAAACAGTCTAGAAATTAACGGATAGTCGCTCACCATGGCAAGGTCTTTCTTGTGAAGCCTCTCAGGTGCCTCCTCAATGAATCGCTGCATATAGTATAGAACAAAGAGGCCACAGTCATATTCATTTTCCTGCTGTGGGACCTGGAAAAGGTAGAAGTGTAAGTGTTATAAGATCAGCATGGAGGAACAGATACACCGTTTAGAAGTCACATGTTATCAGCAACATTAGGAAGCACAATGGAGATCCACTTATAAAAAATGTGGAATTTGGCAATCTACAGCCTGTACTTTGTAACTTGATGCGACTTTACACTTGCTGCCTTAGAGAAAATTTCCCACTAATATGAACTGTAACGAGAGCTCCAAGTGGTCGTCTTACCACGTACACCTATTCCAAAGCATCCTTCCACCACTAACATGCAATTTTCTCAATAATATAGGAAGTGTATGATTGCAGGTTTAAACAATACTAGGTAAGAAGGCGCGGCGACACGCCGCACCCGTGTGGTTTTATTGATGTAGTTTATTTTAATTTTCTGTAATTTTTGTAAGGATGGAAAATAATCATATACATTTGAATATTCTGTATCTGGTAGAAGTATGGAAATACTCATATATGTTTAAATTCTCCAAAAAAAATAAACACATTGTGAATTAGGGGAAAGTTTTGGCATTTTAAGTATGGTTAAAAGTTGTTTAATTTTATTATGTCAATAACCATGGTTAATTTTTCTGAGCATTCGTGAATTCGATATAAATAAGTAGGATTTATTTTTAAAAACATTTTGGTATGTTCAACATATTTTCCCTGTGGACAATGAATTAGTTATGAATTTAATGGAAATTAATATAAAATTCTGCGGTATTACTATTATTTTTCGTTGGTGAATTAGTTTTCTGCAATTTGTGTAAGCATGGAAAATAGTCATATACATTTGAATATTCTGTAGCTGGTAGAAGTGTGGACTATACTCATATACGTTTGAATTCTCCAAAAAAAAATAAACACATTGTGAATTAGGGGGAAGTTTTGGCATTTTAAGTATGGTTAAGAGTTGTTTAATTTTGTTATGTCAAATAACCATGGTTAATTTTTCCGAGCATTCGTGAATTCGATATAAATAAGTAGGATTTATTTTTAAAAACATTTTGGTATGTTCAACATATTTTTCCATGGACAATGAATTAGTTATGAATTTTTTGGAAATTAATCTAAAATTCTGCGGTATTACTATTATTTTTCGTTGGTGAATTAGTTCATATGGGAAATAAATTGAGAAAATAATATTGCAGTGCAATATGAAATATGTATGCTGCTAAAAATAATGTTAATAAAATTAGTTTTGGAAAAGTTATTTGGTGGTGATGTTACTAAAATTAGTTTGTAATATCTGGAGAACGCAAGGACCTCTGCGTAAAAGAACCGTGCGTTTTTATTCCGGGAGGCCGATTTATAATTTTTGGAAAACGCGTGGTATTTTCTGCAAAAAGTGGCGAGCGGGGCTGTTTTGCAAGAAGTTTTATTCCGGATGGCCGATTTATATTTTTTGGTCGAGAAGCCGATTAAAAAATTTTAGAAGAACGCGATGGCTTTTCTGCAAAAAGTGGCAAGCGGGGACTTTTTTGCAGAAAGTTTTATTCCGAGGGCCGATTTATAATTTTTGGAAAACGCGTGGGCTTTACTGCAAAAAAACATGTGGGGACTTTTATGCAAAAGGTTGTTTAGAAAGGTGATATGCATCTACTCCTGAAATGAAAATTCAAACGGATGACTGAGCGCGGCGAACTGGACAAAATTTGTCAAATGTTTGTGCGAATCTGGATCAGAAATTAAGGAGGTAGAGTCGACCAAACTCGAAACCAATCACGAGAATTGAACCTATTTCATGTATATAATTTTCAGATAATGCGAAGTTTTTTTTTTTGCAAAAAAAAAAAAAGACTACTGTAGCGTCATACTGTAGCGCATGCACTGTGCATGCTACAGTGCGACGCTGCAGTAGCCGGAGGGCTGAGAGCGCGCGATTCCTTCGCGCCATAATATATAGTAGTATAAGTAGTATGTAAATGAACATCACAGGTGGATCTGATGCTATTTTCCCAAGTGCAGTTGTCTAATAACAGTTTTGTTATTCAGATCTGAAAAGGACATACACCTAAATCACACATTTCAATGAGAGAAGAGTTTTTGAGTTACCGCAATAGGTTTCTTCTCAATTTTACGAGGAAGTTTCTTCCACACCTTTTCTTGTATGGGACATTCTGCTAAAGAACCACTTTCATTCAGGTAACTCCATTCTTCTTTTAAGAATCTGCAAGCGAACATACGAGGCCTTCAAAATAGAATGAAAGTAATAGAGCAAAAGCTGACAATATCCTGGAGGTTTTGACACTTATACAAAAATAATAATTTTATGCACAAAATATTAATACCGACATCCTAGAACATAGGCTTATTTGTATGATATAAATGAGACTTTGAGAATGGAAAAATAACTAAAACAAAGTATTTGCCTGCACAGCATTTGTGTAATTAAGTTGCACAAATAAAACAACCTATACCAGAACAAACCAGTACAAGTGATCTTTTTTTTTCTTCCGAGACTACTACATACCTCTCAATGACACCGAAAATGTATCTGCTTCTATGAAACTTTAGTGAATCCAAATGAAGTATAATGGGGCCTGATTGATCTTCCTTTGATGGCATACACATAATTACAAGGCTCCAGTGGGTACTGATCATTTGGAACAAAAAAACACATGCTAAGCCTTTGGCAACATATTGTAAGAAACATAAAACTCTAGAATATATAGGTAATGATATGCATCAGTGATCAGGTCATGTCACGATAAAATTTTGAATCACCGACAACATAAGCATAAGCATATAAACATCCATCTACAGTATTAACTGAAACAAAAAAAAAAAAAAAAAGCAGAATGGCATCTACTTCATTATGACCAGGGTTCACAGTTCACACCGGCAAGGGGGTGGTAAAAATGGAAAGACGGTGCAGGCCTTTGGCACTAGTTACAGGATAGCCTATTATTTGTTATATACTGAGCTCTTTACTCCACGTCGCCGCCAAGGCATATGAAATAAATGATATTAACAAAAATCCTTAAAACAGGTACTGAAGTCTGGAAGAGAACATAGTTGAAGCTCCCTCCCTCTAAATAGGTACAATTTATTGACATCACATTGTATTTTCAAGTACATATCATTGCAGCTCCCTCCCTCCAAATAGGTACAATCTATAAACATGCAAAGTTCCACATTCAAACTTTACTGCATAGTATAAAATATATGCACGAGGTGAAGTTCTAGAAACATATAAAACTCTACAAGTAAATACAATTATCTCTATTATTAATTTAGGATCAGAATGTACGTCGTACCTCCTGGCCCACGAAAAAAGACTGCAAAAAATGTCCCACGTGGTAAAAAGGAAGGGAAAAAATCAACCGACACTATCAGACGAATCACACAACAAGCAAAATGTTTAACTTATTTTTGCCAGGTTAAGTCTTAGCGCCACATGGTTTTCTCACTCACAGAAGCCTGCTTATATGGGCGGTGCTTCGCCTCAAAATATTTGAGTGGGAGAGGTGGTACTAAAGATTTGACCGTGTATATCCTTTTGTTTAGCATTTGCTGTAGTTTTAAGCGCAAGTAGTACATGGGCTGCCTCTGATTGGGCCTGCAGCATATCTTACATGGGCCTTTACATTTTTCTAATGAATTTCGGTAATTGAGAACCTTTAGGTGGGCTGGAACGTGGTAAGAATGGTAGGCCAGGCTGCTTAGAAGGCATGATAATCTTCCCTAAAAAAAAGAAGGCATGATAATCAAATACTAGACAGGTTGCATTATGCCTGTTCTATGAGATAGATGACAACCACCATAACAATATGAGAGTATCATGCAAAAAGACCAACTCATATATATATTTAATAGTGAATATTAATCGGATGACGTGGCAACCTATGCATCAAAATAATGTCCCGTACCATGCCCACGATTAATCGGATTATCCATGGGTAAAATCCATGAGCGAAAAGTACGACCCATACCCTACCCATTGGGTCGCCCACGGGCAGATAGACTCAACCCAGCAATAGCTGTTGCCTCACCTCCCTATCTCCTCTCAAGAGACCAACACTAAAAGAGAGGGGGGAAGGAGGAGATGACGCTAGAGGTACGAGCACATCCAATTGAGGCCTTCTTGAACATCTACCTGCCACCACCATCCTCAATGTGGTCGCCCCCATCGAGAATCTCTCCTCCGACGAATCACCTACTCGGTAGCCACCAACGGCCATGCATCACCATGCCTCTCCTTCTTTCTGCCCTGACTCAACCCAGTCAGCCACCCGCTACCAAACGGACAGTGCAATGTCCAAACAAGGAGTAGCAAGACGACAACGTACAACAGATGAAACATCCACCTCTATATATATCTTGTTTTCCTGTAACACCTACTCCTTTTACAACATGAATGGATGCAGCAGATGATGTATTTAGAAGATTGCGGGGGAGGGGGGTGTTATGGCATTGTTTTTTAATGGTGAAGTCAAGGTAATATGGTGAATATGCGCATACAGTCTTTGTTATAAAAAATCTAAGATCTTGCAAGCATGCCATGATTTTCCGAATGGACACATAAATTATTGACCAAATTAATTTGGTGGTATCACGTGCTCATTTTTTACATTTGATTTCTCCTATTTGAATATCATATGCTCAGCATTCATATAACCTTAATACAGTATATATACCTCAGATGAGTACTTTTTTATGGACCAACATCGTAAGAAACTTTTTGGGGAAGCTAAACAAATTTTTTATTTGGAGATGAAAGAAAGACTGTTTTTGTTCATTATTTGCATAACAAGATATAATTGTTTTGATAAGAACATGTGTTGAAGACTTGGTCAATCTGTAGCGACGCACGGGCGTTGTGCTAGTCTATCATAAGTAACGAATATAAGCAAAGAGACAACAACGTCGCTTACTCTGCATGGACAGGCAATAATATATATGCCTTCTGAAATATGTCTATGCTTTTCCACCATCTTCTCAGCTTTAAGAAATAAGAAGCCTTGTCCTCCTTCAGAATAAGAGACCAAAATGAGTGGAACATACAAGACATGACCATATGTTGATACAACTGAGAGGTAGACATCAAATCTTCATTTTACTATGAAAAAGTTGTACCATGCGCACATACTCCATGTACTTATCCAATGCACAAATATTCCAGTAAACCCTAACAGCAATCGTATTTTTTTACTGTTTTTGTACTTCACGTACACACTCCTCCATGTAGATACATGCCATGTAATATTTAATTAGCGCAAAGAAGTCCGACGCTATCTCCCATAAGGCCTTCCCGTCAAGCCACCTATCCTCCCAAAAGAGGCGGAGGTCCCGTCGCCAAGCACCATACACCTACCTCTCATCTCTAGAGAACTGCATGTCGAGCCCGCCCAAGGAAGCGGGGGTCAGTACGCATCCTCCAAAACCAACGGACCCTATGGCTGATCGCCGTGCGGGCGGGTGTACTCAACCTGCAGCAGGCGACAAACCTTGGACCAGTTGATATGGCAGTTGGCGGCCGCTGTGCCCACCAAAGAAAACCTCTAAGGATCTTCTCCACCTGTTTGAGGACTTCTTATTGAGGCTTAGCATCATGAGTTGGTGAAGTGGGATTACCGCGAGCACCAATTTGGCAAGTGCTAGTCATCCTAACCTAGCCATCATGGAAGCTTTCCAAGTGGGGACTGGTCCGCTAGTTGGTCCACAAGAGGCTGGAATGCCTCAATCGGAAGCCTTCTGGTCACGAGGGGGGTACTGAGATACTTGACGGGGTAGGGTGCCAACTAGCACTCCAGGAAGCATAGAAATCACAGTACTCCCTCCGTTTTTACTTGCTTCACGTTCTGGATTTTTTCGAAGTCAAAGTTTCAAAAAAATTGACCAAGTATATACAAAAAAATGTCAACATCTACAATATCAATAGATATAATATGAAAATATATTTTATGATGATTCTAATAATATTAAATTTATATTGTAACTGTTGATAATTTTTCTTATATATTTGGTCAAAATTTATCAAGTTTGACTTCGACTAAATCCAAAACGGAGCACGAAATATTGAATCTTAGCAAGCAACACAATACAATTTAAGAATGTAATGCAGAAAGTTACCTTTGTTCTCAGGGCTTCAAGTTTGCTGAAGAAGTATGTGTTGAAAATATGATACTTGCCTCTTGGTGTACTAACTGATGACATTGGCTGTTGCAGGTACCTACAAGATGGTATATTTATTACTTTGACTGTTATGAAATAGGCGACAAATGAGGAATTTAAAAACTAAGAGGAACACTTACATTATGTAGAAGTTCATTATAGGTGAGGAAAGCAAAGACTCGGGCTCTAGGCATTTTATGTCATCATCAGAAAGCTCAACAGACTGAGGGTGTTCACTGCCAGCAAGGGAAAAGCAAAGTAACCATCAACAACATATAAAATAACATAAGCTGGATGGAGTTTTAAAAGTTCAAATGCCAACCTTGAAGGATAGTATATCTTCATCGCATCCCTAATGATGGATTGGAGTTAGTTAATATAGTCGTCAATAACTTGCAGAACAGACAATATAAAACACAAAAATTATTGTTTTCTATGTGCCCTGAGTCGCAGACTGATTACATGAATATGCATTGTACCCAGTACGCAGCAGTTAAATTAAATATTTGCATGCTTATTAGAGCACCCACATGGGAAGATAGCAAGGGATGGCAACTTATTACCGTTTATTGGTCGTCTTATCTGCAGATTCTGAATGACGTGCATCTCCATCGAGTAGAACAACCTCTTGAACCTGAAACGATGCAAAAATCAGACCAAACGGAAATTGACATTGGCACCCGGGCTCATATGCTCCCGATATTTTCGGGAGCATAAAAAAATTTGAAAACTTTTCAAAAAAATCCGAAAAAATTCATGCATGTACCTGATGATGGCACGCACGACCGTGTCAAATTTCGCACCGAAATGACATCGTATGCGCCCGGTCGTTTTTGCACAGGGCGCATACGATGTCATTTCGGTGCGAAATTTGACACGGTCGTGCGTGCCATCATCAGGTACGTGCATGATTTTTTTGGAATTTTTTGAAAAGTTTTAAATTTGTTCTATTTTTTTGAAAATACCGGGAGCATATGCTCCCGGGAGCCAAAACGCCGCTCCAAAAGAGTAACCGCATTATGGTTGCAAGCAAATCATAACTAGCTCACGGTTCGCACACCAAACTCACGGTGAAATGATGGCAGACTAATTTATTAGATACGTTTTGAACCATTGCCATACTCCTGGTATGGATTAGATGGTAAGAAGCTCAAACCCTCCAGATAAGGTGCCGAGTTCGACTCTCTCCTGCCCTAATATTTCCTTTTTGTCTATTTTCGAAAAAAGCCCCACATGCGAGAGTTGAGAAGGGTGAGTGAGCTCACCACCAACTCAAACCTTTAGATGTAGGAACAATACAAGCTAATTTCGGTAAAAGTTTACCCCAAATTATATATAGCATGTATTCACTAGTAAATCACAAAACTAGCCCAGCCCAGTCGGTATTTGGCTTTGACCCAATCACCCAAGTAGTTGAGCCTCTATAGAGGTCACAGGTACGATTCCTGCGGAAAGCACCTCAATTCCTTCCTTTTTTTCACGGTTTTTTACTTCTGTTTATTCCGATCGGACAGCCGGTCTGGTCCGGCCCAGTTTTTGAAACTATGTCTAGAGGTGCAATCCCACATTTGTATTAAGATACCCTACTAAACACAATTTCAGCCTTTGTGAAGTCAATTCGTCCACGGATTGATGAACATCATCTAAACAAAGGGAGGAGAAATCTTGAAACGGAAAGAAACTTAGCAATCACAATGGGTTGTGCCCTCACTGCAGCTCAAGCCCCAAAAAGAAGTCCAGCACACTGCACACATGAAGATAGGGGGCTCCCTTGCAACACAGGGACGTCTATCCCACTTTGCTGGATTTGATGGGCTCCTGTTTCCGCTGTTGTTTGTTCGTCAAATGCAGACTGCAAGTGTGGCGTTGCTTCATCATACACTATGCTATTTAGATACTATTTGTATTTGATGGACACTTATTTCTAGAATGAAATTAGAACTAGAGAAAAACCTAACCAAATACAGATCCGATCCAAGGATACCCATCTTAACATTCAAATACCATCTGTATTCAAGCAAAACTATCTGAATTCAGTTTCGATTAGGATACATTGTCAGATTCGATTGAGGAGTATCTTATTTTATTTATAAATTACCAGATTCCGTGGCAACCTCAGTGAGACGCATCCAAGGTTTTTGAGTCGCCGAGCCAAGTCAAGTAGTCAGCCCTGTGACTTGCAGTCCCAGGGTACGGGTCGATGGGGGTGGCAAACTCAAAACAGATGGATGATTAAAGAAAATCAACAGGGAAGGGAGAGAACAAAGGAATGAGGAAAAGGGTGAGGCGCGTGCCAAGTAGCTTTTGCTATCTTGATCGCTGGGCCTCATCAGCAACGTCATTGCCATTAGGATCTACCACAGTATCCGTTGAGAAGGGAAGAGGCGGCCCAGTTGGAGTGGAGTGTTATGTCCCGTTGCCGCCGGCGAGCACCGGGACGTGAGATCGATACAGATGCTTGTGGTAGCACCGGACCTTGGATGCTTGTGGTAGCAACTACACCATGATGAAGGAGAAGGTTCAGAGAGAGAGACAGAGGTAGGAGACGGACGGAGACATGTTCAGCTCATTTCTGTTCGATACGTGAATGGTTCCTCACGTGTGTCTTTATCTGTCCAACTCCAAGGATTTATCTGCTGGCCCAAGCCCATGTACACAGCCCATAACTCGAGTACGGCCCAGGGGTTATATAGAGTGTTACACTACCG
Organism: Poa pratensis; assembly: GCA_947311845.1. Lineage (NCBI taxonomy): Eukaryota > Viridiplantae > Streptophyta > Magnoliopsida > Poales > Poaceae > Poa > Poa pratensis. Next base: position 21,332,965 of record CAMZMU010000105.1, read on the forward strand.
CCCCGGCAAAACATTGCTTGTCCCCAAGCAATGGCTTGAATTCTTCTTCCATGAACGCCTCCAGGATCCCATGGTATTCCATCATGTGCTGCCATGTTGCATTGCTGATGAGTACTGAACCCAAACAACCTGGACTGCATACAGAAGTAGCATCTTGAGCGAGCTTCTTGTTGAATTCGGTAAACCAGCTCCTCCTGAAAGGATAAATCCCACAGACCAATCTGATAATGCCAAATGATAATGACAAAGGCTACCTCTGATGCACTATCGTGTAGAGAGCTTTCAAACTTGGAAATTTTAGCACTAGTTTCAGTAGCTCTCATGGCAAAAGGCTTGACAATACCCGGATCCCACTGTCGTACTGTTGGCTGGCTGTTCTCTAGTTCTCTGGTCTTGGGCAATAAGGAAGCAACTGAGGTATGCAACTGTAGAAATTCCTGACATAGAATAGTAGCATCACTGATGGCAAGAAACAAACACATCTCGTGGTCTCCTAGGTCCAAAGAACAATCAGGATATGCAGCAAAACACCGAGTGTCGTTAACAGTAGTAGAATCAGAATTTCCAACAAAACTTAGTACAGAGTAGCAGCTTAGTTGTTGCAGGGAATGCTTTCTGGATGCAGCAGATAGGTTAAGTCCTTCCTTAATCATGAATCCTTGCCTCTCTCTAGCAAAATAGATTAGTAGCTGAACTACACTGCTGCACTGAGTTTGAGCCCAAAGTTTCAGCCACGCATCATGCATACTTGAACTCCAAGAGTCCCAACAAATAAGTGTAGGCAATTTTAAGTTCCACTTGCAGTCAAGCTCCGTAAACAAGGATAAGCCTCCAATATCAGTGAACACCTCATTAGCTAGCCCTTTCAAAGTTGTTTCCGAGAATACCATCTCTGCAGGTTCCACCCAAAGCTCAAGGAACAGAGATACACCATTTACATGCGTCAAAACTTCATCTGCAGAATATGCAATTGGCTCTGCCATCTGAGTTACATTACCCAAGTCTGGCGTCTTCCTTTCCTTGTACTCACTGTCCAGCGCCAACTTCAATTGCTCACACTGCAATTTGATGCGCTCTAGAAGTTGGGTAAGCGTCGGCTCCGTCGGCTTGACAGCTGTGGGCAACACATCCTTGGGACTCATAGGCAAACATCTAACAGGTATTTCGGGTGAGATGTCCCCGCTTTCATGAACAACACTACTCACATGAGAAACGCCCAGTATTGTTGTCGATGGTGGCAGATCCGAGACACCAAAGTGTGATTCAACGTTGTCCATGAACTCGGTCCAGTCACCAACAACTTGACGCAACCTGTATGCCTCGTACCAGACTTTGGCCTTGCCCTCCATGTGCATCGTGGCAGCCACAACCCACATGCACTTATGGATATTGAAGCTATTGAAGTACTCAAGACACCGAGTTCTCCAGTGGCGAGGATTCGTGACATCAAAGCATGGAAATGAGGTGTTGTGCAGCGGATCAGTGTTGACAATGCAAGTACCTGCAGTAGAACCTTCTCGCGGGCTGGTGGGACCATATGTCGAACAGGTTGCAGGCGTGTTCATGCCAAGCCCGTGCACACCTTGCAGCGTACCGTTCCCAGCACCGGTCGAGGTCATAGGAGGGAGATACGTCATGCCACTAGTCGGGAACGTGACCATGGCATGGTTGCTGCCGATGTTGACAGCCGAGCCAAGCAACAAACACCTTGTGGGCGTGGAGGGAGCGAGGGCGGCGCCTGCGTGTAGAGTACGAGCAGTCACAACCCTATGCGTGGAGATGAGCGAGGACGACGCCTCCGATGGTGGGGAAGGAGATGAGGTCGCCGCTGCGTCAGATGGCCGGCGACTGGGTGTAGATCGAGGCGTCCGCAGTGGAAAAAAAAATTGGGGAAATTTTTTTGGATGGGATTTTTCTAGCTCTGATACCAGATTGTTATGTCCCGTTGCCGCCGGCGAGCACCGGGACGTGAGATCGATACAGATGCTTGTGGTAGCACCGGACCTTGGATGCTTGTGGTAGCAACTACACCATGATGAAGGAGAAGGTTCAGAGAGAGAGACAGAGGTAGGAGACGGACGGAGACATGTTCAGCTCATTTCTGTTCGATACGTGAATGGTTCCTCACGTGTGTCTTTATCTGTCCAACTCCAAGGATTTATCTGCTGGCCCAAGCCCATGTACACAGCCCATAACTCGAGTACGGCCCAGGGGTTATATAGAGTGTTACACTGGTGGGCACATGCTATGTAGTGGGAACACACAGAACCATAAATAGAAGGAAGGATTGGGGTGGCAAGAGAAAATGAAATGGAGGCACTGGGCACAGTAGTTGTACTAGCACCGAATTATGCATTGGGGCATGTGGAGGAACTCGGGATGGGGAACTGCTCATGGACATCTTCTCTCTTTTCTTCTAATTTCTGATTCATCTTAAGAACCCGAGTGCCTACTTGATTATGCATTTAATGTATTGTGTTACTATTTTCAGTCTTTCACTACATATTGTCATGTAGCAAATCAGAATTACCAAGGGGGGAGGGGCGGCCGCCCCAGGTCCCTGTCACGGAGCATGGTACCTCGCCTCCATCTCTACCGTCATGAGGCAGCGGCAGCGGCGGCGGCGCCATTGTAGCTCCAGGCATAGCTTTCAGTCTCAGAACGAAGGGGTACGGGATGAAGATGGGTGTCCTTGGACATGTGCCTAGATTAGCCCGAGATACTAGATAAAAACCACAAATCCAGTAATTATTATGCGGTCCGTTTGCCACCCTGCAATGGGTGAGTTCGCAACCAAAAAAACCAAGCGTGCACCGCACTAATGGAGGTACCTTTGAATATCTTATTCATGGGCACTTGCTCACCTGAATGTAACCCATAAACAGAAAAATTGCAAGTTGCAAAAGAAAAAAACTTAGCGAAAAGCAACACAACACCTATACCATCTCATATGAACACAGAGGCACTGCTATGTCACCGATTTGCTAGGAATTACGAAACACAAGTTCAAGGTCCAGTCTTGGACCATGAGTAAAAACAAGACACTATCATTACAAATTAATGACCTTCCTAGTGATTGATTCAGTGTTCTAGTGACCATTCTGTATTATTAACAATGTTGAAAACAAAACCCCTTATCTAGTATGTAATGCCAAAATCTTGAAATCTCGAATCAGTGGGGGCTCTGTCAATCCTAGTACTTCAACAATAATCAACATAAGAAAGAGCAGCCCACCGGCCATGATGGTAAGAATAGTAGAAACCAGAAAGCATGTACGAACCTTTCTTGATCTCAATCGCATTGAAAAGGCCCCTGGGTCATCTCCTTTCCTAGCAGAGGTAGATTACATAATTCATTACAAAAAAAGTTCACATAACACATAATAGATTACAAAACAATTTTTTTGGATAAATATGCCATGATTGTACAAGATGTGGTCAAGATAAGAATTGTGATAGATTTATGCGCCACGTGCAGAAAGTCATGACTATTTAAAGTTGGTTAACAAAACATCATTGCCATATAAAAATTGGAGATACAGGTTGACTGTGTAACAGAAGAGTTAATACATACTAACCTTTTTCGAGAAGGTGTGGAAGCATGTTCATGTACCCTATTGTGGCCATTATCCTTGAAAGCATTATCAGGGTCGATGGCATGGTCTATACGTGATACTTTTGGAGACAAATATATTTGCTGCGCATCGGTTTCACAAGACTCATCCACATCATACAACTTCCCTTTCTTTCCTTCCGATGTTTTAAGCTTGCCAGGGCATGTTGTACTTATGTCCCGACGAGATAAATCTATGCCTGCCTAATATACAGATAAATTAATACTTGCACAAAATAAACAGATTTTAAGTAACATGCAACGCAGTAGTTACCTCATCATCCACCTTAAATACGGAAAGGAAAACAGATTTTGTTACTCGGTGATTATCGTTGGAATCACTAGATAAACCTACATGGCGTAAAGAAAAAAATTAAATTTGCATAGAAAATTAATTAATGACGACTATAACAGAAATTCATGTTGGTAAAAAGTTAAAGTTGTTATGAGAGAAAGAAATGTGATATAACATGAGTGGCTTGCCCTGATTATCCCTAATGGTAAAGTTTGACCAAGTTAGCTCCTTGGCAATGGCATCCTAAAGCTTTGTGTAAAGTTTTTTTAACCATTATATTTCTTCATTTCATAAAATTCGGTCAGCACGATGCAATATCGCATGGCACTGCAGTGACCAACCTATATCAAACATTAAAGAAGAATATCAACAAAAGTTGAGTGTTCCCATATAAGGAACTGTGATACACCATGTTATTCTTCCACGTCATATTTTATTTATTGCATTTGAACTACATAACTTGCACTGCATCAAATCATGTGTGTGTGATCAACATGGCACATGGTTTAGGTTGTAATAGATGGTTAAATGATAGCATGGAAGTTGCACATTTCTTCAAGGACAAAAAAGATGGACCCAAAAGCAGTTATACCAACATGGTGAAATAACTTTCACATACGATATGGATCCCAAAATCAAGATAGAAAATATAGTCATTCAACACTGACGTTTTAATAAGCAATAGTATTAAATCGAGTATTTCAGAAAGATAAGCAAGCAGGGATTTTAGGTCCATGGTTTCTAAATTTCCAGAATTATTACCAAGCTAAAATAATTGATGTAATGAAATCAAGTATGCCATGAAGGGATCATGGTAGAACCATAAATTTCCACAAGGTCTTCAAAGATGAAATATTGAAATGGTAATCAATCACGTACCAGACGATTCTGCACACCTTGACTGGATTATCCTTTCACATCTGTTGTCATCCTGCTAGGTAGCATTCTATCGTTAGACTTACTGAGCACTCTGCAATGCTTACTGTACATATTCACAACTAAAGCAGTTAAAGGTGATCAGGTGCGCAGCTAGGGCGAGCACATAAATTTATAATCCCCACCACACACCTAATTGATTAACCAGTGGCACCCGTTTAGTCATTGTAACCCAGATATTCCGCAATTGCAATTCATTCCTGCCGAGTACTTCCTACTCCTAGTGGTGGAAACATATTGGATAGTTCAGATTCGGTGGAACCAACTGGAGCAGCGGTTAGTGTGCAATCCAATCGGCACTTCTATAGTGTTAATTCTGAATTATGCCAACTGAAACGGATAGCAAGTCAAACCCAGATCAAAGTTTAGATAAAATAGTATTCCGGACATCTGTGTTCCACCCATAACTACTCCCCATCTGCCACACCACTATCCACACTACTAGACGGCACTGAGAGGAGGCAAGGCGGCAAAGCGCTAATGAACGGCGCAAAGGTCCAGCGGTGACTGGTGAACCGGCAACCAGCATTGTCGAAGGAGAGTAGCATTTCTATACTCGTGGAAATTTTATTCAGTTGGCACACCACATATGGCACAGAATCCAACTTTAAATCGCATTAAATTCAACAAATTGGAATAACCGAAAAAATCACGAATGCTGATCCAGCTTAGCCCATTCTACATAGCGATCTTGTTAACTTTCTACATAACTCTCCTTAATCAGACATAAGCAGCGAATGACTCAAGGAAAAGTTTAAACCTAGTATGTTATCGAAGAACAGGTCTATGGTACAATGTAGTAAAAAGCAACAAAAAAATGATGGTGGGAGGTTTTAATTTGGATATCAAATATAAGAAATCAGTAACTATCGTTGTGCACACAAAGATGGCCTTCCGATTTGCAGTAACCACGGCTGCACACACGCCAGATAGAAAATCGGATTCTACCACTGGTAAACAAATATAATTGCATACGGCTTGCAGGCATTTTATCGAACAGAACCTTGAGAACCCCAAAAGCTTCACCGGCCTCCTCCAATCTACCCTTAGATAGACCCATCCCAAATTCGGAAGAAGCCGGGCAGAGATCAAACATCAGCCCAGGCCGCCCCGCACCAGAAAGAACTCGAAACTTGTCTTACCGGCTCGCGTTGGCGACCCTGCGGACGCGGTGGCGGTGGCCGTGGCTGGGGACAGGCCGAGGCAGAGCGAGCAGCTTGACGGCGAGCGAGCTCGCGGTAGACGGCGAGGAGGGAGTCCTTGTATTTCTTTCCACCGTCCGGGAGGCGGATACTGGCGGCGAGGTTGGTCTGTATACGGTTGGCCTTCTCCTGCAGCTCCTGGTCCGATTTGTCGCGGAGCTCGTCGTCGAGCCTCACATCCGCATCCTCGTCCCCCTCCGGCGAGGCCGTGGCCATCGCATTCACCGGGCGCGGCGCGGCGCGGCGCTTGAGTGGGCGGAGAAACGGCGAAGGGGGGAGGAGGGATTGAGGAGTTGAGCCGTCGAGGGGATTTTTTTTTGTGTGTGTGTGGAAGCTGTAGAGGAGAAAGAGGAGACGGCGGAGGGGAAGACTACAAGGCTGGCAACTGGGGGGAAGGTACCGGAGAGGATGGGTTCAGTCCTGGCCATGGGCAGCCCGCCCGGTCGGCCCGAAAATACTGGGCCAGGCTCAAGCCTGGTTTTCGGGCCTGATAGTCGTGTCAGGCCGGACCCGGGCTTAAAAAACAGGATTTCAGCCGGGATCAGGACGGTCGACCGGGTCTAGTCGGACTTTTTCGGACTCGGACCGGTCTTAAGCCCGATTCTACAGCCCGGCCCGCCGGGCTCAGGCCTAGATTTTCCGTGCCCGCTTTTTTAGACCGGGCCCGATAAATGCCCAAATCGTATGTATTGTCCCGCACCTCTCATGGCAACTCCAACGGGCCATCACCAAACCGAAACCGAATGTGTCTGTTTTGATCGTTTGGGGCGATCCGCAATAAAAGAGGCATATGTCCGTCCTTATCCGTCTGGGTAGGGTCCACCCAACCACTACCCCCCCCCCCCCCCCAATTGTTTTTCCAGATTTGGCCCTTTTTTGCTCTTTTTGCTAGTTTCACTCTAGTTTACATATAAATATCAAATAAATTGTCTAAACATAGATAAACAACATGCAAATTTGACATATAGATCTATACTTCTTATAAAACAAAACCTCACTAGGGATCATTTAATCGTGGGGTTCATTTAATCTATCTCAGCATGCAAGGTATCCACATCACACACTAGTTTTGCCAACCAATTGTCCATGTCATCCCACTAAGATTCGTTAATAACATTGTTTTGCATGCACGTCATCTCCTATTCATCGATACAATTTGCCAAGTCACCAGCTTTTAATCATCAAATAAAAAATCACGTCAACTAAATTTACACATTCAATAATTGGATCAATTTTGAATCTTGCATATTTCTATAAACAATTTCATATTTCATAGGTCTTATATCCCTTTATTTACACAATAATATTCTTACAGTGATTCTCGCTGCAACGCGCAGGGTATATTTCTAATTAAATATTGATTGAGTGATATTGTCCCATTGTGAGAAATTTGCACTATATGAAAAAATGTTTACAAGAAGGATTGGAACAGGAGACCTCAGTACAGGTGAACTATGAGCCGTACTACTACGCTGACAACCTGATTCGGTATATTTGGTAGTAATTTGACTATACTCACTAACTATTTGTGTCTCATAATTGACATTTTACATAATAGTATATGTTTGTCAAGAGGATCTTAATTTGTGAAAATTGTGGGTAGCTTAGGATTCAAAACAAAATACTTATGGAGGTAATTGTGAGAAAATTTTCTATCTATTATCGCCTATTCATACGTACATCATCTCATCTAACACAACTATGCCATAATATTGTCCATATTCAGATCACATTGATATTATTTTTTGAGTGGACCGGTTTTCCATAGCAGTTCACATCACCAAACACAAAACACAAGTTCGGAGTCGTACTAGCATGTCCAACAGATCGCAAAAGACTTGCTAGTCAGTAAAAACATAGAGGACGATCAATACGGAGCAGTTATAGAAGGCAAAGACACACATGTCGTTCTTCTACCAAGGTGTAAAATCTCAAATAGAAATGTGTTGTATTTTGGTCCGTGCAAATATGAAAAAAAAATGAATATTGAATTAGTTAATATGCCAAATTTGAACTCTCCAAAATATGTCAGATTTTTTTTATTTTTAGGTAGCCCGGAATATGAATAATTTTGAGTTGATATTTTGCATGTTGGTAAAATGCACCATTGTCTATGTCTGTGATTTTTTTAGATTTTTTTGAAACTTTAAAATATGATTTTTGAAATATTCAAAATACAGAGCTATGCGTAGCTCGGGTTCCATATCACCGCTCTCGATAACATAAGCACTAAAGTGATCTTAAGACCCACATCATACATTTTGGCATAAGACTTTAGCCATAAGAGATAAAGACCCACCTACATCCCTATGGCCTAGCCATAAGAAATTTACACAATAAATCAAGGCTTCTCTCACATGTTTTGCACTGTTTGCATGTGGTAATTAGTCAAAAAATTATAAAGTATATATCGAAATCGTGAAATAAGGGGCATTACTTCAATGCGACTACAGGTACATGTGAAGAAATGATTAATAGAGTTGTATTTGCGCGAGAATTAGGGGTTCCTATTGCAATGCATGACTGCATAACTGATGGATTCACCACAAATACTAGTTTTGCTCCTTGATCTTGCAAGACTGCACAATATCCCCCAATGAATTGTAACCATTGAACGATCGTTGTTCGTGTAATGATAGCTGTGTATCACAGTCATGTTGTGGTAAAGAAAATATTAGAAATTTTAGAAACATTGCCAGGTGGTCGTTTGTAAACTTTTTTGAAAAGTTCTGAACAATAAATTATAGCTGGTTGTCTTCTTCTTTGTGGATAGAAAAAAACTAGAGTTTATGCTTGGGAGGGACAACATGTGACATTTTCATGGTGCAAAGATATATCAGGTGTTTGCGCGACATCAGTATAACAAGACTAGCATGATACTCAGACAGTTTAACACGATTGGCAAAAAAAAAATTGTCAGACGTGCCACCCCCGACCTAAATATCTGGACCTACATGTAAGGAAAAAAATTAAGAATCAAATTTATAACTCTAAAAGAAGATAATTCAGATGATAAATAACCTCAATATCAAAGTTATCACCTCAAATGATAAATATTCAGTAACAGTTTGTACTGCCATTAGACAAAGAAATAATGAATTATTAACCTTTACCACTTAAAGGGAAATCCAAAAAATGCACATTGTGCATAGAGGAGAACACGCAGATATCGTGGCTCATACGGATAAAAGGTGATTTCTTGGCATCCAGCAGCTCAAAGTCGACACGTGGCATCATTTCGCCACTGTCAAAGAATGGTGGTGTGATGTTTGGAACCACCAAGCTCTCCTTTCCCTCTTCATGCTTGTCTTCTCGGAGATTTGGGAAAAACGGAACACCATATATGTAGGAATTTGTGTCTTGCAACATTTTATTTGTACACTACATTCTCCGAAATTAAACTTTATGTGGAAGTATCATAGAAATAACAGGGAACTAATGATGTGGAATTGTACTTAAGGAAATATACTTAAGGAAGCCGGTACGTCTATACTGGAATACAGTGTATGTGAATATGCTGGAATTATACCTGGGACAGTATAGAGTGGAAAGGCAGGTTGTTCATATGTTGGCTATATGAATTGATTAAAGCCTGCGAATTTGAATTATTCAAATTCGGCACGTGACTCACACACGTGTGCTCGTGAGACTAATTGCAGATTGAAACTCCTATATGGTTACTAATGATCGTGATTGGTTTGGTTAACCTGGAGTTTCTGGAATAAATATCTGCGGAATTACGGTTTAAATAAAACCGAAATTAGCACTATATAAAGGTGTCTAACCCCTAGCCTCAAATTGATCATTGTGAGCGGCACCACGAAAAAGGATCGGAGGAATAGGAGTTAGACCGAATTGTGCTAAACCTAACATTGGTATCAGAGCCAGAGGTCGACGTCCGCCGGAATCCGCTGCAAGTTAGCTGTTCGCCGCCGGGAAGCCTGATCTGCTATTCAGCCGTCGCGATCCCTGTCTGCCATATTCGGCTGCGCAGTCGGGTCGCGTCGATCGCCGCGTTGATCCGAGGGAAAGACCCGCTGTGCACGCGGCCGCTAATCTAATCCGCTGCTAAATCACGTCGCCGCCGATCCAATCCTGCTCCGAACTCTGCCGTCGTGGCCGCCGCTACTGATCCACTGCGACTCTATCCTCGCTTTGCTACGCTGCACACTCGTCTCGGGCGGATCGCGCATTGTTTTGTCGCCGATTGGATCCGTTGCGCTGCAAATCCTCTATTCCCAACTGGGTGTACGCGTAATTGTCGACTCCCGTGCAGTGCTCCGCCTGGGCATGCACGCTGGTGTCCAACCACTTGATCTGAACGCAAGCAGATACCCTTGCTGGCTCGAGGAAAGAAACCAGGAAATTCGTTGGAATCCATGGAAACTTCTCTTGATTGCTGCACACTTTCCGCGCAGTCTATTGTCGGAGGCAACACCTGTTCTGGAAACCAAATTTATTTTGCACGCACAGATCAAGGAAATACTAGTAGACAGTAGCTAGTTCAGTTTTACTACCTCGGTGGATCAATTTTCTGCTACTCTGCGTCATTGAAGGCTGCAAGTCAAAGTCTCGGCGGTTTTCTTTGTTGATTTTGCAGACCGGTAACACTTTTCTGTCTCTGGTATCAAGTATTGTTTACTGCAAGTTATTTATAACATGTAGACTGGTGGTTCTAATTACACGGTTTGGAAAAGGAAAATTATTTATTGATATGTCCAAACCGGAAAAGCTAGAGGAAATGGAAAAACTATGGAATTTAGACTAAGGAAAATATACTAGTTCACATAGTTATATCAATATTTGATTCTTAGTTGTTGAACATGAGAGTGCACATATTACGTGGAATATTATGCGTAATCTGGTAAAGAATATGTATTTTTTTGTTGGTTTATCTTTTATTGGGCATTATATGGTTCCGGAGGAAATTGAAAAAAAAAACTCCGAGGAAATTGAATGATTATCTTTGCCGGATGATTTTAATTGCTACGGTATGACGTTGTCACCGGAATTTATATTGATCTTGTTGGCATACTCTGGAATTTGTTGGACTACTTAATTATTCTGCCGTAAAGACAAGAAGACGACATCAAGGATGTTTATATTGAAATTGCGATCACTTATTTTTGGAGGAAAATGTGAAATACTCCAATGGAAAAGGAAATCAACATTTACCCCACGGTATGTCCATTACTTTTTTTTTGCACTAAATATTTGTTTGTAACTACTTTTCCATATAGTTGGATTGTGGACTTTGTCTCTGCATCATAAACTGATGGAATAAAATGGCAAATTTAGTGAAATGTGAACAATTTTCAAAGGAAATTATATGTGTGTAACTTTGGAATTGGAAACTATGCCATCAAACTCCTTTTGTGGAGGAAAATTATTATTGTTTATACATTCACCTACAATGGGAAGGAATTTATAGTTTATTATTGGAATTGGAATTATGTCATTATACTCTTTTGTGGAGGGAAGGTATCATTTTATTTTGTAGGACATGAATATTCACCTACGATGAGAAGGAATTTAATTTATACTTCTCTATCGGAATTTGTTGGTTATGTATGCTATGTGGAAAAGGAAGAGTGGAATTATTGCTCAATGAAAATTAGTGCATTATGGAATTTAACACAGTGCACTCATTTATCTTGACAATCCATTGGAAGTTGGTGTACAAACTGTACATTTTGTGAAGATCACTCCATATGGAGGAATACTTGAAATAGGAACACATGCTCTGAAATTTATTGTTGATGAAATTTACGACTTGGTCATACTCTACAAACATAATTACGCTTGTTAATTATGGAATTATAAACTTTAAGTGGAAAGACTAACAATTATGGATTTCTCTTCAATGTGACATTTGGTTTTACACTCCCATTAGAGGTTCAATTATTTTTATCTCATTTTATTTACGACTTGGTCACATATCAAGGAACAGAATTAGTGGATTATTAATTCTGGAATTCCAAAGCTTCAGTGGGAGGATTATGATACTTTATCAACACATATTTATGGTATTTTTTTATCACTCCTACTTGAGGTGGATATATTTATTTATTTCATGATTCACTTGATATGGTTATTAATATCTTTGACAATACAAGTCGGAAGGTTTTTGTTGTATTAACATCTCATACTGAAGTGGAAAATCAGTTCATAAAAGGATTACATGGTTTGAAACTGATTGATGGGGGAAGTACACTTCAGGAATATTAATTGAAACTAATGTGATGAGCATGGAATTATTCACCGCTGTCTGATGTCATATACTCCATGGTTGAATGGATGAATACAACTCTTGGTTATTCACTGGATTATGAAAGCATTACATACTACTATTTGTTGAATAAGTCATTATTTATCACAGACACTGTTTGTATTTTGTGAACTGGAAGGAAGTATTCTATTTATATTTTGGTAGTATGGAATTGGAATCATTGTTTACTACAAAGCACACCAAGATTTATTTTTAATGTTTATATTTCTAGTGGATCAAATGGTATTTTGTTTTTGATCTGGAAAAGTGAAAATTGGTGGAAAGTAGGAATATGATATTTTCTCATGAAGGGTGTGTTTATTAATAGTCACACTGAAATATATGTGTTAAACTCAAAGAAAAACACCAAGTTACACTCCCAACGCTAACATGCTTAGGAAAAGTGGAGGAATTAAATTGGGCCATCATATCTTGGCAACTATTGTGTGTTATTTGAGGAAGTTACTCTATATTTTAGAGGAAAGAAAAATACTAAACTTGTTGCTAATGTTAACCATGGGTGGAAACATTGCGGGAAGGAACAAACTCAATGATGAATAATAAAAGTCTGGGAACTTTTTATTTTACCAAACAACCGCATGCCTATTCGATATTATTGGATTTATTTACAAGGAAGTTTAATGCAACATTCTTAGTGGAAGTTACAATTCTAAGTTTGTTGTTTAATTTTTTACACAAAGGAAATATTTATACTTTGTAGAAACTCTGGAATTTAGAGGAAGTTGTTGTTGTTTAATTCTCTACACAAAGGAAATATTTATACTTTGTGGAAACTCTAAAATTTAGAGGAATGTGTTGTTGTTTTATTCTTTACACAATGGAATTAATTACACATTGTGGAAACTCTAAAATTTAGAGGAAGTGGGAATAAACTGATTAGGTTCAATCATGTTCTTGGAACAAGCTTCACATCAATGGTATATCAGGTCATACGGTTTTATTACTGATGGAAGATATTTATATATAAAGGTTAGTGTGAATTGTTTTTGTGTTATCATTATATATGCTAACTATGTTCTTATTGATTTTAAAATATCACATTGATGGAAGTGAAAGATTGGTTTGGTTCTAACTTTCTTATGAAAGGAATGTTCAAAGCTTCCTGCGTTTTGGGAGTGGAATTACATAGTGAATGTTTTGATATATTTTCTATAGAAAACTGCAAACCTGTCAAATACCTTTGGTAAAGGGAATGATACTCTGCGAGGAATTATGAAAAAGGAATAGTAATTGTCATACCACTATTATTGTGGGACATTATTTGTGCGACCTAAACTTAGCCATTCCGCTATAATTGTTGCTTTTGATTAGCACGGAAACGATTTGCTGGAATTATTAGCAAACGGAATATGAATCTTATGAAAATTGTTGGAATCACATAATGGACTTGTCGTGCAATGTCAAGGAAACATGGATTACTCATTATTTATTGATGATCTCAACCTTCCAACTACGTGGATATATTGACGCTATTTGTGATCTTGGTGAAAGGTAATCTATTTTATGTTATGTTTTAATATTTACTTTTGTAGGTCTTTATGGTGTATAAAGGAAACATGATTTAGTACTTGTTATTTATGAAATATGAATACTTCAATGCATCTCAAGCATTGAAGGAAGGTCCATGGTTAAGGAAAATTATTCGTAAACTTAAGGTCGCAGAAAGACGCACCATAACCTGTTACTTTGTGATAATATGAGTGCTAAAGTCACAAAGTCTATATGCAACATGAATACACCGAAGGAAGGAATTATTTTATAACCATGCTAATTGTGTGGGAATTCACTTGTTGAAATAAAATGTTTTCAGTCAAGTGGAGATGTAGGAATTTGTGTCTTGCAACATTTTATTTGTACACTACATTCTCCGGAATTAAACTTCATGTGGAAGTATCATGGAAATAACAGGGAACTAATGATGTGGAATTGTACTTAAGGAAATATACTTAAAGAAGCCGGTACGTCTATACTAAAATACAGTGTATGTGAATATGCTGGAATTATACCCGGGACAGTATAGAGTGGAAAGCCAGGTTGTTCATATGTTGGCTATATGAATTGATTAAAGCCTGCGAATTTGAATTATTCAAATTCGGCACGTGACTCACACACGTGTGCTCGTGGGACTAATTGCAGATTGAAACTCCTAGATGGTTACTGATGATCGTGGTTGGTTTGGTTAATCTGGAGTTTCTGGAATAAATATCTGCGAAATTACGGTTTAAATAAAACCGGAATTAGCACTATATAAAGGTCCCTAACCCCTAGGCTCAAATTGATCATTGTGAGCAGCACCACGGAAAAGGATCGGAGGAATAGGGGTTAGACCGGATTGTGCTAAACCTAACAATATAGAGTGTTTAGGTATATCTTTTTCTTGCCTTCTGCCGTGCTTATTTGTAAGATTAAGAGAGGCAACACTTTGGGGGAACCGACGGCGTGAAATATAGGAGCTCTGTAATGCTATGAGAGTAGACTTTTTTCAAACGGTGCAACCAAACTTTGTTCTAATGAGATGAGGTGAATCTTATGTCTCCGTTTTAAAAAAAAAAAAATCAGCGGGAGCGCTTTCACCCCCCCCCCCCCCCCCCCCCCCCCCCCCCCCCGTTGAGTATGAGTACATGCGCTCATTTAGCAGGAGCCACCAATAATAAGGTTCCACCGTCTGCCGTAGTCGACAATGGCAGGGCCGCGACTACTACTTGCCTCTCCCTTCCTCCTGTCCCATGCATAGTTTAACCCAGAGAATCATTGTACGCATGTAAGTAAGCACATATGATAGATATATCTATACAAAAAAAACTTCGGTCGTCGACGTGCTCCAGCACAGCGATCCCAGAGAGTCGTCGGTGCCACGTTCTTGGTGTCCCAACGGCAGAAGAGATGATCAAGAGAGGCGGCAATGTCCTGGCGCTTCATTTCTCAGAGACCTCGGCTTCTCCCTCTTGCTCCTCCATGGCTCTGCCGTCCGGTCGTGCCCCAATGCAGCATGCGGACTGAGATCGCGTCGCTCGGCCGATCGGCTCGCCGCCGTTGAGCGCGGCTCGGGTATCCGTGTGATCTGCGGAGGCGCTAGCTTCCTGTTATCTGGAGGTACGCTCCATGGATTCCTGCGCTCTTCCTCTGAATCTTCTTCTTCGATGCTTATTGTCTGAGTTCAGAACTGTAGCTTGTTCTTGGTTTATAATATGATTGATCATGTTTGCACGAAATGATTGATTTTCTTCGTTGTTCCTAACCAAGATCCACCATGCATAAACGAAGTTTCCGAGCAATTAGTTATCTCGACGAGCTGGAAGAATCTTGTACTTCCGGGAATATGTTGTTTTTGTATGCACAAGATGTGTTGTGATCTGTACAAAGGTCTTACCTTGGGTAGGGTCCCTTGTTAATTAGTACAGTTTGGTTTTGTCCATTGCTACGCTGTTTATCTTCTTCTTGCTGAAATCATACCACCTCTTAGAAGTCAACCCATTTTGATTTTGTCATGGTGATGAGTGGAGCCCCATGCATGTTTAATGCAAAGTTGTTCTTCTCTTTCTGTTTTAAGTTTTTACAGGAAAAGTCAGACATAACTGTTCCCTTAATGTGATACCGTATCTTGAACTCTCGATCAGAATAGAATGAATTGGCACGTTTCACTTCAGAACATGGTTACATTGATGTTAATGCCTTGTCTTCAACTCTTGATCAGAAAATAATGAAAATGCCTTGTTCATTTCAGTACATGGTTTGTCTTAGCAGTTTATAAACTAATCAAGGATCAGTCTTTCTCGGCTGATTTTTGTAAAACGAAACACGTTAATTGCTACTGTACTATAATCTTCGGAATTTTTTATCTGACCAATATTTCTTAGTAAGACCAAATATTTATTTCTGAACATTCGTTCTGAATTTTGCAGTAGCGCAAAATGAGAACTCTGCTCCAAGCCGGCGGTGGTGGTGGAGGTGGCAAAGGCAAAGGCGGCGGCGGTGGTGGCGGTGGTGGTGATGGTGCCGCCGATGCAGCAAATGACCTGCCAATCCCGGGCATCACCCCTCCTCCGTCCTCGACCAACGATTCGCCGCCGCCTCCCGATTCCTCTTCCAACCCTCCCCCTCCTCCCTCATCGTCCTCTTCTGAGCCGCCGCCGCCTTCTCCGTCGTCGCCCCCGCCATCACCGCCATTTGCACCTCCTCCTTCACCGGCGGAGTCCTCTCCCCCTCCACCGGAGGCATCGCCGCCTCCTCCGCCGGTGGCATCCTCTCCGCCTCCACCAGAGGTATCCCCTCCGCCTCCACCGGACTCATTGCCGCCTCCACCACCCTCCCCGGTAACGACGGCTCCTCCCCCATCTCCGACGGCTAGCCCACCGCCGTCACCAGACAATGCCGCGCCCCCACCTTCCCCCATTGAGGCGCCGCCACCGCCACCGCCGTCCGCTCCATCTCCGCAGTCGCAGGCAGAGCCGCCTCCTTCAGAAGCGTCACCCCCGCCGCCGCCCGCCGCGGAGCCACCACCACCAGCGTCGACTCCAGCGGATGCCACGCCGCCGCCACCTCAGTCACCCGGGGCTTATCCCCCGCCTCCGCCAACACAAACGGGCTCCTCGGCCGCCGCGCACTCGCCTCCGGCTTCCGCATTAACACCTCCCGTAATGGATCGAAACGTGCCGGCGCCCAGCAATGGCGGCCTGAGCTCCGGCGCCACGGCGGGCGTGGCAGTGGTGGCCGTGATCGCCTTCATCTGCTTTGCCGGCGTGTTCGTGTGCCTGACGAAGCGGCGAAAGCGCAAGTACTCCGGCCAGTACTACCCCGGCTTCGCGCCGCCCTACGCGCCGCAGCAATTGTCCGGCGAGTCACCGTTCCTTAACCCCCAGTCGTCGGGGCCGGGGTCGATGAACTTCAGCGGCCCGCCGGGCATGTCGCCGACGGCGAGCCAGGGGTACGGTAATCAGTACCCGCAGCGAGGGTACGCGTCGGCGAACTACAGCAGCACGATGGGGAGCCAGGGGCCGGCGCGGAGCGTGGCGACGTCGGGCGACCTGAGCGTGGGCAACAGCAAGTCGTTCTCGTTCGACGAGCTGTACGAGATCACCGGCGGGTTCTCGCGCGACAAGCTGCTCGGGGAGGGCGGGTTCGGGTGCGTGTTCAAGGGCACGCTGGGCGACGGCAGGGAGGTCGCCGTGAAGCAGCTCAAGGGCGGCGGCGGGCAGGGGGAGCGGGAGTTCCAGGCGGAGGTGGAGATCATCAGCCGCGTCCACCACCGCCACCTCGTCTCCCTCGTCGGATACTGCATCTCCGAGGACCACCGCCTCCTCGTCTACGACTTCGTCGCCAACGACACCATGCACCACAACCTCTACGGTAGAATTAGCAGAGCTGAGACATCATACTACCAGCTCCACTTCACTCTTTTGCTGGTATGTCTGAACTGTTTTACTTGTAGGGAGGGGAAGGCCGGTGATGGACTGGCCGACGAGGGTCAAGATTGCGGCGGGATCGGCGCGGGGGTTGGCATATCTGCACGAGGATTGTAAGTTGTCAATTTTTTTCCGGTTTATATTCTGTTCATTTACAGCTGAATTTCTTATTGCTCGTTGTTCTTATACATATAGGTCATCCACGGATCATCCATAGGGACATCAAGTCATCAAACATCCTGCTCGATGACAATTTTGAAGCACAGGTTCTCTTCTTACACCGCAAAGCAAAAGTGCCATAATCTTTTTGACTGGTGTGTGTGTGTTCAGTTCTCCGACGAGACCTCCTGAATGTTGTGTTCATGATTTTCTAGGTTGCGGATTTCGGGCTTGCCAGGCTAGCGGAGAATGATGTCACGCACGTCTCGACGCGTGTGATGGGCACATTCGGGTAATCCATCTTAAATTGCAGGAGTTCTAGTACTTGTAGCACTCAGTCATTCATCAAACCAAGTGGAAATTAAGAAAATGGGAAACTTACAGAAGTGTCAACTCTGAATTTATGCTGAATACAGATACTTGGCTCCAGAGTACGCATCCACGGGGAAGCTAACGGAGAAATCGGATGTGTTCTCCTTCGGCGTCTTGCTCCTAGAACTCATCACCGGCCGGAAGCCCGTCGACTCATCCCGTCCCCTAGGCGATGAGAGCCTCGTGGAGTGGGTAAGATCCACTGGCAATAGCACAACAATCCTCCCCAGTGCACCGGTACAATGCTACTGTATCAGTCACTGACAACATGCTCTCTCGTACTCTTATCGCAGGCCAGGCCGCTGCTGAACCGCGCGGTCGACGAACAGGAGTTTGAGGAGCTGGTGGACCCTCGTCTTGAGAACAACTACGACGCTGTCGAGATGTTTCGTGTGATCGAGGCGGCCGCGGCGTGCATCCGGCACTCGGCTGCAAGGAGGCCCAAGATGGGGCAGGTACTGACGAAAACACTGTACCAAATCCGGCCACAAATTTTTTTTTGCCCACTGCACATCTCACCTTGACATTTGCTTTGGACTTGTCTTTCAGGTTGTTAGGATTCTAGACAGCCTGACCCTGAACGATGTCGACCTGACCAACGGCGTGCAACCTGGGAAGAGCCAGATGTTTAACGCCGCCAACACGGTGGACATCAAGCAGTTCCAGCGAATGGCGTTTGGCAGCCAGGACTTCAGCTCGGAGTATACCCAATCCAAGGCCAGCTTCAGCAGCAGGAGGGATCTGTAGCCTCCATGAGCTTCGGACGATTTTGTTTCTGTTTATATGTCGATTCTTTATGATTCTTTTTACAGTGGATCTTTACTGTCTATACGTTTGATTCTTTGATGTGTACATTGACAGGGTAAGCCGATACATGGTTATGTATTTCTTGATATTCCTGAGAGATGGAGTATTTTATTTTCCTCACTTTGGTACCTGATAAATTTCTTGAACGCATTGGATTGATCCCCAGTTTTTGGCATCACCTCTCCCGTGCGGCAAGGATCGGTCTAGGTTTGAGGCGTTTCGCCTAATAGAGCAAGTGAATCTCAGCATGTACACAAGCAAAGTGCTAAGTGTCGTGGTGGTGTCACGGCAGATGCCATAGGATGGCTTAAGTTGGGGCCGATGGACGCTGGTGGAACCGGGGAGGGCTAGCGCGCTAAGAAGCGCACACGGAAAACACACAGCACACACACGATCTACCCAGGTTCAGGGCCCTCGTGAGGAGGTAAAGCCCCTACTCCTGCCTGTCTGTCTCAGTATATCTGGATATCAAGAATACAAAGGTGCTGCTCGAGTTGTATGCTCTCAGCTATGGTGAAGCTCTCAAGGAAGAAGATGAAAGCTCTTCGTCTCTCTTGCAATGTCTCTCTCTCTCTCTTCTGCCCGTCCCTCACGCAGGAGGGGGAAGGGCCTATATATAGCCTAGCCCGACTCTCCGGTCTTGTCTCCGTACTGGCACTGTGGCAACGCACGCCTGCATCAGCCACTGCGTCATTATTGTGTCCTCTGCCACGGACAGGACGTGGCCTGCCCATGCATGTACTCTATTCCCACGTACGCCCGTGGTCAGCGGTTAGGTGAGACCGGTCACCTCGTACCCGCGCCATACCCTCTGCCAGGCTCCCGTGTCAGGCAGGAAGTGACCTCTGCATTGACTTCCAACCGGCATAAGGCACGTCTCTTCTTTAACCCGGCATGGATATGCCGGATTCCCGTTTCTTGGCTATCCTCCCCTGCACATAAGAGAAGACATGGAGATACCGACATATATACATGTCAGTCAGTATACCTCGGTATGCACCGGCATCATATCTGGTTATACCGACATTCACATGTCGGTCAGTATACGTCGGTTTGCACCAACTCCATATCCCGGCCCCTTCTGGGCCTGGTTATGTCGGTTTCCCTGTACCTCGGTCCACTCTTGGACACAGCTTATACCATACCTTGACCCTACCCCGGGGTAGCCCCCCGACATTAGTCCCCGAAGCTGGTGCGGTCCTGCAGACTCGGATGAAGGGCCACACCAGGTTTACACAACCAAACCAACTTGACCAATTTCCCGACATTCTTATGTCGGTCCAACGTAAACACCAGGAACCAAACCTCCAACTGCTTTCGACATTGATGTCTACGCACGCTTCTATTCTTGTAGACAGTGTTGGGCCTCCAAGAGCAGAGGTTTGTAGAACAGCAGCAAGTTTCACTTAAGTGAATCACCCAAGGTTTATCGAACTCAGGGAGGTAGAGGTCAAAGATATCCCTCTCAAGCAACCCTGCAATTAAGATACAAGAAGTCTCTTGTGTCCCCAACACACCCAATACACTTGTCAGATGTATAGGTGCACTAGTTCGGCGAAGAGATAGTGAAATACAAGTAATATGGATGATTATAAGTAGTAACTGCAATCTGAAATAAAGATGGCAGCAAGCAAACATGTAGCAGAACTTGTTGTAAACGGTGTTTCAATGCTTAGAAATAAGGCCTAGGGATCATACTTTCACTAGTGGACACTCTCAACAATGATCTCATAACTGAATAAATAAAAGCTACTCTTAAACACTCTCTTGTTGGATAACAAACACCATTCATTGTGTAGGGCTACAAAAGCACACCTCAAGCCGGAGTAAACAAGCGCCACAATGTCATAAAGGAGTCACACACGGTGCACACACTGTCACCTTTACACCGTGGAGAGTACCGGAGTTCATATTAAAGTAACCTATAGAGTGCATAATAGATAAAGAGTAACATCTACATATTCAACTAGATTAGCACAACTGAACACAAGTAAATACTGCTCGGGATTATTCTCCTTCTTGATGAAGCAAGAGTACTATGCGTAGGGCTGCAAGAGCACACCTCAAAGTCTGAGTAAACAAACACCACAATTCCCAAGAATAAGCCATGATAAATGTCTAAATTATTCATAGAGTCACACAAGTACCCACACTGTCACCTTGATACCGTGTTGTCACAATGACTCCAAAAACTAGACAAAATCACTTGAGTAGCATAAACATTATTAATGTATTCAGCGATACTAGCAATACACACGATCACATAAAGATCACACCATGGGAGAGAGAGATGAACCACATAGCTACCGGTAGAGCCCTCAGCCTCGCGGGAGAACTACTCCCTCCTCATCATGGGAGTCAGCAGCGGCGATGAAGATGGCGGTGGTGTCGATGGAGATGACTCCGGGGGCAATTCCCCGTCCCGACGGCCTGCCGGAAGAGAGATTCTGTCCCCCGAAACTTGTCGTCGATGGCGGCGGCGCTGCGGAACTCTTCTGGAAATATGACTTCCTCCTTTAGGGTTTTCGCATCTGAGGCAATATATAGGCGAAGGGGCGATGTCGGCGGAGGCCCGAGGGGCCCACACCACCTGGTGGCGCGGCAGGGGGCCCACCCGCGCCTGGGTGTGGTTTGGCCACCTCGGCGCCCTCCTTCGTCTCTCCTTCGGACTCCGTGACGGCGCTGGAAAAATAAGGATGTGGCCTTTTGTTTCGTGCAATTCCGAGAATATTCGCAGAAGTACTTTTCTGGAACCAAAAACAGCAGAAAACAGGGAACTGACACTTCGGCATCTTGTTAATAGGTTAGTCCCAGAAAATGCATAAAAGTGATATGAAGTGTATATAAAACATGTAGCAATTGGTATAATATAAGCATGGAACATCAGAAATTATGGATACGTTGGAGACGTATCAGACATCTCCCCTTATATCGGTTTCTCCGACACAAGAAGATTTCTTCGATCCTTTCAAAGATATTGCCCTTGCACGTGGCAGCAAAACGCTGCATATCGCCTCGGTTCCGGTGCACGGCCAGACGTGCCGCTGCGCACATGCTGCACACGTCATGCGAGCCCCACGTGTTGTCACATCCCCTGCGCACTTGAGTGCTTTGACCGCACGGGCGTGCGCGTTACCGCGTGGCGCCTCGATTCTCGCGCCCATAACTGCACCATTAACCACTCCCAGGGCGGTTTCCACTTTGCGGCCCACTATGTGGCCGAACGTGCGGCCGTTTTTTACCGCAAACCGCGCAGATCGTGTGCAGCTAATCCGCGTGGCGGTTGCGGGGATCGTGCGCGGTAATTTTGCTAACCGCACACCTCCCATGCCCATAAATAGGGGAGCAGGGCAACCTCCTCTCCTTCTTCTTCTTCCCCGCTCTCCTTCCTCTCCTTCTTTCTCATCCTTCTGCGCAGAGCTCCTCCACCGCGCAATGCGCACCGCCACCGCACGACGCCGGACCTCGCGAGCCACAGCCCACCGGAGTTCTTCACGCCTCTGTCGAGCCCAGCTCTTTGCCAACACGCCGTGTGCTCTTCGCCTTGCATCACCGCCGCAACTCCGGTGAGTTCTTCACTGCAGCATTTCCCGCGGCTAGCGCCTAGCTCTTTACTAGTTCTTCCTTAGATCTTCTTTAGATCTTTTCCATAGATTTTAGATCTTCTCCGCAGATCTTCTTACTAGCTTCTTGCTTATAGATTCTTGTTTCTCCCCACAGATTCTTGTTTCTCTTGTTTGTTTCTTTTCCTCCGCCGCGTAAACATCGAGAGATGCTCACCGCCGGCTGTCGTGGGTTTGTCACGTCAGGTGTCATAGATGACTTCGTAGGTGTGGGATTATGCGAGTCAAGCATCTCCGAGCTTGGGATCGCAGGAACAAAGATCAACACAGATTTACCCAGGTTCGGCCCCCTCAATGTGAGGTAAAAGACCTACTTCCTGCCTACCCTAGATTGGTATTGATATGATAATCGAGGTGTTACAATGGAGGCGATCCGATCTGGTACTCGCCGTATGAGCTAGGGTTTGGGGCTTGATAGCTTGACCCGCTCTAAGTCCTGCGAGTCCTCTTTATATACACAGAGGCTCGCTAGGTTACAAAAGGAAACTTCCCCATAAGGAATACATCCACAGAGGCCTACTCGGAGACTACTTGGTCTTCACGTCCTCCGGGATATGTCTTCTAGATCTTTCCCTTATGGCGGTTCAATATTGGGCTTGTTCCCAAGTGGGCCTTCGTCCGTGCGAGTAAGTTAAGTCGCACTGGGCCGCGGGTTAATCCAGAAAGTATTCCCCCGACATTAGCCCCCAAGATTGGTTAGGACTTTACGGTGAGAACCTTCTGACCTCTTGAAATGGTCTCTGAGCCGCACTGCAAACGTTCTGACCAATCTCCTGACTCATGCGATTCAGCGCTGTGACTCATCGCGCGACTCATCTTCCTTCTGGAAATATTCCGTTTCCTTTAATTGCGGACCGTTACTCGTTTTGCGGGCGCAAATTGTGCCGTTGGTTGCGAGCACAGATAATGCCGTTAGTTGCGGGCCCCTTCAGTTATAAGCTGCGGCCACCTAGGTCATTATCCATTTGCCCTTGCAATCTTCTCATCCCTAGCCGCGCCGTCTTCTTCCTCGACCCGAGCCTAGTTCCCCAATTCAATCTCCCCCTCGCAATGGCGCCCAAGGCGAAGCCATCTGACGATAGGCGCAAAATCTCCTGCAACTGGGAAGGATCCTGGGTAACGGAGGAAACTCTTGCGGATCTGGCCGAGGCTGGCTTCTTGCCGCCGAAGGGGACGGCGTCTGGCGGGCGCCAGGCGATGAAATCGAGCCGCGCCCCAAGCCCAACGAGCTGGTGATGTTCGTGGAGCACGTGGAGCGTGGATTCACGCCGCCAGGTTCTCCCTTCTTCCGCAATTTGCTGCAACGCCTAGGCCTCCGTCTTCACGACATCGGGCCCAACTCAATGCTCCAGGTGAGCAATTTTCACGTGCTGTGCGAGGATTATCTTGGCATAGCCCCCAACATCGATCTATGGCTGGCCTCTTTCACCTGCAACAGCCAACTTGTCTCCAAGGGTGGCGCCTACGTTCAGGTCGGCGCCATCTCTCTTCAACGCCATAGGAACTCTTGCCTTCCCAAGCTAGCCCTGGCGAATCGACCCAGGGCTTGGCAAAAATCTTTCTTCTATTGCCAAGATACTTCACCGGAGGGCGAAACTCGCCTTCCCTCCTGGTCTAACACCCTCTTCGTGCCTACCGAGGCACTGAAATCAAAACCCCGCGACTCGTCCATGTCCTTCATCAATGAGTCGCTGATCAAATCCGCGCCTTAATAGGTCATGGTCTTACTGGCCTTGATCTTCTCTCTTGCTGGACCAAATGGCGCATTCAGCCCGTGAGTCCACGACAGCGATCCTTCCTTGAGTGCACAGGCACCTCTGCTGACGTTGATCGTATCAAGGCTTCGGACTGGAGGCCTGAGGATTGGGTGGAATTTGTCACCCGCGTGACTGAGGAGAAGGACATCTCCTTCGATAAGGTGGGGCTTGCCCCTTTCAGTGTTAACAACAAGCCTTTTGAGGTAACTCCTCTTCTCTGTCTTTTCGCCTTCGTAGTTGAGTCGCATTCCTTTTCTTAATACTGCAACTTATATCTCCCTGATCCAGGCTGATGAGAACTACTGGTCGCTGCCTGCGACCGTCGCCGGCACTGCTGCTCCCAAGCGTGCCGCACGAAAGAAGTTGCTGCCCACTCTAGAGGGCAGCGAGACTGCTGATATCCCTTCTGTTGCTTCTGCGGCCTCAGATGGTGAAGAGACTGAACTGGACGAGGATGACAGTCCAGTGCCAGCCGCGAGTTCTGTTGCCGCGGCTGGACCAACTCCCCGTAGAGCCTCCAAGAGGCTATCTCGTGAGGAACCAGAGGTTGATGCTCTGGAAAACCCTGAGGCCACGAAGCGTCGCAAACCTGCTACGGGCGCGACCTCCTCCGTTGCCAGGCGTGCTTTCAAAGCCACCGCCTCTGCTGAAGAAGACATGGGTCCCCACTCTGGTAATTTCTGTTGTCTTGTCATCTTGAATGCTTATTCTTTTTCCTCTACTGACACGCAAAACTTCTGCTCGTAGATTCTGGGACCCAAGGCCTGTCCTCACCGTCAAGCGGTGAACTTATGGCCTTTGTGAAGATGGCTCCAGAGTTAGTAACTTTTCCCTGTGCTTATAATACTTTTATTCTGGCTTATGTGCTTCTTCTTCACACAATGCCCTTGCTTTTTCAGAAGTGCGGCTAAACCCGCGACTGAGCCTGGAACCGCGGTTGAGCCGCATTTATCACCTGCGGCTCATACCGCCATGGTAGAGGGCGTGGCCACCACTGATGACCTGGCCACGGTCCCTGTTCTTGACACAGCCACCCAAGAGGTGGCTCTGGAGGATAGAACGGATCCCCTTATGATCCAGGACGTGGAGAAGGTCAACCCCTCCTCCATAGATGTAATGGCCAAGGATGCTGATACGCCAGTGGTTGAGTCGCCAGCGGCGGACAGCCTGCGGTCGCCAATTCTGCATGCTGAGGTTGCTTCTTCCTCCTCCACAAGCCGCGCTGAGAGACTGTCAGAGGCTATCATTGCCTCAAATGACAAGCAAGCCATGGAGCTCCGCAAGGCACTATCTGACCTGTCTGCGGCTTATAAGGTAAACTTCTATCTCCAGTTATCTGTCTCTAGCCCCCAAGGATCAAGTTTCTTCTTTGACTGTAAAGGGAGACTTGATGCTTCTCTTTTAGCTGTTGATATATACTTACTAACTGATGTACCCTTCGTAGGAGGAACTAAGCTCCATAACGGCTGCCAAACTTGCCTTGGAAAAGCAGCTGGGGGATACTCCCTCTGAACTGGAGAGGCTGCGCGAGCTCCTTGGCCAGCGTGACGCTGAGCTGAAGAAAAGGGAAACCAGGATGGGCGAGCTATCTGATGAAAGCTTCAAGTTATCTGAGCAAGCCAAAGCCACCGAGCTGCGGCTTAAAACTGTTGAAGAGAAGTTCCAAGAGAGGGTCCAGCAGCTGGAGCTCCAAGTCAGTGCTCAGAAAGACGCCATTGCTGATGCCAATGAGGACGCAAGGCTTAAGGCTGTTTCCATTGGCGAGCTTGAGAAAAAGTTGAAGAAAGTTTCTGATGCCCATAACCTGTCCACGCCAAAGTGTGCATCATGACTCAAGAGTTAACTGGTATGTGTTGCGACTCATATCTGCATCTGTTTTCTCTACTATCTTTGCCTGTATGTTGTAAGCTGACGGAGACATGCCTCGATGTAGGTGAAGATGCCAAGGAGCAGCGCGGCAGTACTCAAGAGCAGCTGGAGTATATCCGCGATTTTTCGCGAAGAACTTGTGACGCCATGAAATCACTGTCTAAGTGCCTGCTGCCGACCAAGCCAGTCCCGGTGATTCTGAAGGGCTGCTGAAAAGACTGCTTAGGGCGCCTCAGTTCTTTTTGGACTGGAAGGAGTCCTCAGCTCGCACCGGCGCGGCTCATGTTCTTGCTTTGGCCAAGACGTACTATCCTTCTTTTGATGCTGCCAAGGTTGCAAAAGGTAGGCCCTCGAAGAAGGTGGATGGCACCGAACTGACGGCCTCAGAATATGCGACGACTTGGAAGGATATGCGCGGCCACGCGACTGAACTGGTGGAGGGGATAGATCTTGCGACCTATATGGGCAAGTATAATGCAGATGGAAGCAGATGGGAGAAGTTACCCGCTCCGTCATCCAGTGCGGTGATTCCGCAGGAAAAGAACCCCTCTCCAGGCGTATCCAGCTCTGCAGCCCCCAAGCCCGCGACTGAAGAGCCCTCCAGCGAGCCTGCGATTGCTCCTTCTGGCAAGCTTGGTAAGCCGCCTGTTCCTCCTTCCCACCGGCCAAAAGCTGCGCACAAGTGAAGAAGAGAAAACAATGGTTTGATGATCTTGGCCCTTAGCGGTCTGTAATAATTGTTAGAATTTATGTGTCATAAGACAATATTATGGTTTGCTTAAGTACTCTTGGCAGTACATGTTTCGACCAATAGGCTGGTCCTTATGATTTGTCTCGGTTTTTCCTCACTTAGGCCCTTGCGCGGCTCAGTATTTCCCAGGTAAAAAGTGCGTGTTCAGGGTCGAGAGCGGCCATGATAGGCAATCAAACTCGATTGACGCCGCACCCCCAGTACTTTGGCCGCATAGTGCAAGTCGCATCCAAGAGAGGTTGAGTATAATCACGATAAATGCCACTTGTTTGGCGATCCCAAGGAATAGGCCGCGCTAAAAAGCTGCCGCACCCCCAAGGGACCAATGATTAAAAAATAAAAGACTCACAGCTCAATTGGTAGTTTGAGATGCTTTATTTCAGAATCATTATATGATACATAGGGTCGGTCGCGCCTAGGTGGCGACCAGAAGTGATGCTTGGGTCGGTTGCGCCTAGGTGGCAACCAGAGATGGGTCGGTCGCGCCTGAGTGGCGACCAGAAATGGGTCGGTTGCGCCTAGGTGGCAACCAGAGATGTTACATGGGTCGGTCGCGCCTGAGTGGCGACCAGAATTGGGTCGGTTGCGCCTAGGTGGCAACCAGAGATGTTACATGGGTCGGTCGCGCCTGAGTGGCGACCAGAATTGGGTCGATGCGCCTAGGTGGCGATCAGAAGTGTCATATTGGGTCGGTCGCGCCTGAGTGGCGACCAGAATTGAAATTTTTAGCCCTGAGTGGCCAGCTTGATGATGTAAACTCTTAATAATTTTGCTGCGGCTGCTGATGGCAACTCGCGACGCTGGGATGTGTCCTTATTGGCAATGGCTCGTAGCCTTTGACTTCCTTGCCTCCCTTGCGGCCGTAATCTGAAGTCGCAAGTCAGGCAGGTGCCTCTTGGCCTTCACGATGTCATCAAAATTCTCCTGCGACTCGCGCATGGGCGCGCTCTCTGCGATGCAAGCTGCTCTGGCTATGGCCTTGTCGCCTTCTTCACATTCTTGAGCTATTCTTTTGTCGCCATTGATGGTGATGACACCCTAGGGCCTGGTATTTTAAGCTTTAGGTACACATAGCACGGCCTAGCCATAAACTTTGCGAATGCTTCTCTGCCAAACAGCGCATGATATGGGCTCTGGAAATCTACAACCTCGAACCAAATGTACTCGCTCCTGAAGTTGCTTTGTGTCCCAAAGGCGACCTCCAAGTTAACTCGCCCCAATGGCTGAGCTGATATGCCTGGCACGACACCATGAAACGTTGTTCTTGATGGGTGTAGCTGCTTTTCTTGAAGGTTCATCTTTTGAAGGTTTCATAGTATAATATATTGATGCTGCTGCCTCCATCCATCAGTACTTTGCTCAACTTGTACCCTGCGACTTGAGGGGCAACCACCAGCGCGAGTTTTCCCTCTTCATTTATTTCTCCTGGGTGATCCTCGCGGCTCCAAACTACTGGTTGCTCGGACCACTTTAGCCACTGTGGGACGGCTGGTACTATGGCGTTAACAGCCTGATTGCGTCGTCGCAGCTTTTGTTCCCTCCTTGAAGTATTCACCACAATGGTATGATACTGACCCAACTGTTTTGGGAACTGTGGCTGATCTGGCTGCGGATTTGGGACGGCGTTGTTGCTGTTGTTGCCTCCGCCATGTTTACCTTCCTCGTTGTTTTGATGATTGAAGTTTGTGTTGAGTGGCTGTCCATCCTTCCACTTTTTGTAATGATAACACTGTGCCTTCGTGTGGTTGGGTGGTTTCCCATCTTTTCCTATATGGATGTCGCAGGGGCGGTTGAAAACCTCTTCCAAATTAACTGGGTGAAAATTCCTTCCTCTGCTGCTGCTTTGTTTGTAACGAGTATTCGTATTTGCGACTAACCCTGAGTTTCCTTCCTCGTTTTTGCGCTTGTTATAACTCGCATTGGCATTGCTAGCTTGCTGTTGTTGAGGCTTGCTACTGGCCTTCTTTCCCTTGCCAGTGTTTTCCTCTTCCTCCCCATCAGATGCGTCCCTGGTTTTATCCGAGCTAGCATACTTGTTGGCCGCCGCCATTACCTCGCTTAGGCTCTTGACTTTATCCTTCATGCGACCTAGTTTGTGGACTAGCGGCTCAAATTTGCAATTTTTCTCCATGACAAGGACTGCTGAACTGGGTGGTATGTTGTCTGAGGAATGTATGATCTCTGCGACCCTTCTCATCCAGTGGCGACTCGACTCGCCTTCCTTCTGTACACAACGCTCAAGGTCCTCTATGCTGCAGAGTCGCTTGCATGTTCCTTGGAAATTCTTGATAAAAGCTTCCTTCATCTCATCCCAAGAGTTTATTGAATTTGGTGGCAAATTTTGTAGCCATATGTGGGCTGCGCCTTCTAACATCATGTTTAGGTAACGTGCGCAGATCTCTTCGGATGCATTTAGGATGCTCATGCCCATCTCGTAATTGTTGAGCCAAGTAACAGGGTCCATGCTGGCGTTGTAGTTGGCGACCTTGCGAGGTCCTTTGAAATCTGCAGGAAACGGTTCAGACCTGATTCTTTCGCTGAAACAGACTGGGCCTTTGAGTCGCGACGATAGGTTGGACGAAGCTGGCCTTCCTATTGGTTGGCCGCCGGCGCGGCTGCACAATCTCTATGGGTTGAATTTGCTGAGGTTGATTTTGAGCCGCAGGTTGATCTTCCCTTTGTCGCCTAGCCGAGCTCGAGGTCGCAACGTGTGGCGACTCCGCGTGGATGCTTCTCTCCGCCGTTGCTCTGCTATTGTAAGGGGTGGAGTGCAGCCGTCCTGCGTGTTCGGACATATTCGCCTGCTGTATTACTGCTGTGCTCAGCATCTCGATGGCGCGCCGTGCCTCTCTGTCCATTGGCGTGTTTCCTGCTGGCGCTAATCTGGCCAAGATGTTTGTGGCTGCAAAGAGATTCTCCACTGGGCTAACATAATGCCCTTGCGGCGTGTGGAACCTTTGAGGCTGCTGTGGCGATTGCTGAACAAAGGTTGGCTGCGTCAATGGCGGGGGCATCATGGCCCTGTTGTTAGCCTGTACTATGGCCCTTGACCCAGGTATCTCTGCTACTCTTGGTGCTGCGAAAGATGGAACCGCTGGTACGATTGATGGTACAGCGATTGCTTGAACCGCGGGCGCAGCTAACGGGGCCACGGACCGCATAACCATGGCAGATGGTGCCATGCTGCGGGTACCGCGACTGAAGGTTGTGCGACCCCTGACCATGCGACCGGGTGTGCCGTGTTGGTGGCGACTGATGGGATCGTGTTGGTGGCGGCTGACGGGACCGCAATTGCTGGTTCAGGTAGGTGATTGGAACAGCTCCATAGGGTTTACTGTTCCTGGCTGCAGGCGACTCGCGTGGCGTCTGTGTGGCAAGGTGGCCTGTATTCCTTGCAGAGTATTGGTTTCCTCGATGAGTCGCAGTTGCTCCTGTTGGAGGCGCTGTTCCTCACGCGCCAGCCTGGCTCTCTCATCTGCGATTCTCTGGACTTCATCATATAGCCCGATCCTGGTAGCCTCCAATTCTGTCACCCTAGCAGCCGCGTTAACCGCAGATATTGGTGTAAACAACACGCTTCCCTGTGGCGGCGTGACCGCTGCGCTGGGGGTTACCCTTGACCCTGATTCCGCAGGCGCGACTCCAGGTGGGGTCTCTCTGTTTGCGACTCCTGAGGCCGCGACTCCTGGCGTCATCGCAGCGGATGCCGCGACTCCTGATGCGTCTAGCGCGGCTTGTTCTGCTGCTTCCGGCGGTGTGGGGGCTAAGCTGCCTGGTGGCATGCCCAGCCCTTCGTCTGCTTCTGTGGTCCTGTAGACCCCTTCCACGTGCCGATCTTCTACAGAGGGCGAGCCACTATCCACAGGGCCTCCGCATAGCCTTTCCTCAAGGACATACTCAATGGATTGGCCTTCTTCGTCTTCGAGAGGCAGCGACTCGTGGTTGATAGATTCTTCTTCTTGGTCCACTGTTACCGCGACTCCTTCTTCTGAGTCGCCATGTTGCGATGGATCCTCTGACTCGCCGCCAATGAAGCCGACGAAGACGTTGATGGATCCAAAGGGGATGACGTGGCCGGTCTCCAAGTAATCTGCTTCCGGCCCCCAGCTTGAATCGTCGATGAGGGGTGTGCCATTGACCGTGATGATACGGCCAACAACAAGATCTTCAGCTCCCTTCATGGATCCTGCGCGGAACGTGACGCTCTTGACCGCAGGCCCCACGGTGGGCGCCAACTGTCGTGGGTTTGTCACGTCAGGTGTCATAGATGACTTCGTAGGTGTGGGATTATGCGAGTCAAGCATCTCCGAGCTTGGGATCGCAGGAACAAAGATCAACACAGATTTACCCAGGTTCGGCCCCCTCAATGTGAGGTAAAAGACCTACTTCCTGCCTACCCTAGATTGGTATTGATATGATAATCGAGGTGTTACAATGGAGGCGATCCGATCTGGTACTCGCCGTATGAGCTAGGGTTTGGGGCTTGATAGCTTGACCCGCTCTAAGTCCTGCGAGTCCTCTTTATATACACAGAGGCTCGCTAGGTTACAAAAGGAAACTTCCCCATAAGGAATACATCCACAGAGGCCTACTCGGAGACTACTTGGTCTTCACGTCCTCCGGGATATGTCTTCTAGATCTTTCCCCTTATGGCGGTTCAATATTGGGCTTGTTCCCAAGTGGGCCTTCGTCCGTGCGAGTAAGTTAAGTCGCACTGGGCCGCGGGTTAATCCAGAAAGTATTCCCCCGACACCGGCGAACCTTTGCCTTTTTTGCAGATTTCCGCCACCGGCTTTTATTTCCTCAGCGCGCCGCCGAGATGTCTTCTAGCAACATCCCAGATCCTGCCAAGGATGCCGTCGAAGAGGGTGAGCGCGCCGGGTGGGAAGGTTCCGACGTAACCCAGGATGAGATTGACTGGCTGATCCGAACCCGGGGCATCCCGGCAGGGGTGATATGTCGGCCCCCTGGCAAAGAAGCCGAGCCGAATTTGAAACCCGACGAGCGCGTTGTTTTCGTCGCACACTTCGAGCGCGTCTTTGGTCTCCCGGTGAGCCCGTTCTTCCGAGGCTTCTTAAATCGGTTCCATCTTCAACCCCATCACCTTCCAGCCATCACCACTCTCTCGGCATACGTCTCTTTCTCCGAGGGATACCTCGGTCTTTGGCCCACCGTTGAGCTCTGGGCCAAGTATTTCCAACTCCGGAAGCAGAGTGTTCCGGATCCGGAAAACAAAAACTTCCCCAAGGAGATGACCCCCTGCGGAGCCGCTATAATTATACCTCACAGAGGTTCCATCTTTCCTTGGATTCAAGGCCTGGAATCATGTCGGAAGTGGCAACGCACATTCTTCTACGTGAAGAGCCCGGACAATGCCGACCTCCTCAATTTGCCGGCATTTACTCTCTCTGCACCCACGAAGCAGCATAATTGGAACTTCAACCCGAAGGAAACAAATCTCGAGGTCAACCAGATTCACAAATTCGTCATTGAGTTCCAGGCGCAAGGGATGACGGCCGATGACCTACTGAGAACCTTCATTAGCCACCGAGTTTCCCCCCTCCAAAACCGAGTTCACAAGATTTGCCACATGAGTGGCTGATATGACCCTACTCGGGTCAGCACTCATGAGCTGAGCAAACCCGAGGTCCGGAGACGCGTCAAGTCCATGGCCAAGACGAAGATGACGGACGAATGGGAATGGGGTAAAGAGCCCCATGACAGAACTCGGCTTCCAGAGATTGTAAGTAACTTGCAATCTAGACCGACATATTTTGCCTGCCGAGACAACTTTTATGTCGGCACCAGATTTTGCTCCTAGAATAACCCGGTTTTATTGCGTCTGCCTTGCAGAGATTTACTCGGTAAAAGACTGAAGACGGAGCGGATCCCTCCGCCAAATGGGGCCAAGATCTACCTGCCCCGGCCGTTGCCGAGGTTGAAGATCCGGACGATGAGGATCACATGCCGATTCCGGCTGCTGGCGCCTGTCGTGGTGGTGTCACGGCAGATGCCATGGGGATGGCTTAAGTGTGGGCTCGCTTGGGCGTTGGGGGAACCGGGGAGGGTTTGCGCGCTCACGTAGCACGCATGAAGAAGAAGCAAGAAGTCGCAAGAACCAACAAGAACAGAGCAAACCAAGAACAGCAAAGAACACCACGATGTACCCTGCTTCGGGGCCCTCTTGTGGAGGTAACACCCCTACTGCAGCTCTAGCCTACTCTCTTATATCTCAAGTGTTTACAAGTACAGAGTGCTCCCTGAGCTGTATAATGAACAATGGAGAGAGCACCAGGTAGAAGATGAAGCTTGGGGGGGAAATGATGCTTACAATGGTCGATCCTCTCACAGGAGAAGGTGGTGTTGCATATATACAGTAACCGAATTACCCTTTTGCCCCTGGCCGCAGAGGACAATGGCAAGGACAAGGAGAACAGGACAAACACTGGCCACTGTCACTCAGCCCAGCTCACCCTCTGTCCACCACAGGCTTATCTTTCCTCTTTGAGCTTAAGGCAGTGTAGACCACAGTAGCCTAGGCACTGCCCCTTTCCCGAATTGGCCGAGTCAGCGCCTAGGGGCTTGTGACCCGGAAAACCTGTGGCTGTACCTTGCTGTCTTCTGAGCCCCGGTCAGTAACATTACAGTGCCCGTGACTTTTACTGACACTACTTGGCCCCTGTGCAACATCCGAGTTGCCCTACCCGGGTCCTTCCTGACGGATCCGGATAACTTAGCCGGCTCTTCTCCCTTGGATCCGGTTACACCTCACCGGATCCCCTTTGGTCCTTCCTTTTACTCTGGCTTGAAGTAGGACTGACCGAATCCCCTTGAGATCCGGCCCAAGTGACCCGGCTAACCTTGATCCGGTTAGACCTTAACTGTTCATAACACATCATCTTTGCCCTACCCGGGGGCAGCCCCCGACAGTAGTCCCCGAAGCTGGTACGGTCCTACAGCCTCGGCTGAAGGGCCGTTCCAGATTCAAAACCAACATCACTAACCGGATCACTTCTAGCTGTCACCGAATTTTCCGGGACATTTGGCAGGAAAAGCCTGTGCAAAGCCGTATAACCCGGGTTGTCAGCTCGTTATCCGGATCCACCGGGTATTCGAGTGTGTTTGACCAGAAGACCACGTCTCCTCGTTTCCTCCGTTGACCAGCACATAGGATCCTCCCCGCCGCTTAGAATTCTATTGCCTCGTGTGTGCTTGGAATACACGGCCATACTGAAGGCCACAGAATTCCAGGGTGCAGTTATTGCACGATACTCCGAAAACCGCGCAGCAGTGGGGGCAGTTACCGCTGGAGGCTATAAATGTGGGCGAAGGAACCTCCTCTTCTTCTTCGCCTTATTCCCTTACTCGTCCGCTCCGCCGTCGCCGCCGCGATCTCGACCTCCAAACTCGCCGCGCCGGGGACGCACAGCGCACCAGAGCAAGACCGCCGGAGCCGCGCCTCGCGCCCATCTCCGCCATTTCTCCGTCGAACTCCTCCTTCGAGGAACCAGCACTGTAAGTTCTTCCTCCTCTCGCCATAGCCACCGTGACGAGTTCATACTCTTGAAATACACACGCCTGTTCTTGCTAGATCGATGCGTATCTAAGCCATGTTCATGCCGTAGCATACTCCGTATACTTTCTCTCCAAGTTTTACATCAGACTAGCCTAGATAGACTTGTCACCGTAGAGCAGTTCAACCATGTTTTTACCCGTGATTTTCTTTCTTTTTTACCACCGCTGTAGATCTTCCAAACCCTAGAAACCCGCGGAAAGATGTTTGCGATTTCCAACCGCATCACCTTCCCCACTGGACCCGGTTAACCCTACCCGGGATAAGATTAGCCGAGTTACCTTAGATCTGATTCGGTTTCAATGTTATCCGACTCTTCTTTGGTGTCATGGATTCCGAATCTCCTAATCCGGTTATCTGCCTTTTTACTGCAGAACTGAGTCAGTTATGGCCAAACTTCCTCCCGGCAGATGGGAGGGATCTGATGTTACCCGGAATGATTTGGAATGGCTACGAGCCACCCGGCGTATAACGCCGCAAGTTATATGCCGCAGACCCGGAAAAGAACTCGCACCGGCCCCCGAACCCGGTGAGCGCGTGGTATTCATAGCGCATTTCGAGCGCGGGCTCGGATTGCCTGCCAGTGACTTCTTCCGGGCCTTTCTGGACTTTTTCGGACTACAACTTCACCACCTCCCGGCGAACGCCTTCGTCTCTTTATCAGCTTTCACTTCCTTCTGCGAAGGCTATCTCGGTCTCTGGCCGAATGTAGATATATGGGCAAAGTACTTCCACCTTCGCAAGCACACCATTCCAGGTACCAAGCCGAAACAGCTGACTGCTTGCGGTTCGGTTAGCATCACCCCGAGGCAATGGTCCATCTTCCCCCGAGTCACCGGCCTAGACACGGTGAAGAAATGGCAAAGGACCTGGTTTTACGTAAAGAGCGCTGAGGGCCACGACGCTCTTAACCTGCCCGAATTCAGTATGGAGCCGCCCACAGCCGAACTGAACTTCGGTTACAATCCGGCTGAAACAATTGCTGAACTTCAGACAGTGCATACCACTCTGGAGGATTTTTTGAAGAAGGGTATGACCTCTGACGACCTCCTCCGGACCTTCATCTCTCGCCGGTCAGCCCTCTTCAAAGGCGTGATCACAAGATATGCCACATGCGTGGCGCACTAGATCCTACCCGGATCAGCAAGCACGAGCTTGACAAAGCTTCCGTCTTCAGACGTGTAAACGCCATTGCTGCCAATGAGATGTCGGATAAATGGCGGTGGGGTGTAAAGCCATTCTACCGGGAAAACCTTCCTCCACAGGTTAGCTCACCACTCTCCGAATCCAATCTTACTTCATCTGAATAACCCCGGCCTGATCCGGATTCGCATTATCTTTTTTGTAGCTGTTTGATCGTCAACTTACTGAAGACGGAGATCTCTCCACCAAGGCATGGACACCGGATCTTAGCCCGCCGCGCGAGGGCGAAGAGGATCCGGATACGGATGACTATTTGCCAATTCCCCGTGCCAAGCCAGTCCGCAAGGGTAAGCAATCAAACATTCACCACATTTCCGACGAAGAAGATGAAGATTGCTGCCTCTTAGAACCCATCGACGCTATTCCGATTTCATGGAAACCACCTCCTTGTGTTCCAGCCAAACAAGATGCTGAAGGGTCATCTCGGAAACGCACTGACGCGCCCGGATCTGATTCCCCTAAAGCCAAGAGAATCAAGAAGTCCGGCTCCAAGTCGAATCGTGTCAAGCCGATGCCTACCACCAAGGGGTAATACTGACTTAACTTTATTTGCTTTCTTCCTCTGTTAACCGAGTCATGTCTATCCGAGTTAACTGTTTGCTTTGCTTTATGCAGTGATGTCCTCATCACCGCGCAGACTCATTCATCCATCTCTTCTCCCATTCCTCCACTGGGTACGGCCATGGAAACCCAGTCTCCTGACCGAACTGCCACCTCGCCAACGCGTGTCACAACTGCCAATATTCCTCAGCCGACTCCCATTTCAGAGCCGGTTATTGACTTGGAGAGTGAGGAAACCTCGGCTCCAATCCGAGATTCGAGTTGGCCACGCCCTCTCAAGGAGCTGGAGAAGGAAAAGGCCAAGGCATCGGCTACATCCATGCCTAAGCCGGATCCTCGCCCTACTCCCGCAGCACAAACCTGCTGAACCAAGAACAGCAGAAGAAGAAAAAGCAGAAGCAGCAACAACAACAACAAACTTCTGAGAACCACAGAAACCGCAACATCAGAGACAGACCCCGGGTGCATCACCTCCACCCAAGCCGACTCAAGGTGTCGCTGGCACAACTTCCTCCACTTCGG
The DNA here is from genome assembly GCA_947311845.1 of Poa pratensis. Classification (NCBI taxonomy): domain Eukaryota; kingdom Viridiplantae; phylum Streptophyta; class Magnoliopsida; order Poales; family Poaceae; genus Poa; species Poa pratensis. The sequence goes on from CAMZMU010000105.1 coordinate 21,369,899, forward strand.
ATAAGCAAGTGGTTGCTGTCAAGCAAACCACCGCTGCCTCCTCTGCCATTCAATCCGGCCAAGCCAAGCCTAAGCTCAGCACTGCCAATGACTTTATTGAAGCCTGGAACGCCGTGGACCTTGCACCAGGTTTCTCCGCTGCAACGCCACACCCTGCTGGTCCTAGCCGAATGATGCAATCTCTTCATTCTGTGAAGGTTGCGTTTACTGCATCGCACCAAGTCTTCGAGGTAAGTTTGCCGAATCTTGCTTTTAGTTCGTCATGATCAAATAGTATCTACCCAGTCCCCGAGATTCGGGTCGAACGACTGATACTCTTTGGAGTAAGAAAGTCATTCGGCTTGAATCTTTAAAAAATTCGATCATGACCTTTTTCTTAACTGAAAAAACTGTGGGACCCCCAGTCCCCGGGTTTCTTTTTAACCGATTCGGTCAGTCTCGGCCAGTCCCCGAGATTCGTTTTGGCTCCACCTTGTCTCGGGTATCAGTCCCCGAGTCTCTTTTGACGCTTCCTACTCTTTCAGGAAAGCACGGGCACTCGCAGCGATCTCTTTAAGCAGCTCGCCAACCAGTACCACAAGCTCCAAAAATCATTTGATGCCTTGGTCCTCAAGATGAATAGCAAAGAGGAAGAGCAAAAGCGTGTTCTGGCGGAGGAGAAATCAGAGGTAGCGCGAGTCCAGCGGGAGCTTGACCGGGTCGAAAAAGTGAAGAACAAGGTGAAAGCAGAGCGGAATGCACTGCGGACGGAGAGAGACACGCTCCAAAAGGAGCGCGACACTTTGCACGCCGGGCTACAGAAGCGAGCCGAATTAGATAAGCAAATTCAAACGACCGTTGCCGAATCTGAAGCCGAATTGAAAGCGGCTAAAGAAGAACTGGCTGCTCACAAAGCGGCCAGTACGAAATGGCTGGCTCAACTTGCTAGCCTCAATGATGACATGGATCGTAAGTTCACCGAATCCCCTTTTTTCTTTCTGCTCTTAACCGACACATATGCTTGTGTTCCTTCTTGCTGAACTCAGTATTAGCTTATTTGTTTGTAGGAGAGTTTACCAGCATCCGGCTTCAAGCCGCCAAGGCTGTGCGAAACGCCCGAGCTGAGAGAGCTAAATTAACCGAGGCTCCCCTATCCGAGACATGGGACATCGAAGATCATATTACAGCACTTAAGGCTCGGATTGCTCCTCTGAAGGATTCCCATATTGGTCTGCTTAATGCAAGTCTCAAGGCTCACCGAATCTTGTTTCCTGAAGCGCGGCAAGTTGTGCCTGCGGAGGAGCTGATCAGAGACCTGGATCAAGCAATGACCCGGTTACAGCAGTGGAGGTCTTCGTCCGCCCGCGCTGGTGCTGACGCAGCTTTGCTATTCATCATGTCCTGGTATGAGCTAATTGATCTTGCCAAAGTACGCTCATTTCGCGAGGGTTCTCCGTGGGCTACAGACCCTACCCGGATCAAGATCCGTGAAGAAGCCGCCAACTTCATGGCCGAATTTGCACGCACCAAGCACCTTGATCTGGACGCTCCGGTCTATTCCGATGGGGAAGAGACTGAAGAAGAGGAATCGGACGATGCCTCCGCAGAAGATTATGCCGACTCTGAGGGCGAGTCTGATGAAGAAGAAGAATCCAGCAAGGTACCAGCCTCCGACTCGGCCAAGCTCACCGAACAAACTCCAACCGAGTCTCCTGTGATTCCAGCCACTAACTTGACTGTGATTACTAAACAGGCTTCACCTGATCCGGATATTTCCGAATCCGCCCATCCTTCAAGCTCTCCAGTCAAGATTACTTCCGAAGTGCCACCATCTTCTGAGTCTGCTCCAGCAACAGAACCTCCCGTAACCGCGTCCACTTCACCGAAGCACCGTAGCTGAAGCCCGTGCCCCCGAAGCTCCGCTAACCGAGGCTCCTACCACAGAAGTTCCCGCAACCGAAACTCCTATGACCGAGTCTGCCGCGACCGAGTCCGCTGCACCCTGAAGTACTTAACAAAAACATTAAATCCCCGGTATGCCGGGAGCAGATGTAATAGACTATTTTAAGTTCTTTCGAGACTATGCTTATCATGCTTAACGCGATCCGGACAAGGTTTATGTTGGATCATCTTAAACCGAGTCCCCGAGTCTGTTTTCTTGTTTACTACTTTTGCCAAATCTTTGCTCTTGTCTACCTCTTTGGGTGTTTTGACAGTCGAGTCACAAGATAGGAATCATAGCATACAATACTTGAAACATGCGAGTTGTGGTTTAGAATCATTCAACATAAACGAAAAAATAAATAACAGGGGTTAGTAAACGACATGTGCCGAATCGGTTTTGGACCGAGTCCCCGAGTCCATTTTCCCTCCTCTCTGCTCTTGACTACCATTTTGGTGTTTGTCAGTCGAGTCACGAGATCAACAACACAACATACATTACTTGAAACTTAGAACAAGGTTCAAAGCGATTCGGCACACGAACGGCAAAAAACAAAACAGTAATAAACAACACATGCATAAGGACGAAGCAGTCCCCGAGTCCAGACTCGGATTACTGCGATTTCATTCATGATAAATTGAAATACATACATTGCGCCCTTTAAGAGTAAAAGGGTCGAAGCAGAGCTACATTCCAAGGTCGCTTGGTTTCCTGTCCGGGTCTGTCCAGGCCATCCTTTCTTGTTCCTGTGCATCTATAAGATAGTACGAGTCATTGTGCATAGCCCTGCTCACAATGAATGGTCCCTCCCATGGAGGTGACAATTTGTGTCGGCCTTTGCTGCGCTGCACCAGCCTCAGCACTAGATCACCCTCATGAAACACCCGAGGACTGATTTTTCGGCTATGATAACGCCTGAGATTTTGCTGGTATATTGCTGTCCGAGACAGGGCCAACTCTCTTGCTTCCTCTAGCAGATCCACTGCATCTTCCCGGGCCTCTTTTGCCTCGGTTTCAGTGTACATTGCCACCCTTGGTGCATCATATTCTATGTCAGTGGGTAGGACAGCTTCTGCCCATAAACCAGAAAGAATGGCGTATAGCCTGTTGACCGATTCGGTGTAGTCCTTAGACCCCATAGAACTGATGGAATTTCATCTATCCAGCACCCCGGAGTTTTCAACAATGGTTCAATGAGACGAGCCTTGATGCCGGCTAACACTAGAGCATTTGATCTTTCCACTTGTCCATTGGACTCTGGATGCGCCACTGAGGCTATGTCTAACCGGATCCCCTTATCCATGCAGAATCGGGCAAACTCTCCGACAGCAAAGTTCGTGCCGTTATCCGAGATGATGCTATGAGGGTATCCGTATCTCAAAATGATTTCTTTCAAGAAGGTTACAGCCGAACGGCCATCCACTTTCCGGATTGGTTTCACCTCTATCCACTTGGTGAACTTATCCACCATCACCAGCATATGTGTCATGTTGCCCCTAGCCGGCTTGAAATCTCCCACCATATCCAAACACCACACAGCAAATGGCCAAGTAATAGGATTGTCTTCAGTGCCGATGCGGGTAAGTGTGTTTGCTTAGCAAATCTCTGGCATCCTTCACATCTGCGGACTATGTCCTCCGCATCTGCATGAGCAGTGGGCCAATAAAATCCATGCCGGAACACTTAGCCACCAGGGCTCTTGTACTGCAATGATGTCCACATTCACCTTGGTGTATCTCCAGGAGCATCTCCTTGCCCTCTGCTGGCTCCACGCAGCGCTGCAACACCTCGGTTACACTTCTTTTGTATAACTCCTTGTTGATGATGGTATAGCCTTGGATCTCCTCTGGACACGCCTAGCCTTGGTTTCATCGCTTGGCAAGCTTCCTTCCTCGATGAATTTCACGATCTCTTCAGCCCACTCTGGTACTGGATGCAAAGGGAACAAGTGCTCATTTTCTTCCACAGGTTTGGCCGCCATTATTTCTTCTATCAGCTTCTGTCCATTCCCCACAATCCGGTTAGCATCATCTTCATCCTGCTCCTCTTTCCCAAGACTCGGTTAGCATTTTCCGAATCTGTGTGAGCAGTCCCCGAGTCCGGGCATGCAGTCCCCGGGTCTTCCTCGATATACTCAACATCAACATTCATAGGAATAGCTTCGGATTCTTGCTTGGGAATAAAAATCGACTCGGAATCAGGCGAAGGTTTGATTGAAGGGACCTTAGATGATTCAAGGATATTCCGGGTGGGATTGCCTCCCTAGACGACCCGAGTTTTGACAGAACATCTGCAGCTTGGTTTTCCAGTCGAGGTATATGCTTGTACTCACAGCCTTCAAAAAATCCCGAAATTTTCTGAACATGAAACCGATACAGTGCCATATTGGCATCAAGAGCATCCCAATTTCCAGAAGATTGCTGCACGACCAAATCCGAATCACCGAAACATTCAATCCGGCGAACGCCGATGTCCCGAGCCACATTAAGCCCATGGATCAGTGCCTCATACTCGGCTACATTGTTTGACGCTGAGAAATGAATCTGCAATACATATCGCAATTGATCCTGTTTTGGTGATGTGAGCACCACCCCAGCACCTAGCCCGATTTTGCATTTGGAACCGTCAAAGTGCAACCTCCAGTAATTGTAATCCGGTTTAGGTGGCTCATATTGCATCTCAGCCCAGTCACAAAGGAAATCCGGCAAAGCCTGAGACTTGATAGCATCTCTTCTCTCATAATGCGGTGTGTAAGGAGACACTTCTATCGCCCATTTGGCAACTCGGCCAGTTGCATCTTTGCACCCAATGATCTCCGCAATTGGAGCTTCACACACCACTGTAATCGGGTGCTCTTGGAAGTAATGTTTCAACTTCTTGACCGCCAGGTACACACCATATGTCATCTTTTGGTAGTGAGGATAATTTTGCTTCGAAGTTGAGATCACCTCACTCAAATAGTACACCGGCCTCTGCACGGATTTGCCCTCTTCTTCTCTTTCTACCACAATAACCACACTTACGACCCGGTTAGTGGCCGCAATGTAAAGCAACATCGGTTCACTTGGCAAAGGTGATGCCAAAACTGGAGCAGTGGACAACATCTTTTTCAACTCATTGAAAGCTGAATCTGCCTGTGGGGTCCATGTGAATCCGGTGCTCTTTTTCATCAATTGATATAAGGGCAAGGCTTTCTCTCCTAACCGACTCACAAACCGGCTCAATGAGGCTAAGCACCCGGTGAATTTTTGCACATCTTTTAGACACTTAGGCAATTTCATGTTTTCTATGGCTCGGATCTTAGCCGGGTTAACTTCAATGCCTCGGCTTGATACAAGGAAGCCAAGCAACTTTCCAGCCGGGACACCAAAGGTGCACTTATCCGGATTCAATTTTAACCGATATTTTCTCAAGTTCACGAATGTTTCCTCGAGATCCTCGAGGAGAGTACGTTTCTCTTTAGTTTTGATGACGATGTCATCGACATACACCTGCACATTTTTGCCCATTTGGGAGTGTAAGCATTTGCATACATCTCTGATAAGTTGCACCGGCATTCCTCAAACCAAAACATGACACGATAGCAATACGCCCCGTACGGGGTAATAAAAGCGGTCTTTATTTGATCTTTAGGGTTCAGTGGTATCTGGTGAAAACCAGAGTACGCATCAATAAAAGACAACAACTCACACCCAGCAGTAGAATCGATCACTTGATCAATCCGAGGTAAAGGAAATGGATCCTTCGGGCACGCCTTGTTCAGATTGGTGAAGTCGATGCACATACGCCACACCTTGACCACAGCCGGTTCGTCTTTCTTCTTCTCCACCAGAACCGGATTGGATATCCAGTCTGGATGCAACACCTCCATGATAAACCCGGCTGCAAGTAGCTTAGCCAGTTCATCGAGCACCACTTTTCTTCTATCCTCCGAGAGACGCCGAGTCGGTTGCTTAACCGGCTTTACTTCTGGCCTGACAAACAAAGAGTGCTCTGCCAACTCCCTCGGAACACCAGGCAGGTCCTTAGCCGACCATGCAAAGATATCCCGATTCTCACGGAGGAAGTGGCAAAGCGCGCTTTCCTATTTCTCGCCCAAACCGGCTCCAATGATGGCCATGCGCTCCGGGTTCTCCGGTCAATGGGGATCTTCTTTGTCTCCTTGGGCACTTCAAAGGTTGCGCCGCCATCCGGGTTGGTCATGGCCAGACGCCTAACTGAGCCGACTTCGCCATTGCCACCACCTCGTGCATCTTGCTCTTTTCAGCTTGTATCACCAGTGATTCGGCTAAGTTGGAACCAACTGTAGCACATGTATGGCCTTCTTGTAGTCTCCCGCAACGGTGATAACACCATTCGGTCCAGGCATTTTCATCTTGAGGTAGGCCACATGAGTAGATATCATGAACTTGGCTAATGCTGGCCTGCCAAGCAGAGCATGGTATGGGCTTTCCAAATCCACCACCTCGAACTCGAGACTCTCAAGTCTGTGATTGTCCCTGGTACCAAACAACACATCCACCCAGATCTTACCCATGGGGGAACAAGACACCCCGGGTACTATGCCATGGAAAGTACAACTGCTCTGTTGCAACTGATTCGGCGAAATACCCAACTTGACCATTGTATCCCGATACATGATGTTTATGGCACTGCCATTGTCAACCAAGACTCGGCTAAACTTCACATT
>CAMZMU010000105.1:22005438-22247838 GCA_947311845.1 Poa pratensis
TCTATATAATTTGAAGGTTTCAAATCTAGTACTAAACCAGATGCCACTTCCTATTTCTGGAACCTTATCCTCCCGCTACAGTGCCTAGAGGCGACGGGGAGGCGACTCCGCGCCGTCCAGGGCCGCCGGCGTATCTGGTGGATTTCCCACCCTCCGTCGGCCGCTCCGGCGGCGGGAGGATGGGGAATCCCCAGATCTGCGCTCCGGCGTGTAGCTCGAGGGTTGTGGGTGACGTGGCCGTGGCGGGAAGGGCGGAGCCGTCGCGTTGTCGGTGCTCCGCGGCTTCCCCTCCCCGGCGTCGCCTCCGGCGGTGCTGGTGGGCTGCAGGTGCGCCCCGCTCTACCGATGCTTCCTCCGGCGTCGGCTGGAGCTCGTGAAGTGGTGCAGGAGGCCGGGATCCAGATCCTCTGGGTCGTCTTCGGCGTCGACGACATCGGCGCTGGCTCAAGGCGATGGCGTGCTCTGGTGGTCTTTCAGCTCCCTCCTCACCGCCAAGACCCAGGCGGTTGACTGAAGACGGCGGCTCTGCCGGCGGCTTCCTGGCCGCGGTTCGCTGCAGTTCGCCGGCTCGGGTGGAGCGCGGCGGCAGCGCGCGGTTCGGCGGTCACCGTGGTGCGGCGGCGTCGGTGGTGGTTGGGCCCTCAAGGACGGGTTTGTAGCTCCTTCTTCCCTGAGGTTGTACTGCTAGTTCGTTGCTTCTTTCGATCTGTATCCCTGTACTCAAAAAAAAAAAATCTAGTACTAAACCTTACAGTTTGAAATTTTAAGACTTCCAAGAGTAGACACACACGAGTACAACCGAAATTGGACGAATTTTTATTTAGTACGGACGTACGGTCAGGAAAATGTGTGCCTTTCTTGTGCCAACTGCTACTGGCTTTTTGACCATGTTCCTTTAATCCTTTTGACCATCTTTTTGCCAATACAAGCAAAGAATCTCCACGTAGGCAAACGAGATAAAATTACCCGTTTCTGCCCGCTCAAGAGATATACAGTCGTGCGTGCGAGTATACACTGTTTGCTCTAATTCCGGTCCCACCGCAGCACCGGCGACCAACACGGGAAAATGGCCATACGGAAAAGTATCAAAGCGCCACGTGTTGCTGTGCTCCAGGTGCATCATGCATGCAATATCTCCCACGGCCAACTGAACATCCGATGGAAGAACAAACTTGCCATTCATTCGTTTTTTTCTAGACACTCCCCTCCTGCACATTATAATTTCTGGACGGAGTCAAACTTTATAACGTTTGACAAACATATTGATATATTTTCATACTATATGCACATGGTATAGTAAATATTTGTACATTTTTGTACATACCTTGATCAAACTTTATAAAGTTTGACTTCAACCAAAAATTGTCTGCAACTAGTTTTTGGCAGGAGGGAGTGTAAAAGTAAAGATTCGTTTAGTCCCACATCGATCGTGGAAGGAGCAAAGAGTTAAGGGTGTCCCCTCATATGCGGGCAAGGATCGCACGATTCGTTTTTGCCTTTGCTTTTTGTTTTACTTAGCTTAGATTAGCTTGTATAGCTTTGCTTTGGTTTAGGGCTATGCGCTTGTACAGAATTGTTTATTTCGCTTTGATTCTATAAAAGTGGTTCAGGCCGACCGTAGTTTCCTCCAAAAAAAAAAAAAGCGGGCATGAGTGGGGGTAAGATATCGTGTTATGATTGCTTGGTTTTCGATAAATTGACTATGTGCTTACGCCGATGACAAATGCGTAATAGAACGAGCGAAATCGGCTCGAGTGCGTGGTATGTGGACGTGCAGAGGCAACTAGACGTGGGCAGAGCAAGAGAAGCAGGTCGTCAAGACAGTGATTCGCCGGCTCAATTTTTTGGAGATACTCTATACGTCATTGGGTAGGTTATACATGTGTCCGTTTAAGTATATGCATATGTGAGCGTCTGCGGGACCGTGTTTATATATTTCTCAAATGAAAAAAAGAGAAGCATGTAGTCAAATCGATTTAGCAAAGTGCAAGCATGTGCTCACCACGGCGGAAGCTGGGTGCCCGCTCTGCAACGCACCCCTGGAGACCGTCGAGCACATCTTTTTCGAGTGTGCCTTCGCCCATCGCTTCTGGAGCAAGATCGGCTACCGGTTCCCGGCTGGAGCTAGCGCGTGTCTCCTCTACGACTACGACGCCCCTGCCACGATCAAGGCGGAGGTGGCGTCCACTTTCACCCTCCTCTGCTGCTGGAACTTGTGGAAACATAGGAATGCGGTCGCCTTCCGCGAGCAGCGTCCTTGCCTCCCCCTTCTCCTCCGCCTCTGTCGCGAGGACACCCATCTCTGGCGTGTGAAATTTCCTGCCCGGCTCGAGGATGCAGCCGACGCCTGGCTTCAGTGTCTTGACACCGGCTGATCTCGTTCTGTCTCCCCGTACTATCCCATGTAAAACCACCCCCCTGTAACACCAAACAACACTCTCAACCTCTTGGGTCGTAACATATATATACAAATTCAGGTGGGGTTTTGTCCCCCTGGTGAAAAATTCAAAAAAAAAATTCAACAGGCGTCTCAATGAGATGCGATCGTCCGCGTCGACGCTCGGCTGGGCGCCGCAGGCCCGCAGCCCGCAGCAGATCGATCGAGCTACAAGGCAAACGGCGAACAAGCTGGAGGCACACGAAGCCTAGGTTCATGCATAGGAGGCAACTGTGTAGGAGGCCCATAGGGAGCACCATGACCAAGCAGGAATCCAGTGCCTACGAGAGACGTCTGGTGCTGGACGAGTGATGGGCCTAATGCTAAGGGTGCACAAGAGGCTACCGAGAAGAGAAGATGAACAAGTTCCAAAAAAGAAAAAAAATAGTAGCAGTTCAACGGGAAGATCGATGGAAATTGACTGAGTTTCTATTAATACGTAGGAGTAGTTTCTTAGCTGTTTCGCTACCGGTGTTCAAGCTTGCACCACGGATATGCGGATTGAAAATTCCACCAGATCAACCATGCAGTTAGGATGTGCGGTCGATGGGTACCATAGAGTGGTAGATTTCGACGCAACCAAAAAATTCTGAGAATAGATGACAGGGGAGAGTAATCCGTTGGAATAATGGATACGCTTTGTGGTGTAGCATGGTGGCAAGTCGATCAATAAAGAGGACGACAGAAGACAACTCAAGTCCGGAGTCTACTTAATATAAAAGACCATGTAAAACATCGGATATGCATGAAGAGCAAATACTTAATAACAAACCAAACTTAAGCATAAACCTATTTCCCTTAAACAATCTAAACTTTCCGCCCATAGACAACAATATCGTGGATGAACAAATTTAAAAGGCCAATATAGTGTTAGTTTCTCCCCGATTTGTACATTCATAGAAAACCACGAATAGAAAATAAAATAAAAAATGTACACATAAAATAGTTAATTAAATAAATTAACATGATATTCAAGAGAAATTCATTAATAATACCAATAAGATCTTTACATGAAAGCATTAGTCATTGACTCAATTTATCTCATTCTATTAATAAATTTAAAACACAAAAAACATAAAAGACACTCAACTAGCAATAAAAGAATAAAAAAATAGTTGGGATTTTTGAGAAAAGCAACGACTATGATTAAGAAATGATAAGATTTGCAATTTCATCTATATCGAACATGAGAGTGCTTTAGGGAATTGATATGCAATAAAATGACATAACTGACATATTTTTGGATTGATGGATCATGCACATAGTTTTATATAGTCCTCATGATATGCAATCATCTCAAATTAGTCATATTTGCAATATTTGTAAATAAAGATTTTCATGTCATGTTGTAACCTACGCAAGGACGGGGTCTCTGCCTAGGCCACCAAGGCCATCTCACAGCCCCGCGCTAAGCATGACCACCGGCCTCGCAAGCACGCGACAGACGCCGGCGAGCACCTGCCACCGCCACCTTGACCTGAGTCCGTCGACTCAGCTTTTCCCACACCAGACCGCCATCGCGCCTACGAGCCGGCCAACCACCACGCGAGCACCGCATTCCCCAAACCACCTTTAGCGGTGGGGAGGGGGGGTGTGTGAGCGGTGGGCACCTTCGTCGAGGAGGCCAAGGGCGGCAACAGCAGGGGAAGTCTGGAGTAGGAAATCTAGGGGGGGCACGAAATTTGTTATCCCTGGAGCCACATGGCAGAGCGACGTAGAGAAAATAATGTACCGGTTTCTCCAGACTCCTTTCTTTAATATATTTTACACATGTTATGCTTATTTTCGAAATAAAAAGGTGCAGTCATCCACATCTGACGCTTTCCTTGGCGGTGTCGACGTGCTGAAGGTGCAAGTTTGTTGCATTAAAGGACACTTTTATTTCATACATTGGCATCAAACCGATACAAAGTCAACAAGAATTTACACCCGATCTATATATTCAGGATGCACACAATCGCATGAAGGAGAGATAAAAATGTACTTCCTCAGTATCAAAATATAAGTCACTCTACCTACTTGTCTAGATACAGGGAGTAAAAGGCAAAATATGATGAAAACGTCAAGAAAGAAACGGCCTCACCTAAAAAAGCAGGACATGCTTGCCTCCAACGGCGTGGAATAAGAGAAGTTGAATCACAGCAGCGACCGGAGAAGCTTAGTTCGAGTAACTTTGGCGTTCTGACAGGGGTAGAGATCATCATAGCGAACAACGAGGTTTGAACGTACGGTATGGTTGGCCACGAGCTTTGAAGAAAGGGCCATGATCCCCGAGAACGTGTACGGAACTCGCCGGTTCGTGTGGCGTGAGCCGGCCGTGCTGAAAAGTGTTAATGCGTTACTCTGAACCGGCTAAACCACTTCCATTGCAAAGCTAAAAGCTAAGAACGAACTTAGATTTCCTCCGAAGCATCTGCACCTGTATATAAGGCTTTACTTATGAAGCAACCAATCAGTGGCGATCCTTTTACATCAGAGGGCGCCGTATGATCGATCATCAACACGTGCCCTTAGCTACATAACGGCCGTACAACAACCCAAACAAACTCAAAGAGTTTCGCAGAATGATCGAACACGCCACAAGTGTCGTTGAATTGCTGTGTCAGCCTAGTGCAGAGCCATGATTCTTGAAGCCTGAACTTGATCTTCCCACTGCGATACTCCATGGTCCTTCTTTCCGCAAGAAAATATTATAGGACTCTCAGATGGAGGCTCGGGTAGCCAGCTTTGGTCTTGTATTTCTCAAACAAATCTTGCAAGGCACCCACGAATTGTCCGTGAACTTCGTTTATCTGTCGACAGCCGAAAACTTGCTTTCAGAAAACTGAGGAGGAAAAAAGCAATATGCAAGCATGCTTTTCTGGGTATTGAGATAGTAATAATATTGTGTCATTTTTAGAAAAGTTATTTCATTTGATCCTTCCGTCTAATGGAGGGCTTAATTTAAGTGGAACAAGTGCAGGTTTCTGTCCAATATTTTATCTACTAGCTTTTCAATAGATTGACAAAATTGTTTCTGACAGCAGGAACATCATTTGTGTTTTCACCTCATCAATGGTAGGCAGGGGATTCTTCTTCAGCTCAATGGGTCTACCAACAACAACATGCATAGGTGTTGAGAAAGCGATCGGTGTCCTGCATTTACAAGTGACAATAGACAGTTAAATCAATATAGAAAATATGAAAATAAAATATGCCTGTGTATTTTAATTATCTGGTCAAAGAAACAAGGTCTGTAGGGAGTTACCCGTATCTTCCCCAGAAGATAATAGGAGTAAATTTAAGAGCTCTAGCAATGTTCACAAATAATTTGCCTCCTGGCCTCCACCACCTGTAAACTTTGCTCTAGCCAAATAATAATAACAACTGATCAGCAACAGTAATCATTCACGAATGTATTTAACGATAAGAAGCTAATAATACAGTTGATCTTGTGGAGACATGACCCTAAAACTATTACATAGCTTCCTTGTGTGGGTGGCAGATGTTTTAAGTTTGAGAAACTCAATATTCTTCTAGTTTTCCTTGGATATGTACACTTAAATCCAAATGTTACATATCACGAACTAAAACAATCTTGCTACCTGTCCGAAGCAGAAGACAGGGACTAAAGGGCAGCCAGACTGCATAGCTATCTTGACAAACCCTTTTCTTGATTTAAGGAAAGCAACCTGCAGACCATGGAAGGATTAGATCTCCACGCATAATATAGAAACTTAATTCAGGATGAGCGATTGAAAAGATTATTTTAACTCGAAAGTCAATGATCCTCGTGTAAGAATGATACACAAGAAAGTCATTGACATGTGATAAGCACAAACCTCGGAATCATGGTCCATATGAAGAATCTCCTGTATACCTCCAGGCACTACAACGCAACTATAACCAGCTGCAAGGTAGGAGTAGAAATTCTTCCTTGTTGCAGCGATCAGTCCTAACCATGTCCATATTTGCCTGAGGAACGGGGTGTAGAACACCTAACACAAAGGAACCATGAACAGAGTAAGGAACAGGGCCGTGGAATTCAAGTAATCAGCGACGCTGTGCTCCAAGGAAATTCAGGGGCCTTACCGCACTGCTGGCAAGGACTTTGAGTTTAGGCAGAGGCATAAACCCGACGTGATCAGCAAGAGCTGCACAGCCGATGGGCAGCACGGAATGTGGCTCGTAGCCGAACACTGCAAATACAGTACACAGATCAGTAGAGCGCAACCTCAATTTTCCTAACTCTGTTCTTCTTCCCCTTTTTGATATCATATCGTCAGCAAGAAAAAGGAGGTTGGACCGCCACCGAAATAGCCCAGGGAATCTAGTCCAGAGCTAGATATGATGATCAAAGCATCCATAAACGGAAGCAGATTTTTTAAGGGGAACTCACCGTAAGCCCTGGTGGGATCGAAGGCCTTGTAGTCCTCCACATGCAAGCTGATCGGGAAGTACACCATGGCGTACCTGCATATGAACCTGGACGGCGGCAACGCAAGCAACCCATCACCAATCCGGGATAAAAAAAAATCGAGCAAAGGAAGACGGCAGAGGGAGACGAACCTGCCGATTTTGCGGCCCCATTTGTCGTCGTCGTTGAGCGGGATGACCATGAAGATGAGCTGCAATGCCACCACCCTGCATCGAGAAAGGCGTAGCACTATGAGGATGACGCCGAATCAGCAGACGTGGACATGAGCAGCAGAAGAAAACAATCGGAGGATAGAAAAAAATGCTCTTTCGCCTCCAAGAAAGAAAGAAAAAGGCGTACTCTCTCGTATCAAAGAAAAAAGAATCATTGGAAAAAGGATGGTAGGGAATTGCACGCACAGGGCGGCGACGCGGAGCGGGAAGAGGAAGAGCGAGGCGAGGATGAGGAGGACGTTGAAGTGGATTCCGCCCAGCCAGAGCGCGAGCGCCGCTATGGTCCGCGGCAGCGAGTAGTTGGTGCCCCGGAACATCATCGCCTCCCCCTCGGGCCTCTCCTCCTCCTCCCACGCCGCCACCTCGCTCCGCGTGCCATTCGCGCCCATGTCGCGGACCCGGGAGGCGACTCGGCAGGCGGAAGGAAGACGAAGCTCCCGGCCGGTCTCCGCCGCTTCGGCGACCGAGGCGAGCGAGCGGGCGGGCGGGCAGGTGTTTGTTTCTTCTTCCTTGCTCACGCTCGGGCTCCGGGCAGGAGCGGGGGGATCCGTCCGGCAAGATGCCAAAAATGCTTCCTTTGTTGCGGTGTGGTGGCGCGTTTCGGCCGTCGGATGTGCGGTGCCGGTGCTTTGGATGGGCCACGGCCTTTTAAAGGCGATTCCTGACTGGTGCCGGTCTCAAGAAAAAACAGTGTGTCGTGGGCGCGTCGCATGCTTCCGTCCACGTGGCTCCTAGCGTCCCGCCGCGCGGCGCGTCTCGTGCTCTTATTTTTCCTGTTTAATAAACGCCCCCTCAGTCGGCAGAGAGGTCATTTGATTATTTTCTTTATAAAAAAATCCAAAACAAAGCTTAAACATGCAAATGAAAACTTACTCTGAACGTTAAATTTCGGAAATCGGTAATCTGAACTGTCAAAAACCGGTCTATTTACAACCCTAAATCTATTTGGTGTGTGAAAAAGAAAATTCTAAAATTGAGTAATTTGTTGCTCTCGTTGATAAAGAAAGCACACCTGTCATATACATCTTCCACCTCCGATCTCTCTTTTCCGAGTCAAGTTCTCTCTAATACTATACTCACGAGTGGAGGCGATGCAACGGAAGGCCATGCAGACCGTAGGAGCCATCCGACGTGAGTAAGGGGTACCACAAATTGGTCGGCAGACGACGGCACACTTTGGTCGGCGGTAGGCACTCCCGGCCAAGAAGAAGCACCACAACAACAGTTCAAAGAGGGAGGGCCTCAGTCGCGCAATATCACCAACGGAGACTCCGGTTCAAGCAGCAGTGACATCCCACGCAGCTGGAGCTGCGCCTCCCATGTAGGGCAGCATTGACAGGCGGGATCCATTTCCTGATTAACTGGATGGAGAAGCTCTTACTACCCTACCTCCTACTCAGCTCACTATAGAAAGATTGAGAGAAGGTTCGAGAGATCGATTCGAGGAGACGGCCGCCATTGCCTTACGACAAAATCTGGAGCAGCTCACATAAACCCTCCCGTCCACGCCAGTACCCTCTCCGGACGCGGTGGGCCTCATGGATGTCGCCTCGTTCATTGTTCGACCTTGCCGTGCAGCCTGTTGTCGGCCGCGAGTCGTTCCCACAGCCTCTCGTGCGATGGATTGAGGTAATACCGGTTTAGTACTGATCAAATTCCTGACCAGTGGGTCTATATTGTCAATGAGACTAGCATGTTATTGAGAACCTGCCTGTGGCAGGATGGTTAGGAGGGTGTTGTACCCCAGCCCATCAGAGTTCAAACCCCTCCGTTTGACGCTGGTGTTCTCATTGAAGGCGGAATATTCTTCAGTGGGAGCAGACGTTCCCGTCGACAGCGAGACGCATGTGGTGACTTCGTCAATCTCAAGACTCGACCCACCGGCTCAGTCTCTCGGAGGTGCTCATAGGGGTAGGGTGTGTGTGCGTGCGTTCATAGAGGTGAGTGTGTGCGTGTGTATGTGAGCGTATGCGTTGTACTGTGATATGTAAAAAAAGAAAAGAAAAAAGACTAGCATGTTATTCCAGTTTGATTCATTCCTTTCCCGACGGGCCAAACTGATGTACTGTAGAAAAAATAGACCGGGATTTGATAGCCGAGAGTGTAAATTTCCATGATTAGGCTCGATTTTGATTTGACCTACAAGTTCAAAGTTTGTTTTCTCTTTGCTCAGCGGCGGAGGACGTTATTACGGTTTCTTCATCGCGTCCGGTCGTGCGTGCCGCTGCTATCTCTGAGCCAGAAATTCCAAACGGTGCATCCGTGCATGGAAGTACAAAGTCGAGGTTGACTAGAGAAATGCTTTACTCCCCTGCGACGGCAACCGTTCCTTTCCTCCCTGATTAAATGGTAAACGCGGCGGCCTCCGAGTTCGACGGCGGTATGGTCTCTTCGTTCCCGTCAGCTAGCGCGTGCCGCTGCTATCTCTGGACCTCTGACTTTGCCAGTTGCCGCCATGCCGCACTAGTCGAGCTGCACGCAAGCGGTGGTCGAAGTGAGAAATTCCGGAGGAGCATGCTCAGACGTAGAGTTAAAGAACAAAAAAGAAGTTTACTCCATTGCGCCTGCCTGCTCGCCACAGCCTCGAAATTCAACCGGAATTTGGAAGATACGATTCCAACGTGCAGGGTTGTGAAATCCAAGTAACGAAATCCGCAAAGACTTGTATCAAATAATGACGGCACACACACAATCTCGATAAAATTACTTAGCAAGCAAGGCTTAATTGATGCTCTTCGACCAGCCCCTCACAGCCTCTACGACATTTGGATCCTTGCCGTCTAAAAAGAGTCCATTGACAAAGAAGCATGGCTCTTACTTTTTTTCCTTCATTCTACCTTATTTTTATGTTGCACGTCGTGTGATCAATATCCTCTTATATGTTTTACATAACATGACCTGCCCTCTAAATATTTTGAAGGGCAAGAATTCTTATAGATCTACCACCCACTAGGACTAATAAAAGACGAACAACTTATGACTTCAAACGTGCCCTCCTCATCTTTTAACTCTTGGTGTGATGACTCGCTCGCCTTTGGATGAATCGGAGCATCGGCGATTCGGTAGAAAATGTTATACACGACAAGCAATAATCAACGAAGAAGAAGAAGAAGAAGAAGAAGAAGAAGAAAATTAACATAGGGGACACAAAATTTTAACGTGGAAAACCCTCCAAAGACAAGGGAAAATCCACGGACACCACAAAATTTCTCTATATCCGGAGAGGTTATAGACGTTAAGGATTTACAACAATTAACTTGTCCCGTGCGGCGGCTTACATGTTAGCACATACTTCATATGAATATAGATCACAACTCCCACAAGTTATCTAGGGAACGGTAGTTACTCCGACCGGTTTGTTTGATTTCTGGTTAATCAGGTGCGCATTTTTTTATAAAACTATGTTCCTTCTATCTAATCGGACGACTGATTGCTTTTCTTTTCCTCAAAGGCAAACAACTAATTATTGCAAGTATATGTGTTGATTGGCATACTTGACTTCTTCATTTTTTTACGCCACCTATGTAACAATGTCTTCAGTGGCAACATTGTTTCGTGGGATTTTTGAAACACGCGTTCTAAAGAACGGCAAATACTTTATATGTCAAAAAATATTAGACCATCTTTTGTAGTTTCTTAAAGTAATACGGGAAACAGTTTTTTAAATAAATATGGTCCATACAATATTTCAAAATTCCATAGTGGGAATGAGATATAAAATTCTCCTACATCATAACAAAAACGATTTTTTTTATTAAATGTTTGTACGGTAACTCGACAAGCAAAGTGTACTTTACTTATCCTCAAGGGTTGAAAGGTCCAAGATAGTGTCTAAATGTATTGTCATGTGCACTCTTCAAGATATCTTCTGATATTCCGATAAATTGGCCGATTTATCCCTTCTTTCTCAGTGTCTAACCGATAAGATAAATCAGAAGATATGCCGATAAATCGGACGATATGCCGTCAAACCGGCCGATTCAGCCCTTATGTTGGCTCGACCGATAAGTTCCCAATAAGCGATATCCCCAACATTGGTCATGTGTAGTAAATTCCTTAGAGAAGTAATATCTTGTCAATTTTATTTTTCAAGTCGGCTTGTTTTTGCTATATAGTGATCATGTTATTAATTGTGCCCATATTCTTCTACTTTTTCGTCTACTTACATACCTCTCTACCACTACAATGGAAAAGTGACAAGGTAGATGAAATGGATGCTACACAGTCAAACTATGATGATACGTCCTTACCATGTAAAAGCCATCCTAAAAGAAACATGGGATTTTGAAGTTTTCACCATAATATAATGCCCCCCCCCCCCCCCCCCAGACTTTGTCAGCAAGCTCCGCCCTTGATTGGTAGGCCTTAGTAATTGCTTGATTCGGACAACGTGTAACAAAAAATGTTTTGGTGATGTCAAGTTGTTGGTTGCAAAAAAAAAAGATATTCAAATGTAATTGCTTTTAAACATTTTAAACTGTACGTGGGGTTTGTGATCCATTTTAACCATGTCATGTTGGGAATGTTCAGAACATAACCCCACCTAGAGATATGATGCATTCAAGTTTATATCACACTACCTCTGATAGTTATAATTAGCTTTGAAAACTTTAACTTGTTTCAGGAATGACTGTTATGTTGTAGCATATGATAAAATGGTATTGTAACTTCATTTTCTATGCCCAACTTTAAAAATATTATAATTATTTATATTGGATAGTGTAAAACTTCTATGTCCATGAAACAACATTTTCTTGAACTAGTGTTACATTCAGCTACAAATGATTACACTATTTTTAAATAACTAGAGGAACCTTTTATATGAATTGCTATAGCACACACATGGATATCATGTCTCATGTCCATTCTTCCTGTTGTACTATGATTGCATAAAAATCCTCACTTTGGACAGGTAGAGTCAAACAATATAACTTCGACTGTCAATATTTTAACATTATTTGGATTGAAACTCTGAAGATAATATGTAGATTTATCTAAATAAATTATGTGGCATATACATCTTTTTGTTGAAAATTTGCAAATATACTACGATAGAAACTGGTGGCTAAAGTTTTATTTTGAAAACTATGCCAATGACCCGAATGATAATTGTTCAGAAGATTGAGCAACAGTTGACTTAGACAATTATATGCAATATTATTTACAAGCTATGAGAACATCGTATATGATCAATTCATGTTCTCTACATCCAAAATAATGACATATTAATGCCAGTGGGTGTTTTATTTACTAGGTCACGATAGGGTGATGCTTATTTGTCTATATTTTATTTCTAAACGTGTCAGAGCTTAAGAGAAAACGTTAAGATATTTATCCCAAAAAAAAGTGCAGTGGTGGTTATGCTAAATGAGTAAATGGTAAGTTTTTGGTGTGTGTAGGGATCTTAAACGGTGTTTGATATGAGATTTAAATGGTGGCTTCTGTTACCTGGTTTGGGTAGACTCCATCCTTTTTCTTGAAACTCTTTTTTGTTCGAAAAGGATACCCATTCCTTGTCTTTTTTTTTTTTTTTTGAAGTGACACATTCCTTGTGTTGAAAGAGCTACACGTTGCATCCTTACGTGAAAGAAACCAATAATAAAATGATAATGCAAGAGCAAGCTGACGCTGAGGCTTTGCCTCAATAGACAATGCAGGCACGAGATATAAATCATGGACTTTAAGACAAAGCATGACTTGGAATTATTATTTTAAGAAAATCATTCGCGTGATCACGGCAAATAGAACAAACCGATTACTCGTCAAGCTAGTTTTCCACATCCTCCGCCTCTCAGCTGCTCCGTGCCTTCTTTTTAATTTTCGTACGAATAAACAAAGCAATTACACGGCACAACAAGCGCAGATAAGGATTGGCACACGTTTTATATGGATTATCTCTTGGCATAAAAACATGCTCACCTGACACCTCTATCCGGCCCTTTGTCTTTGACATTTTCGTTATCTTTCTTCAGGAACAGGATGTCGACGACGTATACTTTATCTAATCCATTTGACCAGAGGCACGAGTGCATTCATGTTGTCGGATGCGATGAGCCAATTTCTGTTATCAGAGCGATGTGGACGAGTTGATGTCACTGCGTGAAATGAATCTCAGCCAGGGGTTTAAGTTTATGTTTCTGTAATTGTTTTCTGATTTTCTGAACAATTGGGACTTTCAGCGAATAATTTGACGCAGCAAGTTCATAAGTGCTATTCTCCTAATTGTTTATGCAAACGAGCTGAAATTCAATCGGTGGAGTCGGGGAACTATGTTTGTGTTCTGTAAATAATTTTCGATTTTTCTGAACAATTTGATTTTTAGTAAAAAACTATGTCTTGTTGCCGAGGAGACAGAAGGTGACGTGGCATTGGCAACCTGGTGTTTGCCACATTTCCTCGGACTTGTTGCAGGTTGAAATAAAGAAGGGTTCGAAACAAGGTTTGGCAAGAATATCCGAGAGAACATAAATCTACTCTCGCGACACCGAAGAGCTCAAGTTTTTCACACCGGCAAGCCCCCACAAGGCGGCCTCGCGCTTAATATTACTCCCTCCGTTCCAAATTAGATGATTTCTCGAAACAGGCTTTCGCCCCGCTTTATAAATAAAGCAACAACCATACAAGCAACCGTACACAAGAAATGCTGGGGCAGCAGCAAAAACATGCCCGACACGAAAGAGAAAACAAGAACAAAGTGATACAACTCGGAGAGCACAAGGAAGACAACACTCCAGCAAAGCGGCAACCAGCCACCAATCCGTCCTCCGAGCTCGACCCACGACCACGCTTCATGAAACCGGGCACCCCGAGTGCCAAGGCAGCACCTTCAGGAAGGGATGCGACGTAGGAACGACGCTGCTGCCCGGACAACAAGTCCTAGGGTTTCCCCAGCACTCGGAAGGGAGTGAAGAAGGGGTACCCACGACGCCCTCAAAGGAGGAATGGCGACGCCCGCGAGCGCCACCGCGCCGGTGCCGAACATGTCAGCAGGGATTTCTCCCGGACACCCATCGCACTACCCATATGGACCAGGCCATGAAGCCCCGAGAGCGCCGCCAGATCGAGGCCACACAGGCCCAGCTCTAGCGCGTGCGCGCACGGACAGGGAGGGCACGGTAGCGGGAGGATGACCATGTCGGGTGCAGGGCGTGCAGAACTCGGGCCCAAAAAGACCCGCAAAGCAGAGCAGCAGCTAGACCTAGGCCCGCCTGGCCCTGGTTTGGCCAGCATGCTCGCGTCGCCGCTGCCGGACATCGGCCCGCCTGGCCTAGATCCGACCCGCACGTTCGCCGCCACCACAGA
Source organism: Poa pratensis (assembly GCA_947311845.1). NCBI lineage: Eukaryota > Viridiplantae > Streptophyta > Magnoliopsida > Poales > Poaceae > Poa > Poa pratensis. The sequence continues at coordinate 22,019,807 of CAMZMU010000105.1, forward strand.
TGCCGACACGCCGTCACCCTACTACCCGAGCACCCTCCCGTCGCCGTACCTCCCGTCGCCGTACACGAACGTCAACACACGGGCCGTGGCGACCCGCGGCCGAGCGCTCCACCACCAGACTCGCAACCACCGACCGCCGTACAACCACAATGACGCTGGTGAGAGCACCAGCGCCGCCCTAGGCCACCAGCACCGCGGGTGCGCCGCCGCTGCTAGATCCGGGCCCGCCTGGCCCAGATCCGGCCCGCAGCTGCTAGATCCAGGCCCGCCTGGCCCAGATCTGGCCCGCCGCACGCGCAGCCAGCAGCACCGTGGATCTTCCTCGCTCAAGCGCCGAGACGAAGCATCACCGAGTTGAGGCAGCAACGACGGCGCCCTTGATGACCACCGCCGCCCAACACCGACCTGCACCGACGCCAGATTGGGAACCGCTCCCTCGGGCCCTCCTAGCGCGCGGGGAAAGGAAATCCGCCGCCGCCGGCCCCGCACGGGCTTTGCCCGGCGGCGCCTGCCGGCGGCGGCGGTGGGGGAAGAGGCAGGGGTAGCGAGCTAGGCGGCGGAGGGAGGGGCGCCCCGGTCGCCCAGGGAGGGGCGACAGGAGCGAGACAAATTAGATGATTTCTATTTGTGCACATGTGAATGTATCTAGATACGTTATATATATATAGATACATCGACATTTAGACAAATAGAAGTCATGTATTTCAGAACGGAGGAAGTACAACACAAGATGGACGGGAGGTAGGAGGCATGCCAGAGCATGTCTTCTAATTTTCCAGGCATGCTAATAACAAGCAGCTCTTGTTATATATTTTGCTCCAAATATTTTAGGGCAGCCCTAACAAATAGCGCCAAGTGTGGCAAATATACTACGCTTGAGCTGCTGCTGCATATTACAGAATAGTTCGATCGATGCTACATACTACTCTATTGAACATAGGTAGGACCACTGTAAATAAAAGGTTTCCCCTAGGTCAGTCACCTTCTGAAAATCAGCATACAGTAGTGAATTTCTCAGTATACAATAGGGCACAAATCAGCATACAGTAGTGAATTTCTCACTAGATGGAAACAAGGTGCACAAATCAGTATACACCGCAAGGTTTCTCAAAGACACGTTCTGACTGTAGTCAAGGTTTCCGATAACACATTTTGAACAGGAGAGCAATTTGAACACTTCAGCAGCAGCAGTGAGCACTTCATTTATGAGATTATTTGTCATTCCTGGACCGCATCCATCAACAGATAATTATCTCCACGGACGAGGAGGGTCCACTTGTTGTGAGTCGCTCCTTAATCTGACGCCTGCTGGCTTCGTCCGGCTGGGATCTTTTTGGGGACTTGAGGTCAACGGCATCGCACGCATCGCAGGTCATACTTTGCAGCTCGACTCTCTTCAACCCCGCAGCTCGCTCCATGACAAGCCTAATATAGTTTGTTACCTTGTCTTCCCCCTCGAACCCTATCATGATCAGCGACTCTAATTTCAGATGCTTCAAATCCTTCGATGGTTCCCACACCACGTTGGTCTTCTCGGCAGTGTCCTCGGATGTTTTGACACAGTAATGTCGAGCCCAAGATAACTTCACGCATGGAGACAGAAAATTAAAAACATGTGTTGTATTAAGACTTTGCCGCCAACCCAACACCCAATGCAGGACAATATAGAAAAATCTTTGCCATTTAAAATTCTGCATCAAACTCAATACTAATACAGTATTAATTGAAGTTTTTACATTAATGTAGAGTGTTTGGAGGAATTTGCATGAATACGATCTGTGTATGACAGCGCATAACAGTCATCAACTTTGTTCACTGCTCGTTTATGATCGCATCAACAAAAATCGTATACAGAACTATCACTATCGTATGCAAAGAATTTCCGATCCTACATACAGTAAGACACATGAGAATGCTTCCGGGATTCCTACGAGATTACAGCCATATTGCTCCTATTTGTTGACCTGCTCACCTATTCTAATGTGCTCACATGTTTCTATGTTTCTCGACCAAGATACTTTGTAATAAAGAGTTTTAATAAAGAGGATGACGCGCATTACTCAATGCAGATGCCAGACCTTTTTGACAAACAGAGGAATTTTTCGAACTTCCAGCAAGAGTTTTTGTCTTGCATCGATATAGTTTCGCTGCAAAATTCGTATGAAGCATTGAAACATCCTTTTGCATTTCATCATTCATATACACCTCATGTGTTCCCTACATCCCAATGACAAATCCGACCTGTAAGCACTAATTGAAATATTTGTTGTAGATTAGAGTTGGTGGGTGGTTGAGAATCAGATCAACTTGCTGTTATTTTGTGAATGCTCTAATCTAGAAACATTCATACCATACCAGAATAAGTCATACATATCCAGGTTTCGATTGTACTACAAGAAGGTAAAGTAACAGACTTACTGTAAAACATTGCAGGGCAGGTGCAGCTTCAAGGATAAACAGTGTCCAGCTCAGATCACACTCTGGAAAGATACAGCGAAGCTCCACATCGCTCAGGTTGCGGAATATAGCAGTGAGCTGCTTCGGATGTTCTGGCTGTACCCAAATCTGCAGCAATAGAAGAACACAGGTAAACGGCTGAAACTGGTAGAGAAGAAGAACATATCATATTATGCAGATGCAGTGAAAATTAACTTACCATTTGGCAGTTAAAGTTAAGATGCAGTTTCGACAGGTTCCTCGTATTCATTGAGAAGCACTGGCTGAGGGGGAATGGTGGCTGCCACGTCTTGGCATGAGAACCGAGGGCCACCCTGCGAAGCTCAGGTACGTAGCCGAAGCACAGCGGGGCGTTCTCGGAGCGCCAAGAACGACACGCCAGTCGCGTGAGCTTTGGGACAGAGACGAGCTCGATTCGCGTGCACCTGAAGCTTATGAAGCAGAGCTCCTTGATTGCAGAGTTGGGCACGTCGATCTTGAGCGCAGAGTGCCCAGCCAATCTGCAGGATCTTAAGGATAGGTACTTGAGCTTATCGCAGGCGCCGAGGAGGCTGGGCAAGTCGGAGTCCCCGAACTGGAGGCTCGTGAGAGATAGGGCTTTGAGCCACCGGAAGGCGGTGGGGCATGCGCGGAAGAACGACATGAACTGCTGCCCCAACTCAGTTTGCCGGGGGCGAGGGGTGATCAGGTTAGAGGAGGGCGGAATTATCTTGAACTCGAACCGGTCGGTCTCACCACGGCTCACGGTTTCCTCGACGGCGCGGCCAATGGATGCCAGGTGAGGGACCGACAAGTAGAAGCGGATCCGGAGGGTGTTGACGGCGCGCCTGCTCTTGCACTCAGCCGGAGCACACGCTGGCAGCAGCAACCTGCACACCGCACCCGTGAACGCGTCCATGGTGTGGAGCAACGTGGTGCCCTGGAAGTTGCCGACGTCGAGGCACAGGCGCGAGAGCTGGTGGGGGAGGTGCCGCCACCGCGTGGAGGCCGCGCCGGCGCGGACCGCCTCACGCACGCGGAGGCGTTCGATGATTCCGAGGAGGAGCTCGTCCGGGAGCGCGCTGATTCTATCTGTATCTTGGCCGATCTTGGACGGCGGCGGTGTCTCCATGATAGGAGCCCCGGTTGATGGATTACTCTTGGTGAATATCAAGAATTCAACACGGTGGCCGGCGTTGGTACAGAAAACGGCGCTGATCGATTTGAGCGTCTGCCTTCACGGCTTATTTATAAGGGATTCCGAGTGATGATCGATGTAGATTTACACTTGAATTAGGAAACTCTGAAGAATCCTTATCCGCCACGGCCAGGTTGCTTGCTACCATTGTGTACAAAAAAGAAGAGGTATGCAGATGCTAAGATGCAGGACCAGGGCAATTTCTCAGCCTTGATAGTTCAGCTACAAAGAGCACTCGCCAGCTGCACGCGATGCGCATTGCATGGTTCACAGAATCACAGATACTTTCTTTGACAGGACAGAATAACAGATACTGCTTACTGACTGCTTCCTCTGTCCCTAATTTATACAACGTTTTGGTAGGCTTTTTTTAGCCTACCAATTTTCTTATTTCGTCACGCTCCTAAAAAAGAATTGCTTGCATTTGTTATACAACTGCTTAAGTTGCAGGTTCTCCAGTTACCGTCAACTCGCATGCTCAGCTAAAACTATCAAGTATCAGGCTATACCAACCTTTGTCATGAGCTGTTTTGAACTCCCGATTGGTACTTGTGATCAGATTAAATCGGTGATTGCCAACAGATGGTGGGGAGTCGAAAATGGCAAGAAGAAGATGCATTGGCGGTCGTGGTCATGGTTGTCAACACCAAAGGCATTAGGGGGCATGGGCTTCCGAGATCTAATTCTTTTTAATCAAGCTATGTTGGCGAAACAAGGGTGGCGACTTCTCACTGTTCTGGACTCGCTATGTGCTCGCGTTCTTAAGGGAAGGTACTTCCCTGACACTGATTTTTGGCATGCTACAAAACCGAGATCAGCTTCATACACTTGGAGGAGTCTTCTTCATGGCAGGGAGCTACTCTATCAAGGAATTCGTTGGGGTATCGGTGATGGCAAAACCGTCAAGATCATGACAGATAATTGGGTACCTCAGTTTCCACCTGAGGTGATCCGGACTGTGACTCCTATCCCGGCCTCAGCTACCGTACATTGCCTGATGAATGAAGAGGAAGGGACATGGAATCAGGAGAACGTGCGCGCCTTCTTTAATCCAGAGACGGCGGAACAAATACTCCAAATTCCTATCTCTCGTCGTATCGGCGAGGATTACGTATGCTGGCCTTTTACACGGCATGGTACGTTCACTGTGCGGTCTGCTTATTTTCTAGCTAGATCAGCAAAGTTCATTCAATCAAGGAGCAAAACTGGTATGGGCATCAGCTCTAATTGGATGGAGGGTGAAAAGGAGTGGAAGTCTATTTGGAAGATCAAGGCACCGGGCAAAATGTTGATTCACCTCTGGCGCTTCGCGCACGATTGTCTTCCGAGTGGTTTCCAGCTTTGCAAACGGCGAGTTAAGTCAATTACATGCATTTTTTGTGACAGAGTGGAAGGGATTGAGCATTGTCTACTCACTTGCCAGTTTGCACGGATGGTGTGGAGGGAAGTTAAGCTGCATGTTCCAGTCAAGTTGGACAGGAAAGTTTTCGCAACACATAGGCAGTGGATATTTGACTTTCTTTCTCGGTCAAGCGATCTTCAGGCGACAGTCTTGCCTGTTGGTTTTTGGCATATTTGGGAGGCACGGAATGATACTCGTAATGGAGGCCCCAAACCTGATCCAAAACGAACCTGTGGTAAGATCTTGGCCTATGTTGATCTCATCAGGGAGCATCTGTATAAACCTACCCCGGTTCCTAGGTGTGAGTCTAGTTCTCCGGCGACTAGATGGACTCCACCGCCACCGGGTACAGTCATGATTAACTCTGATGCAGCTCTTTTTGAGGATACCAAATGTATGGGGGCAGGAGTGCTGATTCGTGACCATCGTGGTGTCTGCATTGGCGCCTGCCGTCAACACCTACAAGGTTTCTCTTCACCTGAATATGAAGCACTGGCTTTGCATCGGGCAGTGTCCCTCGCGCAGGAAAGGAGGTTGGACAAGGTAATTTTTGCCACTGATTGTCTCTCGTTGGTCCAACGTCTTCAATCCTTGACCCTGGATCTCTTCACGGAGGTCTCTTTCATCCACGTGAAGCGTAATCTCAATGTAGCAGCGCATTGTTTAGCGAAGTCTTGTCGTATTTTTCCTTCTAGTGAGGTTTTTAATTCTGTTCCAGATGCATCCGGGGAACTTTTTGTATTGATACTTTTTAATCAATAAAGTGGTGTTATATGTCAAAAAAAAACCAACCAAATATTTGGCTGCTTCAGGAGTTACATCATGTCAGAATCTTCCTTTATAGATATGCAAACTTGTAAGCTTAAATCTAAAGGCCAATATATATTATTGTTGCTTTGTTTGCTTCTCCAAGACAAATTGAACGTACCTCCATTATCTTATAATGTATAATCAAAATTCACAGTAAATTATTCAAATTAAGACCAGATGCAGTTATACTCAAATCATTCCCATCATGGTTCCGTAGCTGAAAAGGTCACTGCTACTTCTAAAATTCTCACGGCTAAGAGCACATTAATTGAATGACCACACCTGAATGGATTACAGGTTAAATAGCAAAGATAGAACGCAGAAACTTTTCTACAGCTAACATGTCCAGCAAAATATAAAGCCAGCTCAGCGCTCACCAAATACGACTGGGCGTGCCAGAAAGCACTGCACAATTATGATGACAGGTTTGACATATAGCACCAGCATTGTTCTTTTCTATTAAAACAGAATGAAGGGCAGTGAGTAGCACTCAGTTCCCAATGAACTCTCTCATGTTCTTCAACCAAACCACGTACTCTTTCTCATCCTTGCCCATCATGTACTCATGCAGCCAGTCATGCAGTGAGTGCTTGATCCCCCTAACCTCAAGATACCTGTGCAAGGACTTCTGCAAGCTCTCGTCCAGGATCCTGTAGAAAACAACAAGAAACTAAGGCCAGAAGAACATTGTACTAAGAAGCAATGAATCAGTAGTCATCTAGGTACTTAAGTAGACAGAACATAGGGCAGATGATCAGCAACCAGAGAAATACACGCAAGAATGAAATATCAAAATAATGCTATTTCGTGGAAAAGAACAAGAAGTTTTTTTTGAAACGTAAAGAACAAGAAGTTTGTGCCGAAGGATTCTCAAATGCACGTTATTTTCTTTTCTCGTGATTCAGTAGCTTCTGCTGTGAGCTCATCATGCTTGAAACTGAAGGAACAATAGAAGGTAAATAAGAAGACTGTAACTTACGAAAATGGCGGTCCCTCGTATAAATTCTCCTTATCATTACTGTCACGATTCAGCATCCTCATATTTTCAATTGCAAGTTCGTCATCATTAAAATTGCACTCAAATTCCAGGATTGAGCCTTCTGGTTTCTCAATACTGACAACCATCTGAATTGCTGGCTTAAAAGAGTCCTCATCGTTCTCAGCATCAGAGTCATCATTGTTCAAATCTTCTTCAGTATCAAAGTTTGTGTAGACAGTAGCTTTAATAGTCTCTCCTGCAAACTCTCTTTTGAGAACTATGGACTGATCACCAGGGTTATCAATTATCTCAAAAGGGAAGTCTTCTGGTAGATCAATTTGCTGTTAAGAAATAATTCAAAACAAATACTATGGTCAAGTCATTTCTCAAAAATGTCAAGAGTAATGCTTACAGCATAATGTTCTTTTGGAGCAAAACAAAAGCGTTTCTGCAAATTAACAGACAAATAATCAAAACATTATTTAAGTACGCATAACAAGGTATAGTCTCGGACATCAAGAGTCTATGATACCCAGCCAAAAAAAAAGTCTATGATACACGTCTTTACATCAATTGCAGCGATAAGATGTAATCACACTGCCATATAGCTTAGAATATAGTTTACAGAGCTCAGAAAACAATTCATGAAACATAATATAAAAAACATTTTTTTGTAAAAAAAATGTATTATAAATATTAACAAAATTAATCTACTAATGTCCAATTGATTTGTAAACAATTCAGAAGGTGTGTACTTGAATATCTGAAGAGAGAGCTTTTGTTGTTGAGCTAGCAGAGTCAAGTGTGTCAACTTCTTAGACTGAGATGGAGCATCCAACAGAGGGCAGGATCTCTGAAACTAATTCTTACAATAATAACAAAAACTTATTTTCAATACACCACTACTATCTTAATTTTTTAGTGTTCCATGTTTTCCTTGATCTTGGATACCCTAGCATTGACTGATGACATGACTGCAATGTACCACACAGTCCCTGGTGGCAATTTGAGGAACAGGGATGAGAGATTCCCTGAGTTTAGTTGTTTACTGCCGGAGCAACAATTGCAGGCATAGCAACAACTATTTTACCACATAAAAAGCTAGCATGCTTAAATCAGTATTATGCTAAAGCAGCCTAAATCTATGATACACTAATACACATCTTTACATCATCTAAGTGATAGCAAGATTTAATCACACTTCCATATAGCTTAGAGTATATAGTTGATGGAGCTCAAAGAACAATTCATGAAACATAATATAAAAAACAACCGTTTGTAAAAACAACATATATTTCAAATGTTCACAAATTATATCTAATGTCGAATTGAATTGTAAGCAACTCAGAAGGTGTGTACTTGAATATCTGAAGAGCCAGCTTTTGTTGTTGAGCTAGCAAAGTCAAGTGTGTGAACCACTGAACCTCTTAACTTGAGATGGAGCATCGAACAGAGGGCAGGATCTCGAAACTAATTCTTGGAATAATAGCAAAATTTTCTTTTTACTACACCACTCCTATCTTAACTTTTTTTAGTGTTCCGTGTTTTCCTCGATCTTGGATCGCCTATCATTGGCTGATGGCATAACTGAAATCTATCACAGAGTCCCTGGCGGGAATTTGAGGAACAGGGATGAAAGATTCCCTGAGTTTAGTTGTTTACTGCTGGATCAACAATTGCAGGCATAGCAATTAGCAAGTACTACTTTACCACATACAAGGATAAGATAATTAAATCGATACTATGCTAAAGCAGCGTACTAATGTCCCTGCTTTGTCCATAAACTGTAAGGCCAAACTGCAACCAGCCAAAAATACCCACAATATCGTTACGTTACTAATAATTCCTAATCATGGGTATCATTGTATCAAGGTAGTTATTTCCGTAACCATACAACCAAGAGTATCGCCAAGAATTGGAATCGAACTATAATCGCGAAGCAACGAAAAGAAATGCCGGTGGGGTGTTAAGCAAGAAGGCAAGATACCTGCGCGGAGCCCTCCTCCGATTGGACGACGCATTCGATCTCGGAGTCGATGACCCGCTTCAGGGTCTCGTCCGCGGAGCCCTTGGAGGAGGACACCGGGGCCTGCGACGCCAAGAAGCGGCGGGCGGTGATCCCTGCAGGGGAGGACGCGGCGGTGGCGGGCAGACGATAAAGGGGAACGGGTGGGCGAGACGTCGCCGAGGAGTGGGCGCAGCGGCGGGTTAGGTTGGAGAGCCGCGGCGAACTGGCGGCGCGGCGTAGGAGCCTGGCGGCGAGAGACGCCGACGACATAGCTGTTTCTCTGGGGGATTCGGGGACTGCGCTTCTCGCGAAGTCTAGGGTTTTAGTTTTACAGGTTTTAGAGGCCTGGAAGCGAATGCAGACTTGGGGAGAAGGTAAGGAAGAATGGATATCTATGGATAGGCCTTACGGCCCAACACAGTGCAGTTGAGACTGCTCTCCGGCCCATGGAGTTTACAGTGGTCTACTTTTAAATTGTGAAATAAAACTCTCAAGTGGTGCCCCAAGTCAAAATATTTGAAGTTCTTATGTTGTCCCAAGTCAAAATATTTGAAGTTTCCATGTCAAAAATATTTTAACTTTGGACAAGTTTTAAGACAAATATACCAACATCTAAAAAATAAATTCGGTTTTATTACATTAACCATACGATAAATTTCAAACTACGTATCTTTTTTGACGTTACAAATATTGATTTTTTTCTATAGATTTGGTTAGAGTTAGATAAGTTTGAATTTTTTACAAATACAGAATATCGATTATTTTGAAACGGAAGGAGTACACTCTACATATTAGGTACACACCTCCGGTGTTCTGGAATAAAAACTACATGAAGTGCAAATATAAGCATAGGTGACATATTCATGAGCCACATGTTTTAGAGGCCGGAAAAAACATGTTTTAATGCTAGGATGATGTCTTGGATTTATATGGTTGCACTGCAAGGCAAAACATCATTTTTCATCCCACCATCTCTCTCTGGATTGCTAATTGTAATACGCGTAAAAACCCATAATGATTTGTAAGTTGCCTGCAATTTATGTAAATCCTTGATGATCTGACCTACGCCTTTTAATGCAAGACTGCCAGGAAATATTCGTTTTGTCTTTTTTTTTCTGGATTTTTTGAAAAAACGATGAGTAGCTAGACGAAATTCAGTATGTTCCTAGAAAATTTTGTGTCGCGCAGTCAATTTCTTCCAACCATATTTGAAAAATCTTAAACCTTCTAATTCTCCGTAGTAACGCACGGGTTTTTTTGCTAGTATATATAATATATGCACATTATGCCGATTTTGTAAAAAACAACGCACATCATACAATCAAATGGTATGATCTGCTACCTTCCCCATTTGAGGAAATATACTACTCCCTCCGTTCGGAAAAGGATGTCATGAGGGAGTATATATACTGGAATCCAATGAGGTTGGAAAATAGCAACTTGTCCTGGAATCTTTGTCCAGCCTATAGGTGGTGATAATTGCAGATTTGGAGTAGCTTTGCTAGATTCCATCTGATTTGGAGTTGCTTTGCCAGACTCCAAATTCGTCAAAAGGAAAATGAGTCCAGTTTGTCGTTGTGTACGTTTATATATTATATTTTCACATGGTAACACCGTCCTAATCAGAGTGTCAAGTGCAAACTACCTACCTTTGGTAGTGAAACACAGGACGCAACGAGCCCACGACAGCCATCGATTCCATGGCACCGGAAGGAAGCACTGCCACCGGCGGCCTGCGCGGCCGCCGTGTGCTAGTCTTCCTTCTCCCGTACCAAGGCCACATCAACTCCATGTTCCAGCTCGCCGGCCTCCTCCACGTTCGCGGCTTCGCCGTCACCGTTTTCCACGCCCACTTCAACGCCCCCGACCCATCCCGCCACCCTGCCTATGACTTCGTCCCAGTTCCCGATGGCATCTCGCCGGGCAGCCCCGACAATGTGATGGAGACCGAGGAGCTCATCCTCACCGTAAACAGCTCCTGCGAGGCGCCGTTCCGGGAGAGCCTGGCCGCCCTGCTGGAGGCACCTGGCGCCAGAGACGACGTCGCGTGCCTAGTCGCCGAGACGCGCACCTGCTGACTCTCATGGACGTGGCGCGGCTGCAAGGCGTGCCGACGCTGGGGCTGCGGGCAGGCAGCGCCGCCTGCTTCCGCAACATTACGGCGAATCTGATGCTCTGCGACAAGGGCTACCTCCCAGTACAAGGTTCGTTCCCCGGTGCCTGCAGCTCTCGATCCTCCCCTGTGTACGCCCAGTGCCATCTAGTAGCACGTAGTATATGATCTATGCATGATCTTGACTATCTCTTTCACCGTGATCGACTCGTGAGCAGAATCGCAGCTGGACACGCCGGTGAGGGAACTGCCGCCGTACCGCGTCCGGGGCCTCATGACCATCGGCAGAAGATGTGAGGAGCACGATCTAATGTGCAAGCTATTGTCCCGGATCGTTGAGGCGGTGAGGACCTCGTCACTCAACACGTTCGACGCGCTCGAGGCCGACGAGCTGGCAACGACCCGCCAAGATCTCGGCCTGCCCGTGTTCGACATCGGCCCGCTCCACAAGATCTCGCCAGCGGCGTCCAGCAGCCTGTTGCTGCAAGACCGTGCCTGCCTGGAGTGGCTGGACGCGCAGGCCCCGGCGTCCGTGCTCTACATCAGCTTCGGCAGCCTGGCGAGCATGAGCAGCGCCGACCTTGCCGAGACGGCGTGGGGCATCGCCAACAGCGGGCAGCCGTTCCTCTGGGTACTCCTGTCGGATCTCGTCCGCGGCGTCGCGCAGGTCACCTTGCCCGACGGGTTTGGCGCCGTGACCCGAGACCGGGGCATGATCGTGAGCTGGGCACCGCAGGAGGAGGTCCTGGCGCATGCCGCCGTTGGCGGGTTCTGGACGCACTGCGGCTGGAACTCGACGCTGGAGGGCGTGTGCGGGGGCGTGCAGATGTTGTGCCGCCCGTACTTCGGCGACCAGATGGGCAACGCGAGGTACGTCGAGCACGTGTGGCGGGCCGGCCTCGTACTCGACTGCGAGCTTGAGAGAGGCAACGTAGAGGAGGCCATCCGAAGGCTGGTGGAGAGCAAGGAGGGAGACATGATGAGGGAGCGAGCTCAGGAGCTCAGAACCAGAGCAGCCAAGGCCACCACCGAAGCTGGGTCGTCTCGTCTCAACATCGACAAGTTGGTGAATCACATTCTGTCGCTGTATAAGTCAGACTCGGGTAGTCCGTGCCAACAAATATTTGCATTTTGATTGACTAAATTCTTCCTTGCAACTACATGATTTGAACCGTCCATGCTCATTATCCAATGACTAGCGTTACTAATTTACTACTAGTAATTGTGCACGTGCAATGCACGTGTTGTTCTCATACCAAAAAGCAACTTTTGTACAATATATACCACCAACATTTACTGCCATCGAATATGTATATGTATGATATTAAGTTTCTAGGAAAATGTTGAACATTAGGTATTAGTAAAAAATAAGCGATAATAGTAACTCTTCCTCGTAACGATATTATATACAGAAGAAACTATATATTTTATAGATTTTAAAGCTTGTCACTAACGTTGAAGAATATGAACGTCAAAAATTATCATCTTTGGAAAGTCTCTCACCTCTAATGTCATGATCATGCCATGGTATATAATATATTGATCTTTGTGATAAATGCCGAGTAACATAAACACATGATGGGTGAAGTGAGAACATGTCTTGAACATAAACAATTTTGTTTTTGTTATATCATGATGATAAAGGATGCCAAACACCTTCTCCTCACATAGTCACACAAACAATACACCATCCAATGAAAATAAGCCGGTCAAAAATTGTAGGGCATATTCTAAAGAACTTTAATCTCAGTATTAATAGTATTGCATGCCACCATAGCATATGTCTCCCTCATACTCCTTACACAGAAATAACACTCCATGGGCTTAGGTGCATTATTCCTCCTGTTTTTCCAAAGTCAGATAACTACAACATTGCATCATGAGATGTAGTCGTGCTGATGGAAAAAAGCAAGAAATCAACTGCATGAGTACCATGCTGTTGGTACGGATTCTGAATTATAAGAAATAGTGACCAAGTGTTGAATGCATCTACTAATGGAGACCAAGGAAACATAAATTACTGCGGAAAGAATATGTTTAAAACTAACTTGTGACACAGTAAGAACATATTACAGTATTTCGGAATGATAATTCAAGCAAAAAATACAACTTGGTAACTCATGCTGCTAGACCGGCACACCACACTAATCAATAACAAAATATTTTAAGTTTGTACCACCCTTTACCAGATCAGCAGTACAAAAGGAACACCGAAGGCCGACCAACTGCTCAATATGTCAGAGAAACCTATCCAAGAATCAATGCTTCATACACAATCATATAAAGAGCTATACATGCAGATTTAAGAAAGATTAGCAAAATAAACTGTGGAGTTCTCTAGCTAAGAAGAAATAAGACTTTAATTGAATGATATGATCGGATAAAGACGTAGTGGGCTCTAGAGTCACTGAAATACTGAACTGATCACTGTAAATTGGAGCAAAATATAGTTATTGTTTTCTTGCCACAATTGGCGTTCCCAGCCTGAAAACCTGAATATAGAACAACACATTACCACCAATAGGAATAGTTCTGCTACCAAAATCCATGTAAGACTTCTTAAACGTGTAATTCTAAAGACATCAGCTATCAATAAGAAAGTTTCAGACATGCCTCTTTCAGCAAAATCCATGTGATTATGCCTGCACAAATGTTATCTGCTAAGGGCAAATCCATCTGACTTAACCAAATGTTACTTTTCGTAACACAATAAATTACATAATTTATTTGGAAGTGGCGCGTTTGCTATAGCTAACACACGCACGCATTGATAAAGAAAACACATTGATGAGTCATGACTGCATTGTTTACAAACAAGGTGGAGGTTACGTTGAGTTCTGCTGATAGACCGACGTGGATTTCCAAAATGTACAACGGTCTAATCATGCGGTAATTCACAGAAAGGAAGAATCACATTCTCCACCATCCGGGCATGCAAATCTGCATTGTGTCATGTGTAGCTAAACTAACAAAAGAAGGAATTTTCATCTACATATAATTAATCTCCCATGCCATCATCTTTACAAGAGGGAAAAATCCAATATAAATAGTAGAAATTAGATCACGTGATGAATACCAAGCAACGCAGCAACGCTGACCTTTGCTCCCGATGAATGTTGGGCAGGGGAAACACCAGGCGCGTGGTGGCTGGTGTGCGCCGGGCAGGCGTCCGGGCGCGTCGTGGCTACGTGCAGGGGCGGCCGTGCGGGCAGTGTCGGTCGGGCGCGTCTGGCGACAGCGGCCGCGTCCGGCGTGATGCTCGTGGCCGGCCGGCGACGGCAAATCGGGTGACGGCGACTGTGAGGTTGATGCGGCGGCGGTGTTTTTGGAAAGAGTACACGGGAGAAGAATTAGAAGATGGGTGATTGATTGGCGTTTCCGTTCCGCAATTCCGCTCGGCGCTCCGGGGTCAGTCCAGTTAGCTCATAACCGTTCGATAAATTGATGTGTGGCTAGGATCATTTGGATCACCCCTCTCTCTCCCTTTTTATATTAGTGGTGATTACCACAAGGAGGTAAGTACTAGTGGAAAATATCAGAATTCAGGGCTAGTTAGAATTACTCACGTGCCAGCAAATTTCTGTGGAAACATCCATTGATTTGTAGTCTGGGTGAAAAAACAAAGGCGGAGATTTAAAATATCATTTTTAGGATTTGAAGCAGTGCTTGCCTGCTTGGGTTTGTTTGTTTTGCACAGCTCCCAAAAAATTGTGATTTCGAAGAAACTTGAAATCTATAGTCATTTTCATGAAAGATTTCGTTTTGGTTGAATGTAAAATAATCATTTAAAAAGGAGCAGGTGCTCCAGAGCACAATTTGAAGTTTACCATGAAACAAAAGAGTACTTTCTAACATGATTGAAATAAAGCACGAGAGTAGCACATGCAGTTTTGATTGAAAGATTGGTGGAAACCGCCTAATTCGGTTGATTTTTTTTTAGGACTTTTATGGTACCCCCAAATAAATATAGGCCGTTTATTTTTGTCCATCTAATGGCTTGTATTAAATCATACTAGTGTGTAAAACCTGAGTACAGAGTTAAACTCGGAAACTTCAACAACAAAATCGGACATATCCCGTTATAAACGGAAGGCCATACTATAACTGCATGCATCTTGCATGAACTCCTTCAAGGTTCATACGTCAAAGCATACAATAGCCGGTTGTCAGACCTTGGCAACTTTAAGGTGTACATGAACTCCGTCGAGTTGTGGTCGTGCTGCCCGGCCGGCCGGCCGCCATGCGCACATGTAATCCGTCGAGGTTGTTAGTATAAAACTTTGCCGACGTGCTGTCTAGGAGGCCCCGTCGAGGTTGTTCTAATACTTTGCCGTCGTGCTGCTCGGCCGGCCGGCGGCCATGTATGCATACATGAACTCTCAATAGAGAGTAGAGACAAACCCGGACTGTATTTTTTAGAGAAAAATACCACGAAAAGAAAAATCAGGATTCTGTTACCAAGATTTTGGGCTGAATTAACGGGATATAATTAGTGGGGATTGTTTGGTCCCTGTAAATCAACGGCTGGATATGAAATCATACTACTCATATCTGAAGAGTAGTAAAAGGTACCGTAAAATTACCCTTTTTTTAGAAGTTTTGGAGCAATTGAAAACAACAATGTTTAAGCGGGTGGGGCCTAAAAGTTACGATAACCCGCTTAACGGAAGCACTTCTAGTCGACTTTGTAGGGAAAAGAACTGTTGACTTATATCTTCTGAAAATATTCACGCGGTTTCCCATAATGTATGCAATCAGAACGACAGGATAAAAAAATGTCATTTGCTTTGTCTATTAGTGCATATTTTGTATCTTACCAACCAAATAGGTCCGGGTCCTTAACTCACTGGTTATAGTCGCATTGGTCTATGCCCTAAAAATGGGCAATTATTCTTGTTCTTGTCTCGAAACAGGGTCCTTAACTCACTGGTTATAGTCGCATTGGTTTCTGCCCTAAAAATGGGCAATTATTCTTGTTCTTGTCTCGAAACAGGCTTTGCGCCAATTAAGCCACGCTTTTCCTGTTCTAATTCATCTCAATCTCCACTAAAAAGCTCATTTCAATCAACTGTCACACTTCTCAGCCTAAAACTCAGATTATGAACAGATACCCCATCAATCTTGTGGTTTCTATGACCAACAAAAATAAAAGGACTATGCTTGTGGAACCACGTGAGATTCTGGCATATGGAATGCTCCAAGAGTTTGCTCTCAGATGGTTGCCTGACCGCTGTAAGACGGCGATGACATGATGGTCAGCAGCTCCGTCACATGTGCCATGGAGCTCAGTGCAGCTTTCAGCACATCCTGCGAGCACCCAGGCTTCACGATGCATTTCACCTGCATCACATTCAGACAAGCACCATGATAACCAAGAAAAGGAGCTATTACGAGTTGTATGGCGAAGTGGTTCATTGATGTACCTTCTCCAAATACTCCTGCAACTGTTTGATCCTGCCCATGTAGTCTCGATCTTCCACACACAACGAGATAGGCTTTGACTCGGCGCCTGCCCCTTCAAATTGCAGTGGTCCAGGGTTCTTGTAGATATCGTCTATCAAGAAGCTGGAAGAGTTTTGCCTCAACAACCTTCAAGGCACAAAACAATTTCTTTCGTAACTGAGTATATGTATCAACGATATATTCAGTGAAATAATAGAGAAGTTCCTCTGAAAAGCAAGTTAAGATGCTGCTTAAATATCAGACTATTAATCATACGTACTCGTATGCTTTTCCTTTTAAGTCGACGCTCGCCATGTGAACAGCGGGCTTCCCAATTTGACTGGCAGCAGGACCACGCGACCATCCCGTTACAGTCATCATAGACTGGTCATGAGGAAATGCATTAGTGGATATGTATTCTTTTGCATTTGACATAACTTGTATGAAATGGTTCATGTACAAATCTTAAAGGAACATTATCTTCAAAACTAATAATCCAATATGCTCACCGTAATAGGTGCAGCACCACATTTCCACTTGTCCACATGACTTTTAAGATTTGTCACAGTGGCCATGTAGCCATTCAGACCAGCAGATAAGATGTGATAGCAGACATGACCAAGAATCTGGAATCAAACAGTTGACAGGTCAACAAACAAATAACCAGATGGCACATAAGATAGAGAAGTGAGCTCAGACTTACATAAGCGTAATCACAATCGAACTTTGAGGGCAGTGCACCTCTGGCTTGGTACCCAAAAAAGTGGCAAATTGCATTGAACTTCTTTCCTCTGTATGTGCCTTCATCCTAAATAAGCCAAAAAAAATATGCACGGATAAAGCTGGTGCTTCTTGTACAAGTGAACTAATAATTCACATGTTTTGGATCAGTATTTCTGGGGATGTATACAGGGTGCTAACCAGACGTTTGTTGATTTCTGTCTCAACTAGCTGTGCTAGAAGCTTTTCAATCTCAATCTGCAAAATAAGCATATAAATTTGCTGTCTAGAATTTTTTTTAAAAGGCGATGATATCAAATTAAAGATCGAATGGCTCCAGTACCTGAGAAAGCTGAGCAGAATCGTCAGATTCTGGATGGAGCAGTAGCTGCACGAGAGAAGCAAAATAAAATTGCAGCGACAATTTCACCTAATTATGGTTTTCTGAATATCACAAACAAGAAAACTGTACCTGTTTTCTAATAAATGGAGGCAAAAAGTCAAATAGCGCAGAAGCCCATGGGGAAAGATGAGAAGACATGTTCTCGGCGGAAACACCTTTATCATGTAGCCCATGAATTTCCTACAAAAATAAGCTCAGTTCAGTGAACTTTTCAAAAACAACAACATTGTTTCAGGTAGTGATACTGACCTGAAGCAAAGCGTACAATTCAGGAATACTCTCGACAAGACCCTCAGGAATAAGTACAACACCATGATATTTATCTGCGCAACATAGTACCATACTATGAGGACAAGGAATAAGTGATACTGCATGGCCTATTTAAAAGCATACGATGATAAGAATACACTGGCAACCTGACACTAAATGATTACGATATGAAGCTTGCAAGAACCACATAGTCCTACCTTTTTCAGCCCTTGCCTGGACAGCATCACATATCTGGTTTGTGATATCAGAAATTGTAAATTTTGATGCAGCAACCTCCTCCCCGAGTAAAACCTGAGATTATTAAGTCTGGTTAATTTTTAGTCTTTATATTGTGGATCAACTAGGTCAATACAACATAAAATTAGGATGCCTAACCATATTTGGATGTGATTGAAGAGCACATTCCAAGGCCACATGAGATGCTTTCCGCCCCATCAAGCGGATGAAATAGTAATACTGCCAACAAAAGATAACGAAGCTTTAAGAGAGATAAACTATGTAGGGAATGATTTTTATAGTGAAAAATGAATGTGTACTTGAATTTTATTTGTGTAAAAATTCAGAAATAATGTAAGGAATACAGAGCGCCCCAATAATGAAGACAAACTTATGACTTATCAGCTTGAAGCATGGTATCTAGTATTTTGAAGAAATAAAATCACTGAACCTAGGACTAACTTACTACTATTCCTAAAGAAAATATTCACAAACATGCATGTCTTAGTGGAAGTTAATCATCCCTTATGTGTTACCTTCTCAGCAGAAAGAGCATCAGTGCAGACATTACTTATGAGCTGTGAGTTCACCTGTTAACAAGTTAGCAAAACATGTTACCATAAAATCATTTTAAATTAAATACCACCAATTATATGCCAAAACAATGGTAAAAAATTAGGATAATCAAAGAGGAGCAGTGATGTGCTCCCAGCAGCTACTGTTCATACAGCCAGAGGTCAATAAAAAGTAGTAGGCGGATAATGAATCTACAAAAGTTATAGCAAATGCTAGATGAAGGATGCAACTCAATAGTTTGATAGATAAAGTACTGTACCTTGCATATGGTATCAAAACCAACAGTTGTCTCGACAAAATGGTTCTTAAGGTCACCATTCAGAGTTACAGGAACACCAACTACCTGTTCAAAAAAAAATTGCTCATACTATTTGAATTATGTAAGGAAAATACTGATTATCACAGGGATGTGGACCAATATGAACAGTCCATAATGAAGAATTAGATTTATTAGACAATTTTCAGTCACCTTTGTTGAACACTTCGACCTAGCAAAAGTTTCAGCAAGCTGAGCAGCATCCGTGTTGGATGTGACACCTAAATAAAAAGCAAAAAAGGCATTGAGGGCACGAATCCAATGTAAACGATAGCTAAGATCAGTACAATATCTTCTGTTAATTGATTGTAGCAAATAATACCTCCAATTATTACAAGAGCATCCAACTTCAAAGCTTGGCAAGTAGTCATTGCTGCTTTTACTTGTTCAGTTGTTCTGATTTGATCCCTGGTCCGACCAAGCATATCATAGCCACCTTGATTTTTATATGAAGAAATAACTTCATCGGTGATTTCCAAAGTTTTCTGTGCAAACAAGCCATCCGTTCCACCTGTTTCAACACAAAAAACAGCAAAAACATAAGTGAATGGAGCATACAGGATTTATCATGCGACATCTACCTATGTGTAAGCCAACATTGTGCGTCCAAACATGCACACAGAAACAACTGGATATTTATATTTCAAAGATCCTAATTGTGACACTAGGCAATGGTTGCCCCATTGTATTTCTTTTACGCTGATGAGATGATCGGTGGTTCCAAATATAAAAATCCCTCTAAATTTTCATGATTTGGATCGGTGTACAGTGCACTTAAACTGTCCCTCATTAATTCAAGGATTATTATAAATACACTTATATTCTCATGACTTTTCGTATACTATTTTGTGTTCACTGGACTCATGTACCAGTTAATATGAGAGAACAAAAAAACACATACATTTTGACAAAATAATAATCAAGAACATATATCTAGGTTGTTGCCTGAAGCGTGAACTTGTAAATCCTGGTACAAGAAAGTATCTATTTGTATGCTACACGAAAAAGGATAGGATCTAGAGCAACATCAACATAGCAATTTCAGCACTCACTACAACAGTTTTTTCTGCTCATTCGCATATGACTGAGAAAAGTTCCCTTTGTTTTAGATTTGTTCTATACAAAGAACTACCTCTGCAATTTGTGTGTATGTTTTGAACTTGTATCGCAGTGTTTTTCATATTACAATCTGAAGATTCCCTACAGCCTAGCTAACATGTATATCAGTTTTAGACTGGAACTCACCAAGGAAACCAATAAGTTTGCTGCTTGGGTTGTGAGCATTTATAGCGTCATGTAGTCCCCATATAACATTGTGCCCACCTGGGGACTGCCTGCCACTGAAGACAACACCAACCCTGCATTCGAAACATAATTTCAAACTAAAGGATGTATGTACTCAAGTTTGACAAAAATAATAACAGAAAAAACACAGATATATCTCAGAACATTTATCAGAAATCAACTACCAAAGGAAACTATGGTTTTAATCCCATCCTATGGAGTTACAATGATAGATTACTGAACTTTGTTAGCATGATTACAAAGGTTTGCATTTTTTTTTCTTCCTGGATAACTACAACTACAATGGTAACGGCCATGGTTAAAATATGACAATGCTGTAACGCCTAGTATTGGTCTTCATTGTGAAATGCGAAGATTATGTTAGGAATTTAGAATTCACACGAACAACCCACTGATTCCAAATAAATGGAAAAAACATGAGCTAAACTAGTTGAGACGTAAGAAAAACTATAGCATTTAATGCCAGCACAAACTGAATAAATCCACAAGATTTTTCCCTAAAAACCCATATCTCGAAGATGTGTACCTGACGACAGGGTGCTCTGTTATGACGGTCGCGTCCGGCACATTTGCCGTCTTGGGTAGGAAGTGCGCCAACGGCTGGCCATACGTGTGCGGGAAGGCGTGGCCGATCACATGCGCGTCCGTGCCGTCGGCCGCGGTCGCCGCGTCGCCGTACTCCACCCTCACCGCGGTGCCCTGGTTCCCATCCAGTCGAAGAGAAACATCAACTTGTAATGCAAGAAAACGACTCGCTCGATCGCCCAGGCCATGAGAGATAAACAAGATGATTAATACAGTAGGATTATTAGTCACTGGTGGCTAGAGTGTTGTTGCTTTCGCTTCGCCTCGTCGCAATCTGCCGGTGTTGCTGGTAATCTCGGATCCACCTCCGCGGTGGAAAGCGGCGGTTGCATCGGCATCGGCGCATTACTGTGGTGTGGTACACCTAATCCCCGTCCCCCACCGGCCACCAAGGTCCAAGGACCCGGCGGAAAGCGAAGGGAAATATTCGAAACCGCACTGCATCACGCCCGCGGTCCCACCCCGGTCGTCCGTCGACGAGATCGATCCGACGGGACAAACACGCAGCACGACGAATCTAGCATGTCGCGGCCGCGCTGATCCGGACCAGGGATTCCGCGCGCACGGCGAGGCAATGGCGCGGCGAACGGAATCAGAGGTTGGTGGGCGGGCGTACCTGGAGGCAGGGCGGGAGCGCGGGGCGGTAGAGCGCGCGCTCCTTCTGCAGGGCCGACAGCTCGCGCGTGGCGCCGTAGTTGGAATCCATGGCCACGCTGCCCATGGCCTCGTCCGATCAGGCCTCTCTCCTCGCAGTCTCGCGTCGCCGGGCGGCCGGCGGGGTTTGTGTTCTCCGCTCTCTCTCTCGGTGCAGGGTCCTATTCGCGTGTCGCTGAAAAACAATAAAGAAACCGCAGGGGCTGCGGCATTTATACGGGAGGGAGGCGCGCGGCACCTGCACCAAGGAAGCAAACACGTCACGCCGCGGGCACGCACGCAAGGAGAAAGCCGGCCTTTTTCTATTTTTTTGACAGTAAACCGACCTTTCTTTTCCTTTTCCTGAGGAAAGCATGATTTTGTATTGTTTCATGCTGTTTTTTTATTATTGCTATAAGTTTTACCATGATTATATATAATTTTATAGGATTTTCCTGGACTAACCTATTAATGCATTGCCAAGTGTCAGTTTCTATTTTTTATTGCTTTTGCATTGAAGAGAACGAGAAAAATAAATATCGTCGGAAAAGCACGAAAACTTCGGGAAATGCCTAACTTTACGAAAGAGAACCAAAGACCAAATATCAACCCCGGGGACCCACAGTACCACGCAAGTCCCACCCACAGGTCAATGTGGGGCCGGGGCCCTAGGCCACGTGGACGCCCTCCTCCGCCGCCTCTCGACGAGGTTTCTCCTATAAAATCCCTTCAACCCTGAAAACATCGGGGACGGAAAATAGTTTGCGAAACACGCTACAGAGCCGCCGCCGTCGCGGAAAACCTTAGTTCAGAGGTCCTGGAGTCCTGTTCCGGCACCCTGACGGAGGCATCTACACCAACCTTGTTGTCTCCATGACGATGTGTGAGTAGTTCATCCTTGGATATAGTCCATAGCAGTAGCCAGATGGTGATCTCTCGGCCTTGTTCTTCAATACAATGGCCTCGTGAGCTGCATAACATGGTCGAGAATCGTCTGATGTAGTTGCTCGTACCTGTTGTGTTTGGTAGGATATGATGAATTGTGATGTTATGTTCAGATTATGCATGTGTTATTATATGATCTTATTGCTACCATGTTATTACTTTATTTACGTTCTTACATGCTCTCTGATTTATATGATTATTTTGGCCAAGTTATTGTGTAAGTCTCCAAGAGGGACCACATGTTCGATAGTTGGTCCATGCCTTCCTTGCTTACATTATGTATTGAGCTTATTGTGATACCTATAGTTTACAACTTAATACTAAGAGAGAGAAGCATAGAAGCGCTTTTAAGGTGTAGTATTAGTCAAATATGTGGTTCAGTTACTGTGTTTATATGTTTGTTGTAATGCCTACATGAATATATGCCTTGAATGGTTTGTCATAATTGCATGATCATAATTTTGTCAATTGCACAGTTGTGATTTGTTTACCTAATAGTGTTTATTATTTAAGGAGAGGCACCACTGGTGAAACTATGCCCCTCGGTCCATTCTTTTACATTGACCACAACCTTGTTTACTTGCTTTTCATTATTGATAGCTCATTGGTCTGTTTTTACTTCTGTGTTTTATCATTATGTTCCACACTATACATTTAATCATTTGTGTTTTGCGAGACGGGAAGCTTGACAACCTTCCTGAAATATTGGGGACAAAGAACTTTGTGTTTTGTGTGTAGTTCCACTTCAAACTTTAATGAGCATTGTATCCCTACTAGTTCGATAAACCTTGATTCTTAACTGAGAGAAATTTACACTAGATCATATGTCCCACTTGGAATTCCAAACAGTCATCATGCCCCAAGCCAAAATCGTGAGCTAGAAGGAGGGTGTGTTGCAAGGTCATAAGCTGTTGTTGCAAGCGATGGTCAGCGATGTTTCAAAGGTGAGGTCACCGTGTTGCGAGGCCAGGCGTCACTGCTATCACGCCAATGTGTCGTCGACCACCGATGTTGCAAAGGAGGGTGGCGATGCTTCAATGGTGAGTCACCAGATCGGGTTTATCGTCAGAGCAACGTGCAACCTAGATCCCTTGCGCGTAATGGTGAGTCTGAAGGAGGGAATTTTTGTTGTTGGGTTGCGTGTTTTACAGTGGACGGCTCGGGAGGAGTAGGATATTGCTATGAACTCATCAGATAAACAAACTTACTTTCAAATATAGGAATTTCCATGGTCTTAGTTTACTTGAAACTAGCTCGATATCATTACAAGCTGAGTACAAGCTAATTTTATAACTCGATCTTTTACTCGACTCAGCTTGAGTTTGCTCGAATTTTAGTACGAGCTGAGTCAACTCGGTACTCGACTCGTTTGCAACTCTATATATATATGGAATATAAATCAAGTAGTAGTAGTAGTAGTAGTAGTAGTAGTACCAACAATGGAACCATATATGATGCAAATCCTAGCACAACATCTACTACAGTATGTCCAAAGAATGGAGCAACAATCTCATGTAAAAATTAGCAGCACGGGTCAGTCAACCCCGCGTCTCTGAACATGCCACTGGCCTCTCGGCCTCTCTCACTCACTCTCACCACAGGAGCACCATCAAGACACCGGAGATAGCAACCGCGACGTAACTGGCCACACTGACGCCGGCGCGGTGCGACGCGCTCTTCGACCCGGCCTTCGCATTCGCGCTCTTGGCCTTCCCCGACGCCGGGCTAGCCGCATCGTCCGAGGCCTTGGTGTCCACAGGTGCCGGCGCGGGGGCCGGAGCCAGCGGCGGGTCGTTCTTGAAGATCTGCATCGGCAGGAGCACCTTGTCGACCTCGTACACGGCGACGGGGCGCGTGGAGTAGACGCTGCTGCTGATCTTGGGGTTGGACCACATGGACTTCACCCGGATGCTGCCCATGTTGTCCGTGAGGTTGAGCGTGTACTGCGACCCCGCGAAGGTGGCCACCGGGTTGAGGCTGCTCAGCTTGTTGAACTCCGCCAGGGAGTAGTACTTGGGCAGCGCGTGGTACAGGAGCAGCGACTTGAGCTGGTCGCCGGTGAGGTTGGCGAACGTCGTGGTGCGCAGCGCCGCGAACGCCGAGTCCTTGGGCACGAACATGGTGATCCCCTCCTTGGTGTCGTTCGCCTTGCTCTGGAAGGTCTCCAGGACGTCCGTCTTCTTGAGGTAGTCCAGGAAGGTGCTGAACGGGCCGGCCACACTCAGGAGGTCGGCCAGGTCCACGTGGCCAGGCGCCGGAGCCGGCGCTGGGGACGGCGGGAGGATGTCAGCCGGCGGAGCAGGGGGGCTCTTGGTCGCCGCGAATGCTGGGGAGGAGAGCAGGGCAATGGCGAGCATGGCCGCAGTAAAGAAGCTTGCTCTGAACTCCATCATCGAGCTGCCCCAAAATCCCTGATGTCACGCAAGAATAATAAGGCCATTAATTAAGCACTGATTTTCTCTTCGCGTATCTCATAAGAATCTTAATTACACGAGCAGTCGAGCACTGCCTAGTCTGCAAATTCTACACTGACAAAACTACACGGTACTTACTGAATTTAACGACCGACAACAGGAGATCCCAAATTTGTAGTTCCTGGCCTAATATGCAAGAACAGTAACTCGTTGTTCATCTGATTTGTACAATTTCTGAAAGCCAGGCGTTTCACAGTACTAGGAACTACTCCGTAGTAAGGTTTCAAGAAGCATGCGGCTTCTCGATATGAAAGGAATTGTGTATAATTGGATCTTTGTGGTGCAGAATTCATATCAGTAGGAGTGAACACGATTTCAGAAACTAATTACCGTGCCTTTCGCTGTCACCAGGAGAGACAAATATAGATAAATCGCGGGAGAAAACATTCGTCAGCCCGGATCTAGCAGAATTGACCGGCATATAGAACAATGTGTACCCAGTTACCCACCGAATAATTAAAGATGGCTAAAGACTATACATGAACTGAACAGTAGTACTCATACGTCCTGCAGATCTCAGCATCATGGAGGAATCCAAAGCTAAAAACAGTGCCAAGCACCACCAAATTAAGCATTCCTGAATTCAAGAGCTCAGCCCCAAATGTCCCAGCGTTTGCTCCGGCTTGAAGTAAGCAAACACAAAGATCTGTTCTTCCTTGGGCCAAGAACTGGGAGAACAGATCCAAATGCAGCACGCTAAGGCCTTTAAACTAATCTTTTGAAATCGAGCGCCTCTAAGCTAACGCGAGGAACCCCAGATTGCAAACAAATGGAGACCCAAGTAGGGTAAGAAAACGGCGCCACGGCATTGTATCGAGAAGTGGAAGAAAGACAGGTTGAGGAGACTGACCTGAGCAGTGCAGTGCAGAGAGCTGGGGAGCAGGTGAAGGCAGGAAGAGGATGAGGCAGGAAGGAATGGTGGAGGAGAGAGTTAAGACAGAGTGCGTTTATAAAAGTTGGTGTATCGGGAAGAGTAAAAGATAATAAGATCATGGGTGGCAGCTGTTGATGAGAGAGAGTGCACTTTAGTCGCCCATGAAAGCTAATTTTGGCCGTCTTTAGTGATAGGGATTTTTTTTTTTTTGCTCCCGGGCTCCGGTGAACACTCCGATTTAAAAAATTCGAAAATTATATTTATAAGTTTTAAAAAAATTTGAAAAAAAATTCGGGTGTAGCAAATAGTATATTCCACGAACGTGTAAAATATCAACTCCAAATACTTTATATTTTGAACTATACAAAAATGACAAATTGTGGATCTAAATATGCCTATTTTCAAATCTCTAAGTTCAACCAGATTTTGTTATTTTTGTATATCCCATAATATAAATTATTTCAAATTGAAATTTTGCACGTTAATGGGATATACCATTAGCTACACCCATGATTTTTTTCAGAATTTTTTGAAATTTACAAATATAATTTTCGAATGTTTTTAACTGGAGGGAGCACTGGAGCTCGCGAGCAAATAACACTTTCCGTCTTTAGGGCTTGTTTGGTTAAGACCATCTCCACCGGCACCTCCAACTGGGCCTCAATTGGAGGGTGTCGGACATGTGTCCGGTCATTTGGGGTGCAGCGCACAGCGGCGCCCCCCAAATAAAAAAACTTAAACAAATATAGACAAATTTAAATGATATTCAAATTTCATTCATATTAGTTATATATTACAAAAAGTTTGAATAAAATTTGAGGAAACTAAACCCTAACCCTAGTCTACTCCTCGTCGGTGGTGTCCAACCGCCTGTCGTCGCTGTCGTCGTCGTCGAGCACGACGTAGGCGGAGGAGGAGCCGGCACGGCTGGTGGACGCGCCGCTTTGGCGTCGCGGTGCACGGTTGAAAGTGCAAAGGATGTCACATAGAGGGGGGTGAATAGGCGTTTTGAAATAATTACGGTTTAGGCTTGAATAAATGCGGAATAAAACTAACGTTTAATTTATCAAGCACAAAACCTAACCAAGCTAGGTTCACCTATGTGCTCCAACGACTAATGCTAGATAAGAACAACCACTAAGTGATAGCAAGAAAGATAATTTCAAGCCCGATGGCTATCACAAAGGTAAATGCATAAGTAAGAGTTCGGGTATAGAGATAACCGCAAATTGGACACGAGGAGATGTTTCCCGTAGTTCCTTCCCAAGGGAAGTACGTCTACGTTGGAGGAGTGTGGAACCACCTAGGCACGGATGTGCTCACTCTATTCTCCGTGAGCTTTACCGGTGAAGGCGTAGCTCTTCCACTATGAAGTCACCTTCGAAGCGTTGACCAAGCCGTATAGAAAGGTCGGGGAACTCCACAATGAGTTGGAGCCTCCCAACAATGTCCCGGAGCACCTCGCAACAAGTTGAGTCTTCCGAAACCCACAAAGGCCTCCTAGGGTTACAAGCAACCCAAGAGGCAATCCACAAAGAGTAACAAGCTTCTCAAACTTTACTTCCACGTATAACCGTGAGGAACTCAAACCGATGCACCTAATGCAATTGCAAGAACACAAGAAGTGCTCAAAGCCCTTCACTCTCAAATCCCACCAAAGCAACTAATGCTATGGAGGGAGATGGGAGGAAGAGCAAGGAAACAACCAAATGAATCCCAAGATCTAGATCCAAAGACTACCCCTCACTAAGAGGAGAGATTGATTGGTGGAATAGTAGATCTAGATCTCCTCTCTCTTTTCCCTCAAGAAGGAGCAAGAATCATTGGAGGGATAGAGAGATAGCAAGCTCAAGGAGGGTCAGCAATGTGGGCAAAACACGAGCTCTAGAGTTGAGAAACCGTTGGGGAAGATGACCCCTTAAATAGGTCCCCTGAAAATCTGACCGTTATGTGCAGTTCTCGTGCCCAGCGGTACTACCGCCGAGACCAGCGGTACTACCGCTGCGGTATCCTGGCGGTACTCAGTGCAGCACCGCTTCCCAGCGGATGCGGTACCGCAAGGGCTACCGCTGCCTCTTCCAGGTAGAGGTACTACCGCTGGAGTTGCCGGTACTACCGCTGGACTTAAATGAATAAATCCAGCGGTACTACGAGGCCACTACTGCCGGGGTACCGTAAGGATACCCGAGGCTAAATCCCTCCTAGCGGTACCTCTGGCGGTAGCTCCAGCGGTAGTACCGCTGCCTGATGGGCAGCGGTACCGACCACGGTACTACCGCCATAGGAAGTCCTACTAGGCACTGCAGCAGTTCCGCTCTAGGAGGAGCGGTACTACCACTGCGCCTAGCGGTACTACCGTCAGGTGAAAGTTAGCCTGGTACCAGAACTGCAATAACTTTCGCAAGGAAACTCCAAACGAGATGAGACCAACAAGGTTGGAAAAATAAGGATAAGAGCTTCCTTACAAAAAGCGGAAATATCAATAACCATAAATAGAGTAAAGTCACCACACATAGGAAGGTGTAAAATTTTCCTCAAGGATAAACCGATGATATTTCCAACACCGAAGACGCAATAATTTTTCCATGCGAAATCCGTTTTCGAAGAACATGAGCTTGTCATGAAGATCACGACAAGCAGCAAAACCCAACAAAGATAAAGCCCAAACAAGAACCAAGAAAGATGATGCTAGAGATGCAAAGGTTTGAGCTCTCTACGATGATACGATCAAGTTACTCATTTGAGAGCCCCTCTTGATGGAACGGAAACTATCCTATAACCCGGTCTCCCAGCTAACACCATGAGACCGGTAAAATAGAAACCATATCAAGATCATACTTTTGTCTTGTGCATTCCACTTGAGCTAGATGATGACAATCTTGATCTCTTCAAGTGGACCACCTTTCTTTATTGCGCTTTGCTTGATGAAGACTCACATGTCGCTCCCCCATACACCATTATGGGAGAGTCTCTCTAAGGCACGTCTTCACTTCGACCATTATCTTCATGACGCGCACCACTTGCGTCATCCTCCATAGGTTATATGAAATCTTTCTTTTGATGCGAACCCATGGGAAGATACCTAAACCCACATAGATACTCCACACATACACATCATGGGTTAGTTCACAAAGCTATATAGACAATTGCTTACCATACCATTGAATCACATGATCCCACATGGTGCAACATTTAGCTTTGTGTGTTGATCACTTAAATCTACATTCTTTTCAACTTCGCCTTGATCAACATTATATCTTTTCTTCTTTCTTGATCATCTCAAATATGTTCATTATATCCAATGACCTTCAAGGCATTCAACCTTGAATCCAACACATGGAGTTCAAGTGTTGCCAATGGACAAACCTATAACAATATCTCAATATACACATTAGTCCATAAGGATTGTCATTAATTACCAAAACTACACATGGGGCAACCATGTTCTTTCAACGGCTGCAGGAGGCGCCGCCGGAGGTGGAGGAGGCCGCCGTTGCCACCGAGGTGGCAATGGTGGCCATGTACCTGGGGCTACCGCGCTCGATGGTGGTCACCGAGTCTGCGAGCGCCGCCAGGAACCCCGGCGTGTCGTCGTCGTGCTCGTTCCGCAGCGGGGACTGCACGGCGTACCCGTACGGGATCATCTCCACCGGCAGCGGCGGCGTCCTAGGGCGGCGCAGGCAAAGCTGGCCGCACGGTGGGGATTGCGCTCGGGGTCGAGCGTGGTCGCGGATGACGATGCCACCGCCTCCACGATGCGGCGGCGATCGTCACTCCTCCTTCACCCTGGAGAAGTGTGGTGGCGCGTGGCGCTGCTGGTTGTCGACGGCGCAGCGTCGCGGTGGCAGCGACATCAGCCGAAACGGGGTAGGGTTCCCCGTTGCAGCATGTCGGCGGCCAGCCTCGATGGTCGAAGCCACCGTGTGGCCGGTCCTCTCACACCAGTCGTGGAGCCCATCCGCGTTCCAGCGGCGAGACGCCGTGCCGTCGACCGTCTGCTCCGTCTCCCGGCGCTCCCGCCGGAAACGATCCATCCATGCCGCCCAGTTCTGGTCGTCGTAGTCTGGGTCGGCGCGCTGCTCCATTGTGAGCCAGCTCCGGCGCCGGACGATGGCGCGCGCGATTTGGTCCGGCGTCACCGGCAGCGGAGGAACGGGGAGCCCGCCTTTGTAAGACGTGGCCCAGTTCTTAGGGAGGCGGGAATCCGACGGGACGGGCAGCCTGTACCGGAAGAGCTCCCACGCCTCCTCCCTGCCGATGGTGCGCCCGATGCGGCTGTTGCCCGACTCGTCGTGGTTCGACATTGCGTGCCGACGGAGGTGGGTGCGGCGAAGGAGGTAGAAGAGGGGATATGGAGATGGAGGCGAGGAGGTGAGTGCGGCGATGAGGGCGCGGCCAGGCCTTTTATGAGCGGGGTGAGGGAGATGGGCGGTGCGCGAGCCTCCGCGCCGGCGTAAATGCTTGCGTGGGAACGCCGCGACGCCGGCGTTAATGCGACGCGTGGTGGCAGGTCCAGTCGCGTCGTCTCGGAGACCGCCCGGCGACTGCGCGGGGACATTAACGCAGGCGGAACGGCCTCCTGCGCGCCCTCATTAACACGGCCACGGAACGCTGTGTGTATGACGGGCGGGCCACCCCAGTCGGAGGGCATGTCCGCCCCATGTCCGGCACCCCGAGAGGGCCTCTGACAAGGGTATACATCTCGGGTACCCTACCGTGAGGGTACCTGGTGCACGTAATGACTGGGGCCCAATAGCGAAGAGCCCACTCGAAGCCCAAGACAGGAGGCCCAAGAAGATGGAGTACCCTCCAAAATTAGACATAGGCATAGTCGGTTTAGGGCTTTCCATATGTGTAAACTAGGTCGGTTAAGAACTCCCGAGACCCAGCCTATTTAAAGGCTGGGAGGGGCGCCAATCAAGGGACAAGCCAAACTCGAACCACCAAATCTCTAGCGAGATCATCATCTCGCTGGAGCCACCTTGTAACCTCATAATCTCCCTCGATCGATAACAGACAAGCAGGAAGTAGGGTCTTTACCTCCACCCGAGGGCCTGAACCTGGGTAAATCTTTGCCTCTGCTTGTCAGCCGATGAAACTACCAACACTACCACGTTCTCTCCCCATAATCTCAACCCTATGTGCTTAACCATGGGATTTGGTGAGGACACCCCTCGTCAGCCTCCAAACTTGGAGCCCCTTTCGGGGGTGCCGGACACGATTTCGTTCGGGGCAACCCTTTGGAAGGTGCCGCTGGTGGCTGTTTTTTGTGTGCGGACCCCAATGGGCCTTTGGGGTCACTTGGAGACACCCGGTGGAGATGCTCTAATCACATAGATTTTGAAACTTTTGCATCAGTGGCTTACCAGAGCTAGTTATGGAAAAATATGGGTTGGACCATGTTCTACATCTTATTTGATTGCCCATAATATTCAATCTAGATCCGTTCGGCAGGAAATAGGTTTTAAAGTACCAGCATTTTGGTGTATATCTCTGTTTCGTGTACTCTCACGAGTGCAGATTTCTTGCTCTCGAGCGCCAGTGCTCCCTCTGTTTAAAAAATTCATAAAAAGATTTAAAAGTTTCAGAAAAATCTAGAAAAAATCGTGCACGTTCTCAATCATATATTCTACATGTGTGCAAAACCACAGTGCAAAATACATTGTATTCGGAGTTACACAAAAATGAGAAATTTTCAGATCTGAGTATAGTTGTTTTAAAGTTTCAAATTTTGTTATTTTTGTACAGCCCATAATACAAAACATTTAGAACTGTAATTTTGCATGCCAATTATATACATCATTGAGAACATGCCTGATTTTTTCATATTTATTTGAAACTTTTAAATACTATTTTTTATTTTGTTCAAGCAGAGGGAGCACTGGTGCTCGGGAGCAAATGTGACTTTTCAGTACTCTCACCTCTTATGCATGTGGTGGACTTACTTACATTACCTCTACAACCGGTAACGAGCAGGACGATAGTACGAAGCAGTGGCGGTGTGGCGGCGGAGGTTTCGGTAGAGGCTAAAAACGCACGTACAACAAGCACAACATAAGAGCCGTTGTGGCGACGACGGAGTTGATACAACTACGAGCGACGGGGGCTGAGCCGAGATGAAAGAGAGGTTAAAAAGACGTACACCAAGCATAGCCTAGCAACAGTTGTTGCGACGGGTGGAGTGCACGGCGGCGACAAAGGTTGAATAACACACATACATTAGCCCCACGTATTTTAAACACGCACATACCTCGGTACAAGATCTACTCGTATGTGACCGACGAACGGAAAATATACAATACGAAAGTTGTGCTAAACGTCGAGTTGAACCTGCTTGTTAAAAGATATTTCAAACTGTCAACAACCGAGTGCAACAAATTTGACAAAATTCACCTATAAATTCCGAACATCGGTTCGAGATTGAGAAGTTACACTCAACAAAATTCGAAACCAAGTACGGGAATAAAATTTACTCGTCGAAGCGCATATTTTTAGTACACATTTTATGTTGAATCAAAATATAGTTATGTAGATTAGAGATCACTAAGTGGGAGCGGTTTAAGAAAGATGAGCAGAGCCACCCAGGTGGGCACATTCCTACGCGCTAGCCTGCATGCGGGGAAATGGCTGATTTGGTTTTTGCTGCTCAGTCAGATCCAGCATTATTTTAAGTTATGTGCGTATGCGGTTCGGCCCACACAACAAAATGCATGATTTTTTGCTTCGAGCGGGCCTGATTGAAATCTCTGTGGCAACCAAACACACCCTTATATGCCCCCTCGATCGGGTTTATAACTCATGCGCCTGTCGCTAAATCGTCAATTTAACTAACATAATATGAGTTATATATTACAGAAAATATACCACTTGAAATTTAGATGTTATACTTTTTAGTGGTATAATTTTTGTGTTATACAACTCAGATTATATTGATCAAATTAACAATCTAAAGACGTGAGCAGGCCCTACAAACTCGACCAGAGGGAGTAAGAGGCGACCACCACCTCCATGTACCCTCTTCAAACCCCACCCTGCCACTTTCAATCTCATATATATGCAAAATCCATGCATGTCGATCATATTTCACACCTATAAATATCCAGAGTCACATAGTACAAACTAGAAAATACATAGTTCACACAAAATTTATTCGAAGTGAATAATGCAAACATATAATACAATGATTTACAACGTGGATCGACATATGTTGCACTAGATCATTGAGTAGTAGCACGTGCACTTGTTGATTTCGAAGTTGCTGGTGCGTCTCAAGAAAGTTCACAACATAATATGGATCTTGCTCCAAGAGGTAGGAGGCGTACATATTATCCGTACTTTTCAAAATCATATCGTGCAAGATTATATAACAAGTCCGACGTGAATAATGCAAACATATATATATAATACAATGATTTACAACGTGGATCCACATACGTTGCACTAGATGATTGAGTAGTAGCACGTGCACTTGTTGATTTCGAAGTTGCTGATGCGTCTCAAGAAAGTTCACAACATGATATGGATCTTGCTCCAAGAGGTAGGGGGCGTACATATTCTCCGTACTTTTCAAAATCATATTGTGAAAGATTATATAACAAGTCATCAACTAGCACAATGTCTCTCAAACCCATAGCATTGTAGGTCCACGAACGATACCCAACGAGTTTGGAGCATTCCAAATGCACTCTTCACATCTTTCATTCATGCAATTTGATCGTTTATTCCGGTTCCATGATTTTTTAGCACCCCCATAGTGTTACTAATATGTTGGGTAAGTGGTTGGGGAGTATGCCTATAAAATAAAAACATATTTTGTTGCAGCTTTGCTGGAGTAATGTTGTGTTTGGCAAAAGGAAGATTTATCTCCATTGAAGGATATTCATGCACGCAATGGCTCCCTACCTGGAGAAATATTCAATGGCTAGGACATAACAGAGATATTTATGGCAACATGTAACCAAGTGGAGCAGGGTGCCAAGGAGGTGTTTATTTAGAAGAAATGCTCGAAATGAGCGTGACTTTGAATTAACAAACTCATCATCTGGCCAGGAGTTACAACTAGGAGGTGGAGGTGTTAATTCAGTATAGATGAAGGCGTAGTGTACGCAAAGGACCTTCATCATCTTAGGATGTTCTGTTTTGGCATTGGAGTTACTTACTGCTTAAGACTTTTTCAGTTCTAGTACGAAGAGGTCGAGTGTAAACTCTTTTGATTGTATCCGCTTGATGAGACTCGAGTTAATAAAAAAATTACCAAAAAAATACTTTCTCGCTGTGTAAGCCTTTAGGTTAAGTTAATTCGAAATGGAGGCTGGGAGAAGATTGAAACATATGTTCTGAATGTCAAAAATTCTGAACTTTTTTAAACGCCACACCTAGTGTGTAGATATATTTTTTCATGAAAAAGGCATTGTTTGCGACCTGTGGAAGAAAAGCAAACTGAGTGCTTCTAAATCAGTTTACATCACATTATTTGTTTTAACACAACTTATGTTTTTCTTAAGGAAAATGTGAAAACATGTAAGAGACAACGTGTATAATACCCAAAAATAAGATTTTAATTTAAAATTTTAATATTTCTTTTACAAATTCGTCGTTAATCCGGTATCATATGGTCCGAGGAGTCAAAACGTCATCTTGGTGGGTTTGTTTGTTGAGAACTTCAATAGTACATGATTATAACGTGACTCGCAAAAGCAAACGGAGTTAAATTTTAGTGATTTCAATTCTCAAAAAAGAAAATGAAGTGATCCCAAATTCGCAAAGAAAAATGAGCATGTTCAGCAGCCCACATGTACTTAGATATAGAACTGGATTTCTGATTGGAGATTTCTGACTACAAAGTTCTATTGATCCTTTTATTAAAAAAATCATATTTACAAATTTTTAAAACATGAAAAAACATGTATTTTTGTTCATAATGTATCACATAAATGTGCAAAATCTCAATGAATATTTTATATTCTGAGCTATACAAGAAGTGGATCTGAGTATACACAATTTCAAATCTTTAAAATATATAAAATTTTGTCATTTTTTGTGTAGCCTGCAATATAAGGAATTTCGCATTGTGGTTTTGCATACTTGTAGGATGCATCGTTGATTACATCAAAAAAAAAATCAGATTTTCTTCAAACTTGCAACATAATTTTTGATTTTTTTAAATAAAGGGACCACTTGAATTCGAGGAGCTAAAATGACTTTTGGAGAATTTTCCAGCTTTGGCAGTTTCACCCTGCCCAAAAAACAGTTGACACTAATTAAATCATTGTTTTCTTGCGCTGTGTTGCCTTCCGTTTTCCAGTGTTTGGTCCGGAGAATTTTAGTCACATGTGTCAAGCTCTAGGGCAGAAGCTTCAGTTTTCTGAAAGCTGCACATGCATAGCACAAGCAGTCATGGGGTGCTTGTTTTAGTAACATACAGCTTGGACAGTGGTATACTTACTCTAAACTGTACAAGCACAAAAACAAATGGAAGATTCACATGTGCTCCTATTTATTTTCTTAATCTTTTGTAAAGTTCACATGACAGTGCAAGTTGGTCTGAAACTCTGAATCCGACATCCCTGAGCCGCTACAGCCTGCAATAGTAAGCACGACCTCGCCGGAAAGTTTTGTAAACTGTTGTGGTGGCGTGATTACGTCCGTGAGCTGGCGTCCAAAGATGAGGTGCAGATGTCTCGTGTGAGCGAGCGCGAAGTGTCGGTGAGGCCGCCATTTCGACTGGGCTGAGGCAACTCATGTAGGTTGCTCTTCCTGAGGTACTTAAGTGGCGCTTAATCATGAAAGGGGAGTAGCATGCGGTTCTTGAGCTGTCATGCCAACTGGGAGGTATACTTAAGAGCATCTCTAGGAGATCCTTAACAGGGAAAATCTAAAAACTGTTATAATAATGATGTACCTCAAAACCAATTTGAGGGGTAAAACCAAGCGTTGGCAGAAGACAAAATCGTACAGTAAAACAGAATATTCCATTTCAGCGGATAAGCTCATGTGGAAGCCGCGGCATTGAAACGAATCGCTTTCGCCGGTTCAATGACAATAGTTCATACTACTCCCTCCGTTCACAAAAGATGTCTCAACGAACTTTAAATTTGGATGTATCTAGACATAATTTAGAGTTGGTTGAGACATTTTTTTGTGAACGGAGAGAGTATAAAACTAGACAACGGTCTAGTTTCGGTTCCACAATAGTTCATATAAAACTTGACAACTGGGGGTTCGGGTCTTATCCTCTTCCTCTTGCCCGTTGAGAGTACACCGCCGCCGCCACCCAGATTCGGCCGCTCTCGCCGCCGGCGCCCGCGCTGGCCGGTGTGGTGATGCTCTAGGGTGCCGGCCCTCCCTGTACAGCAGTAGGTTAGGTTGTAGTTTTAGGTTGTCTTATGTGGCGAGAGGAGTCGTGCCTTCTTCTCCACCTCGATGGTCTGCAGCTCCTGCGTACGGGCGCGGCGCCGAGCTCGCCGGTGAGTTGCGGTTCGTCAAGCCTCCATGGCGGAGGAGAGGTGGAGATGGCAATTCGTGGGCAGCCTTCTTCAATAAGCGCCTCGGTATCTTCTTGCTGCGGGTTTCTCTGATTCTTCTAGCCGGCCGTGGTGGCGGGGAGGAGAAGAAGGGAGGCGTGTGGAGGGAGGTGCTCAGCAGCTACCCCGGCGGCGAGGCGAGCGCGCTGCTGGAGTGAGCTCCAAGGTGGAGTCACTCCGCACCAAGCTCTGTCCGCTGCGTCTTCTCGCATAAGCTCGATTTCTGTGGCCTCTCTAGCGGAGCACCTCTGGTTTCTTCTTCCCTCTCGGCCGGCCGTGGTGGCGGGGGAAGGTGGACGGAGGACCTCGGTGGTTGCCGAGCTGGGAGGTCCATTGCTGCATCCACGAGCGACACACACAGTGGCCAAGTTTGCCGCCGTGATCTTTGGCCGGCATGGCGGCCCTGTTTCTGCCTTCATGGTGGAGGCTCTTCTGGCCCTGTCCCAGAGCTCGACGGCGCCTGGTTGCCAAGTGGTTCGTCCCCGGCGACCTTGTGATGGCCGGTGGCAGCGGTGCTTCGCCGGAGGAGAGACACCGAGCTTTTCACTCTCGGATTTCGGTGCTTCTCGCACCTGGAGATCGGCGGCGACTGGTGGTGGCGTTGCCCCTGTACCTGATTGCTTTCTTACTTTTTATATCAGGGGTGTGTTTGTAAGACTGGAGGCATTATCTTCAAATTTTAGATTCATTAGGGCAAGCGTTGTAAAAGGGCCTCTTGTAATTTGTACCGCCACATGGTTGACTATGAAAGCAGCTGAGGGGTCCTTCGTGGAACCCCCTTGTACAAAAAAAAAACTTGACAACAATCTAGCTTCGCTACACGATATTTCATAAACATGTAGCTAATTTAGTACAACTACTCAAATGACCGTACCGCGGTTACTCAAATGGAGGACCCCGCGAGCAGTCACTATGCATCCCAATATCTAGAATCTTGTAATTTTCCAGCGCTCACGAGTCTATTCATCCAACCCACTAACATTGTAGAACAATGATCTACAATTTAGTGAGATCTAACCTCATCTTTAAGAGCGCCCTTAGCATCCAATCTTCGCTCTAAATTAATTGCATATAATGTTTGCTCCATGAAATTCTCTATGATTTTTTGCATGTATCTCCATGACTTCTTTGAAAGACATGTAATCAATCGATTCTCTACTTTCTCATCATTAATATTATAACTACAAAATGATAAACCAAAAAACACTAAAACATACAACAATTTGCCACACAATCAAAAACTAGAGGAGAAATATGACCTCTCAAAATCTTCCGCGAGCACGACACCATACCCAGTGGCGGGAGACGCGAAAGGCGCGATTAGGTACCCAGCGGAGATATGGGAGGCACGACGATGTACCCAGCGGGATGCGCGGAAGGCCATGGCTGGGTGGAACCTTCGATGCCAGCGACCGGGCAGCGAGGGGTCGAGGATATCGGTGGCGGCGTCGCGGGAGGGAAATAGGGCGATCTGAAATGTCCGTACCGCCAAGTGGCTATATGGGAAACCTAAAAAAATCAAAAACGGAGGCCAAGCATATTGGCAGGGGCACCATTTTGTCTTGGGAGACATTCGCACCAAGATTGCTAGACCAGGTCGACAATTATTTTCTCAGAAGATTGAAAAAGAGAAAATTCCTTATATGACACTCCCTTAAAATTTTGTTCCTTATTTGACACCGGTAAAAAATATTTTCCTTATATGGCCTCTCCCCAAAATTTCTTTCCCTATATGACACTCTAGTGCATTTTGTTCACCAAAAAAGCATGAAAATACCTTTTTACCCCTAGTGCATAATGTGTTCAAAATTTTCTACATGACAATAACTGAATGTTTGGTAGGTATAGCTAAACATGATAAACCTGCTTAGCTTGTCAGCATGGTGGCCCAAATTACCAGATCCCTCCGGCGAGACGCGAGACGAGCTTCAACATACGTACGATTCCTTCCGACGTGAATGTTTGGTAGGTGTAGCTGATCGTTCCTTTTGCTTGTTTGATTTTTTTTTTTGACACATCCAAACCTCCGTATATTCAACAGCCGTCCACATACACAGTACACAGACAAGAAACGAAGAAAGAACAATACGAAGGGGAAAAGGATCCAAAAGCAACGAGAACTTCACCGCCGCCGTCGCCGGAGACGAGGATGACCAGCCGCCGTCTTGCCGCTGCCAGGGAAGACTTTGCCCTATGAAGGACGCCACCGTGACCGTCCGTCGCGCCGCGGCGGAGCTGTTGTCGATGAACGACCCGGGCGAGCGCCCCCCGCGCCCCTCCGATCCACCCTGCCTCGGCCGCCATCGTCGCCGTTGCCGGAAGAAGATGAAGAACTTGACGAGCCCACGGATCCGCCCGCGACCCCAACCACCAGATCCGTCGCCTCGGATCCAGCCGGGGGTCGGGGAAGACGCGCACGGCAGCCTCCAGGGGCTGCGAGCACGAAGGAGACGGCCGCTCCACGACGAGGCTCCGAAGAACACCGCCGGCGAAGGGGAGGAGCACCGCCACCAAAACCACCACCACCAGCCGCACCCCCGCCTCCAGAGCGCCGCCGGCAACGAGCCCAGCTAACCCTACACTATGTACACACCGAGATCCGGCGTTCCCCCACCCTCCCGCTGCCGAAGCAGCCGGCGGAGGGGAGGAAACGGCCGGATCCGCGGCGGCGAGGTGGGTTGACCCGGCGGGTTTCAGAAAATCGCCTCTCCTCTTAGGGACGAAGGAGGGGAGACGTTTGATTTCACGTTGGTACTTTGCAGGGTATCGTACGTACATGGGTATTTATACCCGGCAAGCGACGCAGCGCAAGAACCAAAGGTTAATTATCAGGCTGTCCTAAGTTGTGTCTATGACTTCAGTTTTGCGCCCAGTCTCAAATCGTGCTCAGTTTTGCCCCTAGTCTGTGCACAAGGACTCATTCCGTGACTCTTGCCGTCTCCGTTAGGCTTGCTGACATGTGGGACCCAGAAGACAACCGTTGGCCGTGGTTTGTGGGACCCAGAATAGAACCGTTGGCGTGGCTTGTGGGACCCAGTTGTTGACCGTTTACTGGCGGCGGCGTGTGCTGTAAAAGCGGCGGAGCGCGACCCCGGAGCTCGCAGCGGTGAGCACAAAAATCAGCCGAGCGGGAGAGCGGCCACGCACAGAGGTGGGCGGCGACCCTGTTGGTAGGAAGGAGCCGGGCGCGGGCGACGGAGAAGGCGGCATCCACGGGTAGCGCCGTCGACGGTGCGAAGATTGCCGTGGAGGGCGCGGCCGTCTGGTACAGCTACAGGGGCCGTGTGCGTAGGTTTTGAGATCCCCTTCGGCTCCGGGCGGTCGCGAATCGAGCTCGATGTCTTCTTCTAGCTCCCGCGCCACCTCGCGGATCGAGATTCCGGCACGCATGGAGATGCCGATCTTCCTCTGTCCACGGTGTCGGGCGGACGTTGTTCGGAGGATTTCGCGCACAGCGAACAACACTAATCGTCCGTTCTATGTGTGCGGGCAGAATGGGTAAGAATCGGAGCAATTTCACTATTTTAGTGCTGCGAGAATGGGGTAAGAATCGGAGCAATTTCACTAAATTGATGTGTTTGGCGTTATTGCAGATAAAATGTTTCTTTCTCTGGGTCGATGTTCTG
Organism: Poa pratensis; assembly: GCA_947311845.1. Taxonomy (NCBI): domain Eukaryota; kingdom Viridiplantae; phylum Streptophyta; class Magnoliopsida; order Poales; family Poaceae; genus Poa; species Poa pratensis. The sequence continues at coordinate 22,059,661 of CAMZMU010000105.1, forward strand.
GCCAAGACGCTGATGATTGAACTGCTAGACGAGCACGAAGAATGGTTGCCCATCGTGCCACAAAGGCAGCGGCCGTAGCGCGAGCTCCGGAAGAAGAGACGGAGGGTGGAGCACGCATTGATGCTGTTGAGCTTAGGAGGTTGAACCAGAAGATTAAGAAGCTCGAAGATCAAGCACAAATTCCCTTTTGCAATTACATTTGGGCATTTGTAGGTGTGGTAATCGCACTAGGTGAAATGTTGAAATTGTATGGAAAGGCATGATGTTGGGAGCAATTTGTAAGTTTGAAATTGTATGAAATGTTTGAAATTCAGAACATTTATCAATGAAATGCAGCTCTGAATACTGATAATCCTTAAAAGACAAAATAGGATTCTGTCAAAAAAAAGTGAGAACAGACTAATGGGCCAACTGCATCCAATTAGGCCCATTCGTAGTGGGCAAATGGGATTCTCTGGAAAAAAAAAGGTGAGAAGGGTAGAAAATGAACAAAAATGGTGTGGCTGGGACTCGAACCCACGACCGCTTGGGTTGGTTGCCTGAAGGGCTGCGCTGGTAACCGGTGGGAGAGATGAAGAGATATTGAAAAGTAGAGGGAACGAAGCTATGTATAGTTAGTATATGACTTGGTTTTGGATTTGACTACGCATTTTTGTACTGATTTTTTTGTCACGTTGCTTAACCACTTGTGTAGTTCTATCTTTGGGCACACATAAATTTGAGATTTGGGCACGTTTAGTTTGATATTTGGGCAGGTTGCTTGACCACATGTGTAGTTTAATCTTTCAACACACATTGTTTTTTGAAACAACTCTTTCTTTATTAATTTGATATTTGGGCACGTTTAGTTTGATATTTGGGTATGTTTAGTTTGATATTTGGGCAGGTTGGTTGACCACATGTGTACTTCAATCTTTGAACACACATAGTTTTTTGAAACAAGTCTTTCTTTATTAATTTGATATTTGGGCACGTTTAGTTTGATATTTGGGCATGTGTTTTTTGAAACAACTCTTTTTTTTTGCGTAACCACTTGCTCTATGAAAACCTTAGGGCACGAACTTTTTTGACACATATAATGACTTGATAGATGCAAACGAGTACATAGGAAAACACATATACACGACCATAACATAGATATATAAATAAAAGCTCTTACATATAACACGACAAACATAAAAGCCCTAGATAGATAAAAAGTTAACAAACGACACAACATCAACATAGTAGTAGAAATTAAAAGCCCTAACACACTAGGGCAACTCCATCTTCACGACAACCGGCCTGATGCATGCCTTTAGCACCGTCTTCACTCCTGCTCCTCCTCCTGGCCGTTCTCTCCGAGATAGTACGGGAGGCTGTGGATGTTGCAGTTGGGGAAGATGCTCGCCACGTCGGTGAAGAAGTTGTACGTGGTGAAAGCGATGAACTCCTGCCCACCAAAAAACACCTGGCCGAGCAGGTAGTAGGCATCGAAGCGGTTGGTGAAGATGGCGCGGTAGCCTGTCGTCGTCGCGCCGGCGTGGGGACGCAGTTCCTCGAGGCGGAACATCCTCGGAGAGCCCGCCGGGAGGTGGTGAAAGCCCGCACGGAGGAACCCCTCGGCAAGGTCACGAGCACCCCTCCAGGGTGAGATCGCCCACACGCGGAGTTCGTTCTCGACGATGACTCCGGGTGGGTACCGCCCCTCCGGCACGGTGGTTGGCAAGCGGAAGGTGGGGGCGTTGAACTGCATCCTCGCTTCGCTTCGAGAGTGCTTTGGAGTTGGGTGAAGAAGAGAGAAGGGCGGCGCAGATGGAAGGTGTGGAGAATAGACGGAGGGTTGGGTGGTTTAAGTAGGGATAGAGCACCGCATCTGTATGCGTTCAAACGAGGCGTGTCGATCCATATGCGTCGTAACTGAAACACTGCCGCATCTGTATCACGCGTGGTGTTTAATGGCTCTGAAAGTCTGAATCAAGCGGTGCATCAGCTTCTGCGTGGCGAGTGAACGAGGCGCGGCGCGCATGCATGCAAATGGCGTGGTCTCCCGCGCGTGCATGCAGACGCTGAGACGACCGACGGCGCATGCACTGCTGAGACGACCGACGGCCTGCACTGCTGAGACGAACGAGGCCTGCAAACGCTGAGACGAGCGCCGCCTTGGAAAGGCTGAGACGAGCGCGGTGCAGCACGGCCCGGCCCAACGGTTCATCGTGCGTGCCCTCTCCGTTTTAAAAAAACATTCCTCCAGCCAATCAGGTTGCAGAAGGAGGCATCTCGCGGATCGCGGTTGGATCGGACGGGTGCAGTAGGCTTGGGTTGGATCGACGGTGCCTTCTAGAAGGTTTGACCAAGATTTGACTTGAGCATAAAAAATACAAAAAAAATCCAAAAAATGAAAAAACTCGCGCACATTGTCTCCTTATGACATATACTAACGTCTCAAATCAATAAACATTGTGTACATACATTTCAACGAAATGAATGCATGATATATCGAAACTCAAACTATGAAGTCCAATGTTGAGTAGAAGTGGTTTTGGATGTGTAACATGAAATTTTGAAAAAACTCACCAAAGCTTCATTTTAGAGTAACTAAGAAGGATCCGGGCTTATTTTTTCATTTTCATGTTTTAAACTTGTTTAAATGTTGGTCAAACTTAGGTTTGACCAATTTTAAAATATTCATAATAAATTAAAAAAAATCAAAAAATAGAAAAACCTGCGCACATAGTCTTCATATGTCATATACTGACGACTCTAGTTGATAAACAAGGTGTAGGTACATTCAAACGATCCATGCATGGATGTGGTGTCATATCTCAAATCTCAAACTACGAAATCTAAAGTTGAAGAGAAGTGGCTTTGCATTTGCAACATTTTTTTTTAAACTCACCAAAGCTCATTTTGGAGTGAATAAGAAGAATGCAGGCTTAATTTTTCATTTTCATGTTTTGAACTTGTTTAAATGTTGGTCAAACCTTAGGTTTGACCAATTTTAAAATAATCATAATAAATTCAAAAAAAATCAAAAAACAGAAAAACCTGCGCACATAGTCTTCATATATAGAATAGATGTCTAGGTAAGTTATTTGGCTGATTTAGACAAGGTCGAAAAAAATCTTGCTTACAAATGAGGCCGTTTACCCTACCTTCGGAGCTCTTTTCTAGCACATTTTTCATGAATGTGAGTTTACTTCCCAAAAGGTCTCGGATTTTGACATTACTCAACAGAAATACAACAAAAATAGTTCTAACATACATCCCACATCATTCAACAGAAATACAACAGCATTCATAAGGGTTGTTTCATAGAAATACAACATCATTCATAATGTTTCATAGAATCTTGGTGCTTTTTGGCACCACTTTGCTCCTTGTGATCCTTGTGCTACTTGCCATCATTTTGCTCCTTGTGCTCCTTGTGATCACTGTGCTCATTGCTTCTTCTCTTCTCCTCTTGGGTGTCGGTACCTTAACTGTCTTCTTCGAACAGACCACAGAGCTGTACAAAAATAAAGGGGAGTGAAATCATTTTCAGCATCATTTGGAGCAGAACATAAAGTGATAAATGTACAACAAATTCGAAAACACCAATATTGGCAAGATTTACATACCTAGCAGAAGGCAGAACCACAGCAAGGGGAGTGAAATCATTTTCAGCATATTTTGGTTCAACATCTGGAGCATCTTTTGGCTCAACATTTGCATCATGATCGTCAAAATAATTATTTGGAGCATCATCATCAAAATAATTATTTGCAGCATGATCATCAAACTCATCATTTGGAGCATCATCATCTGAATCATCATTTGGAGCATCATCTGTTGCATCCGGCTGCTGACCAGGATTTTCATCGGAACTCTCTCCGAACGCTGGATCTACTGCATTATCACAATACTTACCGAAATGACCAGACCCACCACACCTTGTGCACTTACGCTTCCTTGCTCCAAGTCCAGCTCCTTCGCTGCGACGCCTGAACCGACTCTTCCTCGGTCTACCTGCTGCTCTCTTCAGAACTGGAGCGCAAAGCTTGAATCCAGGGTCCACTCTGTCCCATTGTTGTTTTCCCTCCAAAGCAGGCAAGGCATGTGCATATGTGGCTTTGAACTTTGCAACAGAGTAGTACTCATGAACATACTGTTGTATGTTCCCTGCTGGACCTGAGAGAGAAGTGATGAAAAACAAAGCATGAATGCATGGCAACCCAGTTATCTGCCATTTCCTACAACTGCAAGTTCTAGCTTCTAAATCCACTGGATATCTCCAGGCTCTCTGCTCTTTATCCAATACTGATACCTCTGCAGTGGTATCCGACAATAAAATCATGTTCATTTCCAAGCCTTCTGTTTTCTTCTTCAGTTCAGTCATCACGGAAGGGATGATAATGTGGCCCATGAATTTTGCCTCAGCTATTCCATCACGAAAATGAAACTTCTGCGCGTATTCTATCCTTATCTTGTCAAGCAAATCCACCAAATAAAGATCCTTTAGTTTCCGGATCGTTGAGTTGAAAGACTCTGCAAGATTATTGTGCACATACTCAACTTTGCTCAGTTCACTGAATTGGCTTCTGGCCCATAACTTGGAGTGGTGTGTTTCCAAGTATTCCTTCACTTTGGCATTCATGTATAACTGCCTCATGTGGTAGTTATGCTTCCTCACACTGCAAGTCAAAGATGCTGGCCATAAATTGTCAGTATATATCTTTCCTTTGAATTTCTTCACAAAATTTGCAGCAAGGTGACGCATGCATTCTCTATGCTCTACTCCAGGGAACACATTGTCCACAGCCACTTCTAAACCCTTGCAGGCATCTGTATGAATTACCAACCCATTGGGATGTTCAATAGCCCGGCGCAGATTCTGCAAAAACCAAGTCCAGCTCTCCTCAGACTCTGTCTCCAGCACACCGTATGCAACTGGAAATACAAAATTGTGTGCATCTACTGCACAAGCTGCTACTAACTGTCCTTTAAACCTGCCTGTGAGAAAAGTAGCATCAATAGCCAAATATGGCCTGCAGCCTGCCAAAAAACCCAGGCGACAAGCCTCAAAGCACACAAAAACCCTTCTAAAGCATTCCTTGGTCCTTGTCACTCCCTTCAGTCTGTACTCCACTGAGTGGTGATCAATTTCAACAATACTACCTGGGCTTGTCCTCTCCACTTCAGCTTTGAATGAATACAACAATTCAAAACTTTCATGCCAGTTACCATAGATAGATTCCATAGCTTTTTGTTTACCATTGAAGACCCTCATGTATGGTAAATCTATCTTGAACTTGTCTTTGATGTTTTTCTGCAATTCCTTTGTACCCACTTGATGGTTTTCTGCCACCCACTTCTTTACTTCATCTGCCACCCATTTTGACTTGGCTCTACTGATTGTTTCCTTCCTGAGAGTTGATTCTTGGCATGTGTGGCTAAAAGGGTTCACTTTGACCTGAATATTCGTGCTTTTTCGCATTTTAGATGCGTGCATCCTCCATGGACAACCCTCAGTCACACAATGCACTGTGTAACGTTGTTTATCGCTCTTGTCAACAACGAATGCACGTTCTGCCTTGATGCAGTACGTCACAAGTGCATTTCTACACTCACTCATGGATGAAAAAATGGTACCTTCTGCCATATGAGGGTTCTCAGGGTCCCATTCAACAGCTGGAAGGTCTTCCTCCTCATCTTCTTGCTCACTGTCAGCCTCATCTGGGATTTCAGCAGCACGAGATTCAGCAGCACGAGATGTCCGTCGTAAATTCTGAACAACATCAGAATATAGCCTCTCTTCATCATCCCCAGATATGTCAGCATCAGACTCCACTTCAACAGGTACCCTTCTGCCGGTGCCCACGCTTGTCGAGCCACCACGTCGCTTTGGATGAACTGAACTATTCTGGCTAGAATTGGCTTTACGACGAGATGGTTCTGTCCGAGAAGATGAACCCGTCACCCTAGGTCCAACTTCCGGCACAACCACATCAATTTGCAGCCTCACATTGAATTTATCTTTCTCCTTCTGCTTAGCAAACATGGTAGCGAGTTCTGCATCATTGCTAACTTTCACCCAATTTTTCCCCCCATCGTAGTATTTGAATTCCACTTCGTCATGCAAACCCCAAGGATATGGGCTGCAAAGGACCTCCCCAAATTGCCTGAAACTCCAATTGCAATCCATTGGCACTGAATAATCGAAACCTCCCTGGAATTTCTTCTTCTGGGTGTCTTCATCCAGGATGTACCGGTCCCTTCTAATGCTCACCAAGAAAGCAAACCGCAACTCCATCCTAACCCACGAAAAACAGAGACGCAATCAGCACAAGCAAGCTCGGGAACCCATTTTCCAATTGCAGAAAAACAGAGACGCAATTGCAGAATTAACCTCAAATGCACAACCAAGCTATGTCCAATTGCAGAAATAAATAGCGTCCTATGTCGATCGACTGTTGAAATGCACAAACAAGCTAAATTGGAGGAAGCCCTACCCCTGGGGAACCCAGTCGTGGACGCGGCGGGTCTCCGGCCCGACGCCTGCCTCGCCAGCTACTCCGGGGTCGCTGCCGCTCGCCATTTCGCCGCCAACGTCCTGGTGGGGTGCACCAGCCCCTCACCTATCAGCGCTCCGGCCGGGCGCACGGAAGGAGCCCCGCCGCGGGTCGAGCAGGTGGCGGCCGCAGTGGCGGAACGAGCGCCCCACCCGTGTCGTCGCAGGACGGTGGCGGCGCAGGTGGTGGTGGCGGCGCACAACGGCCGGTCGGGAGCAGGCGCGCATGGACAGATTGGGGCATCAGGCCGTTGGGCGGTCCCACCTCTAAGCCCTGCACCCAGGCGGTCCCACCTGTAAGTTGCGGGCCCACTGTCAGTAACGCCATCACACGGAATAGGCTAGAAACTTGCTGTTTAGGGCAAACCATTGTAGCTGCGAATGAACTAGGGGCAAAACTGAGAACGATTCACAACAAGGGGCAAAAATGAGTCCAACAAGGCTGGTAGGGGCAATCCATTAAATGACCCAAGAACCAAACGGTGATGACCTCTAGTCCTACTCGGACAAGAGACCTACACTACACGCACACGCACATAACATCGTGCCGAACTCCATCGGGATTAGTATTCCTAACATCGTATTGTCATGCCTCTCTTCACAGGAAAGTTTGCAAAATCTACTTTAATAACCAGTGCTATTGTGTTGAGTAAGCTGTAGATGTTCCGTGCATAAAAATTTAATTTTAGAACATGCTAAATAATGAATTATGTCCTGCCTTTATTTTCTTGCGGACATCACATTTATTTTTTGCCAGATGCTATAATGTATGCATTGAGAAAGCAATCTACATAGCAGTTCTTCCCATAGATGTCCGAAACAATTGATTTAATAATTCTCTAAAAAACAATTGACTTAATTTTTTTTAATAACCCGATGTTCAGCTATGCCTACCAAATATGTAATATTACTGCAGCTATTATTCCGTACAGAATTTCGGTAACATTATGCACCAGGGGTAAAAAGGCCTTTTCATACCTCTTTGATATACAAAATGCACTAGAGTGTTATATAGGGAAAGAAATTTTGGGGAGAGGCCATACAGGGAAGAAAAATTTCACCGATGTCAAATAAGGAACATGATTTTAGGGGAGTGTCATATAAGAAATTTTCTCATTGAAAGGAGAGGTTGCTGAAAAGGATTGCTAGAGAAAGATTTAGCAATATGAGACCAGACTCCTAACTTTTTTGGAAGAGTAAAACGTCCCTGGAGTCTACCAAGTTGCGCACTAGGAGCGGATTGGTCACAAACTGGGAAAATGCATACTATTGGTCTGCAAGTTGCGGCGATTCGCCACGTTGGTCTTGCCGTTACGAGTGCCGAGTGCCGTCAAAATGCTGACGTGGACACTGTTTTTTAACCAAAAAAAACCCTTAACATTCAATTTATTTCTTATTACTAGGTCCTGACGGGTGGGCCCACCTCCGCGGCCGACGCGCAGAACGCGGTCCTGCGGGCGACGCAGCACCACCCGTCCACGGCGCCGCCGTACGCGCACCACCTGGACGCGCTCCTCGCCTTCGGCCGCGGATCGCGCCTCTCCGCCGCGGCGCTGGCCTCCGCGCTCACGGACCGCCTGCGCGCCGCGTCCTCCGGCAACGGCGACGCCGCCGTGGCCCTCAAGTGCATCGTCGCGCTCCGGATCCTGCTCGCCCGCGGCGCCTTCATCCTCGCGCTCCGCAACCCGCTCGCGCTCGCCGCCTTCCCGCTGGCCCGCTCCTTCGCGGCGGCCTCCTAGGTCCGCTTCTCCGCGTGCCTGCTGGAGGTCCTCCTCATGCCGGACGCCTCCCGCGATGCCGAGTACCTCACGGCGCTCCCGAACCCGTACCTCGTCTCCGAGCTCGCCGCCTTCGCGTCCGTCGCCGCCGCCGTCCGTCAGGCCCCGCCCCCTTCCTGCGCGCCGCAGCGCAACGCGCTCGTCTGGGAAGCCGTCCGGCTCGCCGAGGAGGACCGCGTCACCGCGGAGCGGAACATCGCAGCCAGGGTCCACGAGGTGGGCGAGCGCCTCGAGACGCTCGGCCTCGCCGACGCGATGGAGCTGGTGTGCGTGCTGAGGCGGGTGGAGGAGAGCGCGGCGTTCCCGCCGGAGTGGAAGTGGGCCCGGCTGGACGAGGCCGTCGTCGCCGACGCGCGCCGGCTGCGCGAGCGCGCCGAGGAGGTGGTGCTGCGGAGGATCGGCGGCTGCTGCGGAGGGACCGCTCCGCGAGCTCGGCGCGCGTCGTCATGCCGGGCATGGATGTCCAGTTCGGCTCGTCGCGGTGGGCCTGCACAATTTCCTCACGGCGATAGGAGGTGCCGATCCCGTCGTTGTACTGTGTACATTTTTCACCTGTAAGTACAGTGCGTGTGGGCCCCACCTGTCAGGACCTAGTAATAAGAAATAAATTGAATGTTAAAGGTTTTTTTGGGTTAAAAACAGTGTCCACGTCAGCATTTTGACGGCACTCGTAACGGCAAGACCAACGTGGCGAATCGCCGCAACTTGCTGACCAATATCATGCATTTTCCTAGTTCGTGACCAATCCGCTCCTAGTGCGCAACTTGGTAGACTCCGGGGGCGTTTTACTCTTTTTGGAATTACCGAAATTTGAAGGGGCCTAACATATATACACACATCCTAGCCAAGTAAAAAAAGATGATATGACTCCTAATTAATGAGTACAGAGAAAAATAGAATAACATATTATCTTTACTATCACATAGCGCTTCATAAGACAACAAGAGTTTACAAACTAATAAATAGAACAACAAGAGTATGATTTTTTCCGAGTTCAATAAAGAACCCTTTGTCGACTTTTTTTTTGTAGATTCCCTTACGGTTCTTATCTTTTGACTATGATCTTTGTACTGACCTACTGCCTTAATTGCTTGGATATGGGATTACGCCTTGTAGTTCAGTGGTTATAAAATTGAAAACAGGTCATGTTCAACAACAGGAAGGGTGGAACAGGGTGGAACAGAGTTGATCGATCAGCAATACCAAGAGTAGCCAAGAGATGCACAATTTGTTATATACTCCGAGTTCAATTTTCTGTAATTAAAGCTTGAGTTCACGTAATTATACTCCTTTAGCATAGCTGTGTGTGGAAATTAACTTTACATACAGAGAGTATAACCAGACCAGTAGTGTACTACGGCTGCTCTGCTCATTCGTGTGCCAAGCAGCGGACCGAAGCAGGGCACCACGCGTTCGTTGTTTCGCCATCCCCTTTGCCTCTGTGCGTTCGTGAGATTTGCTCAGATCCTGGAGGGGATGAGTGGCGTGGAATTCGAGAGGTACGCCGCCGCGGCCGCCACGCCGCTGCCGAGCTTCACCGGGTACCCGATGTCCTTGAGCACCATCTCCACTCCGCTCAGGCAGCCCAGCAGTTGCAGCTGCAGCAAAACAAAACAGAACACGCGTTAATTGGTCGTTTTGTTACAAATTACAGCTGCAATGTAGTAACAGCAGTTGATTATATTTGTGCATAGAGTACCTCGTTGAGGTTGCCGAGGTGTCCTATCCTGAAGACCCTTCCGGCGACCTTGTTGAGCCCGAGCCCGAGGCTGAGGTTGTACCGCTTCCATGCGTGCTTGACGATCTCGGCGCTGTCGATGTACGGCGGCACGACGACGGCGGTGACCGTGTCGCTGAAGTTCTCCTCCTTCTGGGTGCAGTTCTTGAGCCCCCACGCCTCCACAGCCAACCTGGAGTATGTTTAAGATTCGATCATTCAGTTCATTCTTCAAGCTGTGTCACGGGCAGCAGAGCTGCAGCATAGACTCATAGAGCCTTAGAGACAAAAAGAACCTTGTTGCCGTGCCGAGGCGTGTGTGCCTCTTGATGACATTGTCGAGCCCCTCCTCGAAGATGAGGTCGAGGCCGGCGCGGAGGCCGTAGAGGAGCTGGATGGAGGGCGTGTATGGCCAGTAGGTGCCCATCTTGTAAAACTTGAGGTAGTCCTTCCAGTCGAAGAAGACGCGCACCGACTTGGCCGTCTTGGCCGCCTCCAGCGCCTTGGGGCTGGCGCAGACGATGCCCAGCCCCGTGGGCAGCGACAGCGCCTTCTGCGACCCCGTGAGCGCCACGTCCACGCCCCACTCGTCCATGCGGAAGTCCAGCGCGCAGATGGACGACACCCCGTCCACCAGCAGCAGCGCCGGGTGCCGGTACGCGTCGAGCAGCTTGCGGACGGCGTGGAGGTCGTTGGTGACGCCGGTGGCGGTCTCGTTGTGGACGATGCAGATGGCCTTGATGGTGTGCCCGGAGTCGCTCCGGAGCTTGGACTCGAGCACGGCGAGGTCGGCGCCGTGGCCCCAGTCGGACTCCACCACGTCCACGTTAAAGCCCAGGCGCTGCTGCTGGTCGATCCACAGCAGGCTGAACTGGCCCAGCGAGAAGGACACGATCCGGTCGCCGGGGGAGAGCGTGTTGGTGAGCGCGCTCTCCCAGGCGCCGGTGCCGGTGGTGGGGAACATGAACGGGGTGCCCGTCGTGGTCTTGAAGATCTTCTTCACGTCCTCCAGGAGGGTCTTGGTCAGGGCCGGGATGGCCGGCGAGCGGTAGTCCTCGTTGTTCCGGCTCATGGCGCGGATCACCGGGTCCGGGATGTTCACCGGCCCCGGGACGAATAGGTGGGTCCGCCCTGGCCCATACACGTAGTCCGCCATCTTGCTGCGATAAGGACAGAAACACAAAGCACACGGGCTCTCTGGTTATGAACTCAAAAGAAAATCATAGGCTTTCTCAACAAAAAAAAACTGAAGGAATGGATATCTGTAGGTTAACTATGACAATAAGCCTAGTTTTATGTCAAGTAAGGCATTCATTATCAGTCCAACAGAGACTAGACTTTCTAAAAGTTTGTTTTTTTCTCTTAAAAAAACCTTATTTATTTTCTTATCTAAAAATCCACCCCCATATATTTCGAAATAGGCTGTAACCCCGTATATTAATATAGTAACCACCCGATAGAACCAACAGTCTCGAAATGTTGGGGCAACAGCAAACATACACTCAAAGAAAAGAAAGGAAAAAACAAAACGAAGACATAATAGCAGAATATCTACTGAAAGGGTTATTCTAAGCATCTTGCATAAACATAGCAGAATACAGATTACAAGTACCTTAAGAATCTATATAAGCATAATAACACTATTCGTGGTCTCTCTCTCTCTCAGAGTAAGAAGACATGAACTCCTTGGCTACTCATGCAGAATAACTACCCGAGGAAACTCTTAATTATTCTGATCGATCCTAGACGAAACAAGAGATTAAGCTGCACGCAAGCCCATGACATGGAACGCACTACCCGCATACTTATCTGGACTACAGTACAATATTCAGAAACAAGATAATCAAGCCATACGCTACTCCTCTCTTCGTTAATGACAGAAACTGAATAACAGAACCATCTACTCCCTAACAACATCCATCTTGCATATGCACTGAGAAATCACTAGAGCTTTGATAGCCATGATCAGCAAACAGGAAGTAGACAAGCTTACACGAGACGAGATGAAACTGTTGTAGAAATGGAGATGTGCGTACCTGTTCTCTGTCGAAGAGCAGAGGAGCTGGGGAACGAAAACGTACGAAGGAGAGGAGGATAGGATGGATGAAGACTATATAGGAGCCATGGTGGCCAAACGGCCGGCCCTTTGCGGGCCCCACAGGCGTCCCACGTGGCCGATAAGGCGACCTGCCATGAGGCCCTCAGAGCTCGCCCATGGAGTGGCACTCCTCCCTCCGCGGTGAAGCTGATGTGATCTCTAATCTGGCCTTAACGACGACGACATCTATGGCTTGTGAGATGACTCATCATACTCGGCTAGTGTTCATACAAAATAAAAATAGTAGTTTCTTTGAACGAGGGAAAAGAGGACTTCAAGGGCAATCGTGCTTTAGCAAACTCGTCTGCCTCTCTGTGTATTGTAAAGCAAAAAAAACTTTTATAGAATATACAACAGCTTATTCAGGATAGATGAACATCTTATTCGGATATATGAATTTCTTTATGTACATATAGGATGTGAACTGGTTGATGCTATGTTGCTGCACTTTTAAGTGACATTTTTTTGTTCAGCACATGGATCTCTGGGGAAAAAATGACAGGTTAACTCAACTCCAACCGGAGCCAATCTGCAAGGCATGGGTGCAGATGTGTCCACGTCGGCCTCTGTGCAGGATGTTATCGCTTCATCTCTACTTGCGGTGTCCGTGGAAACCCAACACAAATTTTGTTTCTGTGCGTTTTCATCTTTAAAGACTAGAGACAAAAGGATTTCAAACATACACACCACAGAAAAGAAAATGTAGGGGAAGGCCGTAGCTAGGGCAGGCGAAATGAGGTGTATTGATGACTTGAAGTCGAAGCACAGGATTGCAACTTTATTTGGAAGTACTCCACGGTACCCGCTTAATCGTTAATATGTTGCTCTGCTACAGGCGAGATGAAAGTGCACAATTGAGCAAGACTAAACTTCTATACATGTGACTAGGTGAGAGAGAGGACTGGGTGCTAGCCCAGTGGCAGTGGCTGCGCGTGCGCGCCTTGCCGGCCCGGGTTCGATTCCCAGCTGCGCCTTTTGGCTGCGCTGTGGCGAATTCCGGGCATCTCACCCGTTTGGGGACTGGGCGTCGCCCAGTTGGTTGGCTGCCCACGGTCGTCCGTGCGCGCCCCCGCGACCCGAGTTCGAGCCCCGGCTCGCTCGGTTGTGCGCGCCTAGAGCTCCACCTTCTTTAAGAATTGGCGCAGGGGTTCCTCCCTCCTGCTGCCCGAGTTTTTTTTTGTGACTAGGTGAGAGATGGTATGGTTAATATTGTCAATAGTCTTTCCTTAGGGACCCCTTAGGGACCAGGAGTCAGGTTAGCTCTCGCGACTCCCAGGCGACCATGCGGCGGCCGCCGCCGCGTAGCTCCGCCTCCCCAGCCCATCGTCACTCCAAGCCTTCCCCCATGGCCTCCCCATCCCCCGTCGTCGTCCCCTCAGCCCAGCCAACTCCCTGTCCCCTCTCCCACGATGGTGGTCACCGGGAACTAGATCCATTCCGGACCGGCTCTCCTGTTGCTCGAGGTGCTCGGGATGGAGCTCCTCCCGCTGGCAGCCAGCAGCTCTCCTCGGCTGCTCCGGCCGCCCCGTCCCAGCTGCCGCCTCCTCCAGATCGGCTCCCTCCCAACTTCAAGCCACAGGTGTTGGGGCCGCTGCCTGCCGGTCCAGAAGGTGGAAGCGACGAGCTGGGCTGGCAGGAGGTCTGCAATCGACGTCGGCAGCAGCGGAGCCAGCCACCGGTGCCTCCTCTCTCTGAGAGGGAGAACCGGGTCGTGGCCTTCAGGCGGAGGGTGCGCGGCCAATGCTTCCACTGCTTGTCGTCCGACCACCGCGTGGCCGACTGCCACGGCAAGGTCAGGTGCCTCTCCTGCCGCCGCTTGGGCCACCGCGAGCGTGACTGTTGGCAGCATCAGACGGCCAGCACCCACTGCTCCGGGTCGCCTACAGCCAGTCCGCTCACCTCTGGGTCGCCGGTTGCCGGTCCGAGGCGCCCCATGGACCGCTCCTGGGTCTCTGTTGCTGCGCCTCGTGCCGCTTGCGAGGACCGGGTCCTCCAGACCGGGGGCAACTGGTGACCGGCTGCCTCTCCGATGGTTCAGCTGCTCCAACAGTTGCGGTGTTGAGGTCCATCGTTGAGGAGCAGGCGTTGGTGCTGCGGGCTGAGCTGCAAGAGCTGGTTGCTTCCGGTTCGAGGAGATGGTCCAGTCGTTGCATGTGGTGACAGGTAAATTGCATTCCTTGCTGGAGCAGTTTGAGAGCTCGATGGAGGGGCTGCGGTTGCTTTGGAAGTGCCTGCCATGGTGCAGATGCCACTAGCAAGAACCTCGTTGTTGGCTGCTCCGGAGGGGGTTTTTCCGGTGGTGGAGGCCATGGCCAACCAGCAAGAGCCTGCCGTGGAGTCTGCTTCGGATTTGGAGGACCTGAAGTTTTGTGGTACACCTAGCTCCGAGGGAACCAGGCAGGAGTTCGTCACTTTTGATGCTGAAAAGCTTCAGGAGGAGTTGTTCCAAGATTTTGCTTGCTCTGCGTCGGGCTTGCCCATGGACAAGCAGGTGGAGGAGGCTGCTCCCTCTTACATAGAGCGACACAACATCCATTTGGACAAGCAAAACAGTGCTTGTGATCTTCCAACAGCCAAGGGAGCGGAGTATAGGCGGGTGGAGCTACATGATGGGGTGCAGGAGTTGGTTTCCTCAGCCCCAACCTTCATAGAATCCATCACCGCTCGCATCACCGCTCCTCTGTTGTCTGCGGCTCCACCAACGCCGGCCACTCCGATCAGGCGCCGCCCCAGAAATCCTGCCCCGATGCCCACTCGCCAGGTCAGCGTTCGGCGGATTGTCACATCCATGGCGGGGTTGAGCACGGTTGAGAGGGCGCGTCGTGTCCTACGCAAGAAATGGGGGCTGCCGGCGGAAGACGAAGTGAAAGGGGATGCCACAGAGGAGGTGCGGCAACAGTGTTTCATGGACCTCTTCAAGGATCCGAAGACGGCGATGGAGACGGAGGCGGTGAGGGCTCTGTTCAGCAGAGTGGGGTCTTCAAGATCCGTGATTTACAAGAAGGCCGGGAGATGGGCTACCTCAACGACTGCGGCCCGGGCTGCCCGCACAGCGGAAGATCTGGAGTTGGAGCCGCCTGTAGAGGCGCATTCTCGCGAGTAGTTGTCCTTAGAGATAGGCAGCCTTCGCTGTCATTCTTGTTGTTATTTTCTCTCTGTGCTTTGCTAGATCCTTTCTAGCGTGTAACTGAACTACTTTCTATCTTCTCAATTGATTTGGCAGAACACCTGCCCGTTATCCTTAAAAAAAATTAATATTGTCGAATAAAATGTTTTCATTCAATGTGAGCCATAATTCATTGAAAATGTTTTCATTCAAAGTGAGCCATAATTCATTAAAAATGTTTTCATCATGGTGGTCCAGCCTACTGCCTACCACCCAGTGTCCCGGTTTGATATTTGTATGGAGCACCCGGGTGTCACATGGCTGCACCTTCATTCCCACAATACTGGATGGGACAAAGTAGTTACATGAAAATCCGAGCAACATCCTCTCTAGATCTTTATCAACACGACACCAGGGGCTTGTCTGGTAACCAAGATTCTGTCAGATCTAACTCATTGAATGCAAAATCCTACCGTGGGTTGCCCACTGGACCTTCCACGTCAAACCGGCATGAAACGTAAAGCAGCTCCGAGCCAGGCACGTTGAAAACTGTCGATTCAGCCATTTTCGTGGAGCCTGCCCCGAGAGCGAACTATGTGCATCAAAACCTCCCATTGATTGCACGAGTGGAGAAGCGCAGGAGACGCCTCCATAGCTTCCCCCTCAATCTTTCACATGTTGTGACCGCCTACCTCTTCCACTCTTTCTCTCTCTCTGAAAGGACACGGATGTCGCCTAGAGGGGGGTGAATAGGCGATTAAAATTCTTTGCGGTTTAGGCTTGAAAAAATGCGGAATAAAACTAGCTTTTAATTTATCAAGCACGAAACCTAAACAAGCTAGGTTAACCTATGTGCACCAACAACTTATGCTAAACAAGATAAGCAAATATGTGATAGCAAGATATATTACTTCAAGCTCGATGGCTATTATAAAGTAAATAGCATAAGTAAGAAGCTCGGGTATAGAAATACCGAGGCACTTGGAGACGATGATTTATCCGAAGTTCACTTCCCAATGGAAGCTACGTCTCCGTTGGAGCGGTGCGGAGTCACAAAGTGATCCCCGAATAGCCGTCAAATGGCACACCGTAATCTCCTTCGTGCCTCCACCAATGTGGAGTGCCACGAACCACTATGGGACACTTGAGGGTGGTCACCGAACCCGTACAAGGATGAGGCACACTCCACAACTTAATTGGAGTCTCTCACCGAATTCCCGCGGCTCCCAAAGCCACAAGAATCACAAGGTTGGGGCGCGACTCCACAACTTAATTGGAGGCTCCCAACTATCCCGCGAGCCACCAAAACTCCGAGATCAACAAGGACCGTCTAGGGCACTCCAAGTACCCAAGAGGACAAGCTCTAGGGCACCCCAAGTACCCAAGAGTAACAAGCTTCTCAACTTCGATTTCCACGTATCACCGTGGAGAACTCAAACCGATGCAACCGATGCAAGAAGGCAAGACCACTAGAAGTGGTCAAATCCTTCACTCCCAAATCCCACCAAAAGCAACTAATGCTTGTGGGGGGAGAAGAGAGGAAGAACAAGGAAGAACTCAACAAATGGAACTTCAAGATCATGATCTACTAGGTTCCCCTCACTTAGAGGAGGAATGGATTGGATGAATATGTAGATCTTGATCTCCTCTCAAATTCCCTCAAAGATATGCAAGAATCATGGGAGGGATTGAGAGGAAGGCAAGCTTTTCCAAAGGTCAACAATGGAGGAGAGAGAGGGGAAAAGCTAGCTCAAGGATAAGAGAACCGTTGGGGAAGAAACTCCCTTAAATAGGTCCTCTAAAAAATCTGCCCGTTGCAGACGAAAAAGGCCGCAGCGGTAGTACCGGCTGACAAGGAACGGACGGCCTGGCGACAGATTGGTCAACGCCTCCACCAAGCGCGCATCGGTAGTACCGGACCGACTGGTCCGGTAGTGCTCCCCACCCGGTAGTACCGCGCTACTACCAGGTCTACTACCGGATTAAATCGAGCGAGTCCTGAGAGCATTTGGAGATCCGGTACTGGGCCCGGTACTGGCCGCGGTAGTTCCGCAAGGTGTCACCCGGTAGTACCGGGCTGAGGTCGGTACTACCGGCCTAAGAAGAAACTGCAGAACCAAAAAAAGGGAACCGCAATAACTTTTGCAAGGAAGCTCCAAACGAGATGAATCCAATTCTGTTGGAAAGGTAGCGACAAGAGGTTTACTACAAAAAGTGGAAATATTAAGGGTCACAAATATAGAGGGGATACCACACATGGGAAGGTGTGGACCCTATCTCGAAGGTGGACCGATAATATTTCCAACCAGAAAACGCAACAAGTTTTCCATACGAAGTCCGTTTTCGGAGAACTTGGGCTTGTCATGAAGATTACAACAAGCACCAAAACCCAACAAGGAGACAAACCAAATAAGAACCAAGAAAGATGATGAAGGCAAGTATGCAAAGGTTTGAGCTCTCTCCAACTGATACGCTAAAGCTCAATCGAGAGCCCCTCTTGATAGTACGGTATCTATCCTATAACCCGGTCTCCCAACTAGTACCACGAGACCGGTAAAATAGAAACCCTATCATACCTTTTCCTTGTGCATTCCACTTGAGCTAGATGACGTCGATCTTGATCTCTTCAAGTGGACCACCTTTCTTGATTGCGCTTCGCTTGGTGAAGACTCAAACATTGCTCCCCATACTCCACTATGGGAGAGCCTCTCTTAGGCACATCTTCACATGAACATTATCTCTAAATGGGTGGCAAGCTTCAAGCTTAGGATTTCTTCGAGATGCTCCTCTTGAACTTGCGCTTCTCAACATTGATGACGATCACCACTTAACGTCATCGATCATGGGCCATATGAAATCTTCATTGATGCAAGCCCATGGAAAGATACCTAACCACACATAAATGCTACACACATATCATGGGTTAGTTCACAAAACTATATGGACAATTGCTTACCATACCAAGAGATACATGATCCCACTTGGTACATCTTGTAGCTTTGTGTGTTGATCAATACTTGATCAACCTGTATCTTTTCTTCTCTTTTCAATAGATGATGTCTTGAAGATAACCATGAATGATCACATAATTCTTTTCTTCAAGACATACTTGCAATATGCTCAACTCGATGATCTTGATGCCAAATACTTCATTATATCAATATATTCATGACATCAACCTTGAATCCAACATATGGAGTTCAAGCATGGTCTATGGACAAACACTACAAGTAAAACTCAATGCAACCATTAGTCCATAGGGATTGTCATTAATTACCAAAACCACACATGGGGGCGCCATGCCCTTTCACTCTCAGCGTTCCATCAAGCGGAGAGTCCGAAAGTGATGATTGCTTCACCACAATCAAGGATCCTACCCACAAAACTTGCTCCCTGGCGAGCCACATTGAGCGTGCGCGCCATTGCCGAGAATGAGACTTCCAGTCTTTGGAGCGTGGCGCCGCCGATTGACCCCACTATGTTGTAGGATTAGAACTGACCTTCGCAGATTTCGCATCACACTCGTGCGACGATGACGACAGTAGCGGCGGAAACCATGGCGTGCACGGGGATGTTATAAATGCCGCCTCGATTTGAGGCCCCACACGGCTTACTTCTCGGAGGGCGGCAGAGATTGCGGCGAGTGGCGTTGGTAGTAGCATGTCGATGGTCCCCCGCCGGGATTGAGTCTTGTGCTGCCATGGGGGCTCTGCCAGTTCCGGTAAGAGCTTCAACATCGGCTCCTCTTCTGTTGCACCAACAAATTCTACTCCTGCATCGACCGAAGCTACTAGTCATGATAAAGTAAGCCGTTACTACTCATTTATCAATTTTGTCGGTTAGGTTTTTTTGTTAACACTAGATTCATTCAATCGTAGTCCATGAATTCTTCCACTCCCATCTCTTTTTACAATTCCTTTGGTGGAATCAAAGAAATTACCAAATCCTATACGATTGGAGTGGGCATAACACGACAATCATATGTTTTTCCTATTTTCTACCTTTTTCCTATCCTACGAATCAAATAGGCCCTAGATTCGTTCAGTCGTAGTCTATGGACGAGGTTAGTGCGTCAACTTAGTGATATATTCATATATCTGAATTCTGAATACATTTTCGCTACATTCAGTGATATGTTGATGTACACATGCATGTCAATGCACACATTGTGGTCGGTGCCATGGCGTGGTGATCCTCTTCATTGCACGTCAATGCACCCATTGTGGTCACTCCCATGGCACTGACATGCATGTCAATGCACACATTATGGTTGTTGGCATCCTCTGACCATTTGTGTGAATGTCAATTACTCCCTCCGTTTCTAAATATAAGATGTTTTAGCTTTTGTCCATATACATATGTATCTAAATATATGTGGACATGTTTTAATGTGTATATGCACTTATTTGGATTTGCACATAGCCAACATGTGAGCCAGCTAGAACATCTTATATTGTGGAACGGAGGGAGTACATGACTCAAACATGCTCTACAGAAGCACTGTCCTTCCTCTTAAGGGTTTAGAAGACTACACCTGCCACAATAACATATGTCCTTGCAATGTTATTTATACAAATACATGTACATCAACACTGAGCTGAAAACACGTCACACATAGGCTGATGCGTCTCATTTACATGCATGGTAAATATGTGTGTCTAACTGTCAACGACCTGGCCCCACCCGTCATGGACCCAGGAGGAGCAGGCGTCGAGACCCCACCTGTCATGGACTCCGGAGGGACAGGCGTGGACCAAGTCACGTCGGACGCGCCACGCTGCGACAAGAGGCCCACTCGTCAGCATCACATGCCTGGGTGGTTGAGGAATGGCGACTGGGTCGCGTAACATGTGTAACTGCCTGATAAGAGCAGAGCGGCAGCTTCCTTTCTTCTCTGTCTAGAACCTGGTTGTAATTCGGACGACATTGCCGTATGATCTCGAACTAGCTCAGGGGTGGTGGGGTGGAACGGGCTAGATCCCAATTCAATCCGTGATTCGATCCCAATTGTGTTCTAGTCTCTTACAAGTGGTAATCAGACCCATCTCCGATCCGCGATTCTGGAGTTCCCCACCCATATCTACCCCACTCGATTCGCCGCTCGAGCTCGCGCGGAAGCCATGGAGAACCTCGATCTGGCGTCACGCGCGATCTACGACCTCATCCACGCCACCACGTCGGAGGAGTTCGACAAGCGCTTCATCGAGTACGAGAAGAAGACGCTCACCGCCGTGCGCGATTTCGTCGTCGCCTCCGAGAAGGAGATCAAGACACTCCACTCCTCCGTGGATGCGGTCTGATCTGAGGTCACCAAGGACTTGGAGACTGCCAGGACCTCCATCGGCGAGGATCTCGTCGCCGTCAAGGACTCGCTGAGTTCGCAGATCGCGTCGCTCGCGTCTGCTCTCGAGTGGGTGCCGCGTCTGGATCCCGGCGCGGTAGCAGATCGGCCTTCGGCTTCGCATCAGAAAGAGCCTGGGCTCGGTGCTGCTGGCCTCTCATGGCACGGCGGGCAACAACAACACCGGGGAACGCTCGGTGTTCAAAACACGGCTTCCCCGGTCGGAGGTAACATCTCTGGCCGGAGCCTTCTGAATCAATTTGATGCGAGCTCGCCGCAACAGCGCTCTGACTGTGTATCGCCTGGATCCAGTGCTGGGTTGCCGCACTTCGAGGGTTCCAACCCGAAGTTATGGCAGATCCGTTGCGAGGAATTTTTTAGGAGGGGACAGACGCCGATCGCGCTGTGGCCGGCGGATGCGTCGGCTCTCTTCACCGGAGCTGCGGCGACATGGTTGGAATCCTACTTGCAGAAGAAGCCATCACCGACATGGGCTGAGTTCGTCGAGGCAGTGCTGGCTCGTTTCAGCCGCAACCAGCACTCCATCCTCTGCCGACGTCTCTTCCACATCTCCCAGGTGACTACAATTGACGATTATGCGCAACGGTTTTCGGAGTTGGTCGACCAGATTGCTGTGTACGAGCCCAACCCAGATGCCGTACACTATACCACAAGATTTTTGGATGGCCTGAGACCGGGAGTGCGAGTGCTAGTTGCAATTCAGCAGTCTGCTACTCTAGAAGTTGCTTATTCGCTGGCCCTGTTGTATGAGGAACTAGGCGAGGATACCGGAATGTTGCCCAACCATCAGTCGCTACCCCCTGTGTCTCGCCGTGTTGTGGCTGCACCATCATCCTTGCCACAGCCACCTGCGAAGTGGATTTCGCATACGGTGGAGGAATGCCGTGCAGCTGAACAGAACAGAGGTGCCAGTGCAGATAAATGGAAGAGTTTGAAGGAGTATCGGCGAGCGAAGGGATTGTGCTTTACGTGTGGAGAGAAGTTTAGCAGGGAGCACAAATGCAAACCAACAATCTCTTTGCATGTGGTCCAGGAAATGATTGATTTCATGCAGCTCTCGGAGGAGGAGGGGCAGGATTCTGGAACTGAAACTTCTGAACCATCTCCTCCAGCTACTTGTCATGTGATCTCGGCAGCAGCTATGAAGCAAGGAGTTGCAGCACCTCGTACCATGCAATTGCAAGTGCAAATCCAAGGACATTCATTCTTGTTCCTGGTGGACTCGGGTAGCTCAGCATGTTTCGTTGATCTGCAGAGAGCTAGCCTGTTGGAGGGGGCACAGGAGTTGGAGAGCCCCATTGCTGTGCAAGTGGTGGGTGGTGCAACACTGCAAAGTGACAATTTCTTCCCTGCATTGCAGTGGTCTGCAGATGGTGCCACATTTGTTGACAATTTCCGTATCCTTGATTTGGCCAGCTATGATGGTATCATTGGCTTGGATTGGCTTGGCAAGTACAGTCCGATGCTGACTCATTGGGAGCAAGGGTGGCTTGCGTTCCAGCATGAAGGCAGGCAGGTGGTGTTGCATGGTGATGAGCCTCGCTTGTGTACTCATGCCTTGGTGGAACTGAATATGTTGCGTGAAGCAGGCAAAGAAAACATACCAGTGGCACCTGAAGTGCAGGCCATTCTGGATCAATTTGCTTCAGTGTTTGAGGCACCATCTGGCTTGCCCCCACGGCGTCGTCATGATCACCGTATACCACTGGTTCCAGGTGCGAGACCTGTCTCAGTTTGGCCTTACAGAGTTGCACCTGAACTCAAAACAGAAATTGAATGGCAAGTGAAGGAACTGTTGGAGCAGGGTGTGATCACACATAGCAATAGTGCTTTTGGAGCTCCAGTGTTGCTGGTCAAGAAGGAGGAGAAGGCTTGGCGCCTAGTGTTTGATTATCACCCTCTCAACGCCTTAACAATTAAAGGCAAGTACCCATTGCCTGTTATCGATGAGTTGCTTGACGAGCTAGCAGGTGCTCAGTGGTTCTCCAAGCTGGACCTGCATGCTGGATACCACCAGATTAGGCTTGCACCCGGAGAGGAACATAAGATAGCTTTCCAGACGCATAGCGGTCACTATGAGTTCAAGGTAATGGCATTCGGTCTCACTGGTGCTCCTGCGACATTCCAGCATGCTATGAATGCTACCCTTGAGCGTGTCTTGCGCAAATTCGCGCTGGTCTTTTTTGACGACATCTTGATATACAGCCGCACATATGCTGAGCATCTCGATCACCTAGCGCAGATGCTAGCAATTCTTCAGAAAGACAAATGGCAAGTTAAGATGTCAAAATGTGCATTTGCTCAGCAACAAGTTGCTTATTTGGGGCACGTGGTGTCGTCTGAAGGTGTCTCCACAGATCCGGCTAAGATCCAAGCCATCAAGGATTGGCCGACACCTATGAATCTCAAGGAGTTACGTGGCATTTTGGGCCTCACAGGTTATTACTGCAAGTTCATCGAATTTTATGCCTTGATCTGTCAGCCCTTGACTGCTCTGCTGAAGAAAGGAGTACATTTTATATGGACACCAGAAGCTGAAACTGCCTTCTAGGTCTTGAAACAAGCCATGATCACGGCGCCGGTGCTTGCTTTGCCTGACTTCTCTGAGTAGTTCGTGATCGACACCGATGCGTGTGATGTCGGCATTGGAGCCGTGCTATCTCAGAAAGGGCATCCAGTTGCTTATGTCAGCCGTGCCTTGGGCCCAAGGAACATGTGTATGTCGGTGTATGAAAAGGAATACTTGGCTATCCTGTTGGCTGTGCAGCAATGGAGGCCGTACTTGCAGTTGCGGGCCTTCACTATTCGCACAGACCACAAGAGTCTACAAATTTGCAAGACCAGCGTCTGCATACAGATTGGCAGCAGAAGGCGCTGACCAAGCTTATGGGATTACAATATACTATCCAGTACAAGAAGGGAATACATAATGGTGCAGCTGATGCTCTCTCCAGGAAGCCTCCAGCAAGCTCTGAGTTGTTTGCGATGTCCACAGTACAGCCAGCATGGTTGTCGTCAGTAGAGCAGAGTTATGTCAAGGATGCACAAGCACAGGCCTTGCTGCAGTAGCTGGCTGTCGACCCTGCAGCGCATAAGGGTTTTACATTGGACCAGGGAATCCTACGCCATAAGAACAGGATTTGGGTTGGAAATGATGTGTCACTGCAACAACAGATTATCTCTGCTTTCCATGATAGCCCACAGGGTGGTCACTCTGGGTTTCCGGTGACATACAGGAGGTTGATCTCGCTATTTAGCTGGCCTAGAATGAAGGCGATGGTGCGTGAGTATGTCAAGACCTGTCACACTTGTCAGCAAGCTAAACCTGAGCATTTGCCACCTGTTGGGTTGTTGCAGCCGCTTCCAGTTCCATCAGCACCATGGGAAATGGCAACGATGGATTTCATTGAGGGGTTGCCTCCTTCTCGGGGTTTTAGCTGCCTGCTCGTGGTTGTCGACAAACTGACGAAGTATGTGCATTTTATTCCTCTCCGACACCCATATACAGCGAGCAAAGTTGCAGAGGTTGTTGTCGACAATATCTACAAGCTACACAGTATGCCTGCTTCGCAGGTGTCGGATCGTGACCTAGTATTCACCAGCAACTTCTGGCAATCGGTGTTCCGTGCCACAGGCACTCAGCTGCGGATGAGCACTGCGAACCACCCGGAGACAGACGGCCAGACAGAGCGGGTAAATCAGTCGATTGAATGTTACCTGCGTTGCTTCATCAGTGCACACCCGCAACATTGGGCAAAATGGATATCACTGTGTGAGTTCTGGTACAACACCAATTGGCATGCGTCGCTGGGCAAGTCACCATTTGAGTTGCTGTATGGCCACCAACCCAGGTACTTCGACATCTCTGCTTCTGATTGCATTGCAGCAGGTGATGTGGAGGAATGGTTACAGGAGCGCGCCCTGATCATGGAGTCTGTGAGGCAGCATCTGCTGCGGATGCAGCAAAGGATGAAGTTCCAGGCTGATAAGAACCACAGGGAGCGTTCTTTCGAGGTGGGCGCCGAGGTGTTTCTGCGCTTGCAGCCTTACATTCAGTCCTCGGTGTGTCGGCGTGCTAACCAGAAGCTGGCGTTCAAGTTCTTCGGTCCCTTCCGTATTCTGGAGCGGGTTGGGGCCGTGGCGTACAAGCTTGACTTGCCGGCGTCGAGCAGGGTGCACCCTGTCTTCCATGTGTCCCAGCTGAAGCCGTGCATTGGAACCAGGCCGCAGGTATCGCCAACATTGCCTTCCGCTGATGCTGTGTTCCAGGTACCAGTGCGCATCCTCCGTAGGCGACTGCAGCAGCGAGGAAGCCGCGCCATTCCGCAGGTGTTCGTGCAATGGAGTGGTGGCTCGCCTGATCAGGCGACCTGGGAGGACATGGACCAGCTTCGACAGGCGTTCCCGAGACCTCCTGCTTGGGGACAAGCAGGAATTGAAGAGTAGGGGATTGTCAACGACCTAGCCCCACCCGTCATGGACCCAGGAGGAGCAGGCGTCGAGACCCCACCTGTCATGGACTCCGGAGAGACAGGCGTGGACCAAGTCACGTCGGACGCGCCACGCTGTGACAAGAGGCCCACTCGTCAGCATCACATGCCTGGGTGGTTGAGGAATGGCGACTGGGTCGCGTAACATGTGTAACTGCTTGATAAGAGCAGAGCGGCAGCTTCCTTTCTTCTCTGTTTAGAACCTGGTTGTAATTCGGACGGCAGTGACGTATGATCTCGAACTAGCTCGGGGGTGGTGGGGTGGAACGGGCTAGATCCCAATTCAATCCGTGATTCGATCCCAATTGTGTTCTAGTCTCTTACACTAACTGTCTATACTACCGAGCCCACTCTCTTTTTCTGCGATGGATATTTGTGTGATACCTACAACATGTCAACATGTACGTTTTAAAGTTGAAATTCGTCATGATTTATTATCAGAACTATCGCACGACACTAGATGTGACGAATAATTTTGTCACCGCAACTCTAGGGTAGTTTAGTACACAGTTTTTTGTTGTTGTTGTTGAAAAGAATAGTATACGGCTGACCGGATATTCACATTGGCTCCCGGGCTCACATGCTCCTGGTAGATTAAAAACAATTAACAAATAGAAAAACATTTTCAAAAATTCTGAAAAAATTGGAGACAAACCTATACAAGTCTCCACATACGTGCAAAGTTTCGGAAACAAACGACTTTTTTTGTGCTCTGTGTAAAAAAAAGTGGCTAAAATGAGATCTAAAAATACATTTTTGAAAGCACGTAATTTTTTTTTACACACATAGCACGAACAATGCCATTTCGTTATGAAACTTTGCACGTTAGTTGCGAGCTTGTATATGTTTGTCTCCATTTTTTCGGAAATTTTAAAAATATTTTACTATTTTTTAATTTTTTTTAATGTAGCAAGAGCATGTGAGCTTGGGAGCTAAAACGCTCCTCCCACAGCTGACCACCTATACATTTCTTGTACTCTGTCCGTTCGGAAAATGATGCCACTAAAATGGATTTATGTAGCACTAAAACGTGTCTAGATAGATCATTTTAGGTCATTTTTTTTCTGGACCGGGGGGTTACCAAATTTGACAACAAGTGGCTGTGAAGCAAGCATTTCCTTGCGACCTGGGCAAAGAGTGGTAGACTTTTTTTCCTGACAACTTAATGCCAGAGTTGGCAAAGAGTGTCCGGCCTTTCCACTCACTCATTGGGCTCCCGGCCCAGCCCAGTCCATCTAACTGAAACATCTTTGGTGGTCCGAGAGCAGTGTGCGCGTAGCCCCAGCCCACGTTCCTAAAACAGAATCCATGGAAGGCATATTGGAGAGAGATCCGGTATCCGCCATGCCTTTGCACGAGGTGGCGTGCTCTGCCCGCCACTCACGTTTTCAGCATCTCTGGATGGATGGGATCGACACGGCAGGCACGAGACGGTGAGCGTTTTGGAACAAACACGGGAAAAGCGAACTTTCTTTCGCAGGATCCCCGTTTGGCAACCAAGAAAAACCCATCGATGCCCAGCCCAGACCACACGCGCCGCGGAGGTGCGCCAGAGTCCGCAGTTTTGACGAGAATCGATTCGCTACAAACTGTGGTTGGAAGATTTGCAATCGGTACAGTAGCACTCGATGGTACTGGAAACGTTGTGGGTATCAGCCATGCCTCAATCTCAATGATTGCATGGACCGATGGACATCTCGTCTCTCGGACTCTCCGAATCCTGAAACCCAGAATCGCTCGCCTCGGAACATGGGAAAAAGAGGAGGGGAAAGGGAGGGGCCGGGCAGCAGGCAAAGACCGTAGACCACGCCTCGGCCTGGCGCCCTGGTATGAAAGCGTGCGATCGAGCTGGCTGCAGTAACAGGTTTTCCAGCAAAGTTTTACTTTTACCATAGCATGGAGAAGTGGGAACCGGAACCCAAAACAAACATAACTGGGTTTTGGGGTACGACGCCCAATCTTTTTTTTTGAATTTTTAAATATTAATTAAAAGATAATAGAATTTTTACAATCATTCAAAACCAAACCAGCAACGCAGGCTGGAACAGAAGCTAGCATAACACCACCACACAACTCACTACGACCGAGCTGGGCAAGGTTGTGGGCAACACCATTAACCTTTCTAAACTCAATCTTCAGAGATCTTCCGTTCAGTGTATAAAACTCCTTTGCAATAAGGCTCACCATCGATCTATCCACTGAACCTGGATTAAAAAAAATCAATAATGAATTGCAGTCAGTTTCAAACAGCAAGTTCCCACAAGTGAAGTTAATGGCCAGTTTTAGGCTTCCTAAAACTGCAATGGCTTCATCCATCTCTGCTAAACTGCAATGTGGTATGGTATCCCAAGCTGAGAACACAACAGAACCCTCATGGTCCCGTGCGACTGCACCCCAGGCACCAGTAGCTTGTTCTTGTAGAAACGAAGCATCAACATTAATCTTTGTCCATCCCAATTCTGGTCGGCACCAAGCTTCTTCAATAGTTTGCCCCCGGTTGTTACCAGACACCTCCAGGGGCCTTTGAATCGATGTTTTTTCCTTTTCTATCAGTAAATGTCAGACCATCTACCACTTCCTGCATGGAGTTCCAATAATTGTCAATAAAACGAAGAGAATGAGAAATGCTTGCATCACCTTTATCAAAGATGATATTGTTTCTATGATGCCATGCTCTCCACCAGACAAACATGATCTTGGCTCTTGTTTCATGATCCAACTTGTTAAGCTGTATGATGACCCAGTCCGTACCAGTAAAGGCTAGATCCTTTTCCGGTGGTAATTTCCAGATCCTCCTTGTTTCTTGCCGGAGGGCCTTTGCAACCGTACAGTTCATAACCGCATGGTATCCATCTTCATTTTCCATACCACAAATCGTGCAGGTAGGCAGCACATTTGGCAGCCTTCTACTTCTATTAACCTGTACATCAAGAGAATTAGAGGCCAATTTCCAGACAAAGACTCTGATCTTTGGTGGAACCTTAGCCTTCCAAATAGTCTCCCATAGGCTTCGATCACCACTTGAGCTACGGCTGGAATTTGTGTTTATAGCTAGCTTTTCATCAAGGGCTAGCCTATAAGCGAATCTCACCGAAAAAATACCATTCTTCTCTCTTGGCCAAGAAATAAAGTCGTCAATTTCAAACTTTGGTAACCGAATCTTTAGAACCTCTTCAGCATCGTGTTGCATAAAAATCTTTCTCACAGTTTCTACTTTCCAAGTGTGATCATCGTGGTTAATCAAGTCAGACACACGTCTAAGCCTTGAATTCGTATGATTTCTAGTAATTTTCAAATCTCCCCTTGGGATCCAGTTGTCCCTCCAGATGCGGATTTTCTTGCCATTTCCAACTCGCCACACAACTCCTTTTTTAAAGAGCTCAAGACCGTACATGATACCTTGCCAGCCCAGCGAAGTTTTTTTTATGAAACTTGTGTCAGTAAGCTCACCAGCCGGGTAATATTTCGCTTTGAGGATCCTAGCACAAAGGCTATCAGGGTAAGCAATCAGCCGCCATGCCTACCTTGCAAGCAAGACTTGGTTGAACAATTTAAGGTCCTTGAACCCCATACCTCCTTGGATTTTCCTTTTAGTCAGATTTTCCCAACTTGTCCAGTGAATGTGTCTTCTTTCTGTGTCATCATTCCACCAAAAGCTTCTGATCATTTGCATCAGTTCCTCACACAGTCCATTTGAGAACTCGAAAACACTCATGGGGTACATAGGAATAGCCTGCATGACAGCTTTGATGAGAGTTTCTTTGGCAGCACCGGCTAGGTATTTTTCAGACCAGTCAGACATCCTTTTCTTATATCTCTCTTTTACAGGCTGAAAACACCCATCTTTCATGCGCCCGTCTGGGACAGGGACCCCCAGATATTTCTCTTCAAAGCTGGTAGTTTGGACCTGGAAAATCTCTGAAATTTGTTGACCCATCTCCTCTTTACATTTGTTACCCAGGAGAAAGGAGCATTTCCCAGGACTTAGAAGTTGCCCAGTAGCTTTCTCATAGCTATTCAGAATATCTTTAACTCTCTCTGCCTGCACCATATCAACCTTAAAGAAGAGCCGGCCATTGTCGGCGAAAAGAAGGTGGGAGACACCTAGGCTCTGCCTACAAATTTTTAGCTCTTGAATCTGGTTCTGACCAATTGCCTTAAGGAATAGCCTCGACATCCCTTCACCCACAAACAGGAAAAGGTAGGGTGACAAGGGGTCGCCATGCCTTAGGCCTCTCGAAGGAACAAATTTCTTTAGGTATTTCCCATTCAACCAAACCGTATAGGTCACTGATTTTACACAAGCCATTACCCATTTAATTCAGGTTTTTGAAAACCCAAGCTTCCTCATCATTCCTTCTAAGTAGCCCTAGTCAACTCGATCATAAGCCTTTGCCATGTCGAGTTTATAAGCACAAAATTTACCTTTATTGTCACTGCTTTTCTGAATCGTATGTATACACTCGAAGGCAATCAGAGCATTATCAGTGATCAACCTCCCCGGTATAAAAGCACTTTGGGTTGGGGAAATTATGTCATCTAGAAGAGGCCTCATTCTGTTAACCAAGCATTTTGAGATCACCTTGTAGATAACATTGCAGAGACTTGTGGGTCTGAACTCCCGAAGTGTATCATGGTTCTTTGTTTTTGGGATCAACACAATCACCATGTCATTAACCCCATCCGGCATAACACCAGTAGAGAAGAATTCTCTAACAGCTCTAGTGACATCAGTTTTTAGAGTACCCCAGTTTCTCTGAAAAAACCTTGCCGAGAATCCATCAATGTCGGGTGCTTTTAGTGGACCAATTTGAAATAAGGCATTGCTTATTTCTTCCTCGCTAAATTCTCCCGTCAAGGCCTCGTTCATCTGCTGGTCAATTTGGCCTTCAATGATGTTGTGGATGATGTCAGACTGGACCTCATCGTCAGCCTTGTACAGCTCCTTGAAGAAATATGTTGCAATTTCCCCCATCTCTTCCTGATCATCGGTGATAGTTCCATCTTGATTTTTCAACCGACTAATATTGTTCATCTTCTTCCTCCAAGTGGACTTTCTGTGGAAAAATTTGTGTTTCTATCCCCCTATCGAAGCCATTCAATTCTAGACCTCTGTTTCTAGTAAATCTCCTCTTTCTCTAGCAACTCATCAAGTTCCTTTTCAATCTGTCTCTTCCTTCTGAAGCTGTGATCATCACGTCTGGAGTTCATCTTTCTCAGCTCACCTCTAAGCCTTTCGATTTTCCTAGGTACATAACCCACAATTTTTTAGCTCCAGGCCTGCAGGGAGCCCATCACACCTGAGAGGTTGGCTGTAATGTCCCCTAAGTCCTTCGGTTGTTTATGCATTGCCCAGGCAGTCTCAATTTCCTCAGCTAGACCATGTTCCCTTTCCCAGCAAGCTTCATACCTGTGAATACGATGAGCAGGGTTCACAGTAGGGCGCCTGAATAGGTCTATAATAATTAGGCAATGATCAGACCGAGATGAGGTTAGGTGACTTACATAGTGATCAGGGAACAAATTTGTCCATCTCGGGCAAGCCATAGCCATGTCAAGTCAAACTTTGACATTTTTCCTCCCCATTTGCTTGTTATCAAAAGTCCAGGGGTCACCAGCGAACCCCAAGTCATGCAGATCACAGAATGAAAGTACTTCCCTGAAGTCCATCATCTGTCTCTCATTCCTTCTCCTTTCTGAGAAGTGTTCATTTTGCCACATAGCTTCATTAAAATCGCCAGCCATCAGCCAGGGTAAGTTCAACAAAGGTTTCATTCTTTTTAACAAGTCCCACATATGGTGTCTTAGGTGTGTGCGCGACTCCCCATAAATAAACGTGCATCTCCATTTTATTCCACTTGGCAGATCATGAACGATTACATCAATAACCCTATTGTTTATTTTGAATAACTCTAAATCTATGCTCCCGTCCCAGAAGAGAGCGAGGCCACCTCCTTTTCCCTCATTACTAAAGGAAACAACAAACTTGAGGCCGAGCCTCCATCTCAGATTTTCAACATAGCTCTTATTTTGGCGGGTTTCAGACAAGAACAAGATTTGAGGGCGATGCAGCTTCACGAGCCGAATCAGGTCTTGAACTGTCCGGGGACGCCCCAGGCCCCGACAGTTCCACCAAAGGATCCTCATTGCCCCTGACGGACACGATCATCCGTGTCCATTAGTTGACTGGTGGCCCCAAGGCCGGTTGCCTCCTTTTCACAGCTTCCTTCCGCCTCCTCTTTCCCTGTTTCAGCTTGCCCAACTCCTCCAACCTTCTCAGTGTTGTCACTGTTCTGTCCAAACCTCCCCGCTGTTTCCTTTACAGTCACTTCTTCAGCAAGGATAATGAGACTGTTATCATTTGTTTTCTCTTCTTCATCAGCTGCACACCATGCAGATCTTCCTTTCTGAGCTGGCAGAGAAACTCTTGTCCTAGACATTCCTCTAGAGGGGGAACATGGTACAGGATTTTCTTGCCAGATGGCTGCAAGTTCTGATCCATCTCTTGCAGGCTGGGTCTCTTACGCGGAGCCCCAGGGCACCTCCCTGGGTTGTCCGCGATTCAGTTTGTCCTCCCCCTTCAGTCCGAGTCAGCCGCTTCCACTTGTTGCTTCTCTTTGTTGGTGGGGCAGCAATGATCTCACCGTCTGTCTTCGCAGCTAGAGCAGCCTCGCCTTGCCCAATCTGCTTGGACGTGCTTGAGGCCGGCAGTGAAGGCGATTTGTCGTGGCAGTTCTTGTCGTCGGTGGTCACGACATTGGCATGGCTCTCCTGCACCGAGAGTTTGCCAACGCCGTTGATCACCTGAGCAACAGAAGTGGGTTGGTGTTGTCGTCCTTTTGTGCTCCGCCACGGGAGAGCAGGCGTTTGTTGATATCGAGCCTGCCCCATGACCTCAGCAATCACCAAGCGGCGTGGGTCGTCAGGGTGTATCGGAGCGGTGCGAAGCTCCGATCCATACCTCCTCCTTCTTTGGGCTGGGGGAGCTCACAGTCTGGTTCGCTGTGGCTGATGGTGCCACAGAATGGGCAAAAAGCGGGGAGGCGTTCGTAGGCAATGGAGGCGACCACCTCCCAGCTCTTGACCTCGTCTGTGAGGGGAATCCAGCGCCGGAGAGCTTGGTTGATTGGAAAGAGGATCCTAGCTCTGAGAGTCTTGTCATTTAAATCACCACGAGCATAGTTATCAATAAACAACAGATCACCGACCCTATTTCCCAGGTTTCTAGCTAATTCTTTGGAAAGGAGATAAAAGGGAATATCTCTAAATTGAATCCATATGGGAATAGACTTAAACTGCACCGTGTTTGGGTCATCACCCTCCTTGAGAGCATCCACAAGGACAGGGTTGTCCCTGAATCTCCAAGGTCCTCCATGGGTGACATGAAGAAAGCCACCCTCTTCAGAGAATTCGAGCACAAACCTCTTGTCCGCGAGCTGGTTCATGTCGAGGGTGCCGCGGATTCTCCTCATGCCGTCGATGCGTTGCTTCGAGCTGATGGCGAGGATCGACAGGAACACTCCCACAGCAAGGAACCTGGTTGTCGCTGCGGCGTGCACCTTGTCCATGTTCACCACCAAGGCTTTCTTCTCCTCCTCCGTACCAAATTCCTGGAGTGGCTCCTTCCCTATCCTGCGCTTGAGGGTGTCGGCCAGTGCTTCACTCGTGGTCGCCACGCTTGCAGGAATGGCAAGCCTGGGCATGGTTATCAATAAACAACAGATCAACGACCCTACGACGCCCAATCTTGATCAAAGCCAGTCCTCAAAGCTCCAAATAGGGGCAGAGTTTTTGGTTTCGAGGCCAACAAATCGAACAAACCCCATGACCATCGGACGACAAAACTTGGCAAGGAGCGAAAAAGGACGGGAAATTTCCAACGGAGCATGCATGGACCATCCATCATCTGTCTACAGACCACTCGCTCCATCAACAGCTTCTTTTCAACGTGGTGCGCAAACGCGTGGTAGATTAGAGCATCTCCAACAGCGGCGCTTAATAAGCCCCACGCCCAAAAAACCGTCAGTTTAGCGTGCGCGGCCGAAAGCAGTGCTGCAGCGGCCGCGGCATAACCCCACGCACGCTAAAAATGGGCCAGCGCGCTGGATGAAGCGGTACTGAAAACTGCGTATTTGGGGCGTCCGCTCCAGCGCGCGGGACGAAAATGAACTTGCGCGCGAATTGACCAACCGCCAGATCTGAAACTTCCGGGCGCTGCGCCGTCGCCCGCACCTCTCCCCACCTCCTCCGGCGGCTTTTTCCGCTCCTCCGGCGACCCAGGGCGCTTCTTCCGCTCCTCCTAGCGCGCCGCCGCTTGCTATGCTCACGATGAGTTGATGGGCCATCCCGTGCAAGTGCGGAGGAGGGCTGAGAGGGTGGCCCGGTTTGTTGCATCTTATCATGCCATTAGACCATTAGACGTAATGAAAAGCATGATGAGCTTCAAAAGGATCTAATCGAGAAGTCGTGGACATGGAATGGGCAACAATGAGTTGAATGTGTATGTTTGTTGTATGATTGTTGTATTGTTGATGAACTATTTATTCTATTATTTGGTGAACTATTTGTTGTATTGAAGAAAAACTATTTGTTTGTGTTGTAATACTAATTAAACTATTTATTGTTTATTTATTTTGTGCATGTTTGATCTTCTTGGTTATATGTTTGAGTGCAAATGTTGTTTTTTCTGGGCACGCGCGCTGGAGTTTTGCGTCACTGCTGGAGCGCTACTTGCGGCGCGCTAAATTATAGTGCTTCTGCTAAATCAAAATAGGCGCCCAGCGCGCTAAAACGCTATTTTGGCACTGCAATTTTTTTTAGCGCGCCGGAGCGTTGCGCGCCTGTTGGAGATGATCTAACAGACCCAAAATAACCTGCACACGCTAAAAACAACTATTTTGCCGCGTCGGTGACAAACAATTTGCTCCAGCAGGCGCTGCATAATTCAGCGCGCGATAAAATCGATCTATGCTGGAAATTGAGGCACCACGCATGGGTTATTTCGTGCGCCGGCTTCAGCCCGTTGGAAAAGGAAATCTTGCGCGCGACAGACCAACCGCCGCGCTGAAACCTCAGGCCGCGCCCGCCCTCGCCCCGTCCCGCGCCACCGTCGGCAAAGATCTTGCGATGGACGGTCGCACAAACGTCCCCCACCCCTCCCTACACCTGTGACCGCTCCGCCGTCGGCGCCGCCACAAAACCTATCGCGGTGTTCACCACCGGCGGCGCCACACAAACTCCCAGCAGCAGGCTCACGCGCGATCTCTTCATGGCGCCACAGACGAATTCACAAGTTAGTGTCGCGCCGCCGCCTGTCGCGAAGCCACGAAGCGGCGTCTCCAAGCGGTCGGTGGCGGCCGCGGCGACGACAAGCCAAAAGGGGAAAGTGGACAGGGAGGGCGCTTCTCTACGTGTGAAGCCTTCGGGTGCACCTCCGGCTGCATTCAAGCCTCCGCCACATGAGTGCGCCTCGGGGTGGCATTGGAGGCATGGGAGCTTCCGTTGTGCCTCCCATGCCATCTACGGATGGTTGCTTTGTATATTCTACGGTTCATGGCAATATTGCAAACACCATCCGAGTTTTTAATGAAGATGAAGTGCAAGAAGAAGATGACGAGGAGGAGGAAGAAGATGAGGCATGAATGTTGATGTTTCATTTGTTTGTGTGAATTTTATTTGTCATGATCTTGATTGTGATTTGGTGTTTTTGAAATATCCATGAATTTGAACTATGCTATCTTGCTCAAGTCATATTTTTTACATTTTTTCTTCATATTGTCAAATTGGCTGGCTGCCGTGACAGGTTTTCCACCAAAGTTTTACTTTTACCATAGCACGGAGAACCCAAAACAAACATAGCTGGGTTTTGGGGTACGCCGCGCAATCTGATCAAAGCCAGCCCTCAAATTCCACATAGGCGCACAGTTTGCTTGCGAGGGCAACAACCCCTGTAACGAACTATCAGCATGACCACCAGTCATCAGACGACAAAACTTGGCAATGAGCGAGAAAAGACGGGGAATTTCCAACGGATCATGCATGGACCAGGGCGCCCCCATCATCTGTCTCCCACTCCCTCCCTTTCCATCGTTGACGCACGCAATGCAAATCATGTGCTGCTACTAGTAGTACGCTACGGGAACGTATCACCTGAAAATGCCCTACCACTACCATCTGCTCGTCGCGTCACGTTTCGCAAGCTACCACGTCAGTCTTCGCGTTGCTCATGCACGGGAGCATCAATCAAGCGATGATGAGAATGCATGGGATACATCGGATGCTGCTGCTCGCAGTCGCAGGCATGGTGTAATGATGCGCAAGCAATTGATGGATGCTGCAGCCGGCGCCGGTAGCACGCCGTGGCAGTAGAAACCGCAGCAGAGCGAGCAGGTAAAAAGCGACGCGGCAAAGTTACCCGCAACCGCCGCACCGGCGAGTCGCCTCGCTGATGAGTTGGGTTGGGTCGGACAGAGTAGTACGGCGCAGGGTGCAGGGGAGGTTGCTTCCGGTAAGGCCCTGTTTGTTTCTAGAGTTTTTGTGGGGATTGGTGGGGATAATACTCTAGTGGATTGGGTGAAACACCAAACTTCAAAACATCGTTTGTTTCTAGTGTATTGGACAGGTTTTATCCCCACCTTTCCCCACAAATCCCCAAACTCTAGTTCATTTTTTCTCAATCCCCTAGGGGATTCAATACACTACCCCTACCTAGTGGATTGATCTCCAATCCCCTAGGGGATTGAGTGAAGTTTGGGGTTTCACCCAATCCACTAGAGTATTATCCCCACCAATCCCCACAAAAACTCTAGAAACAAACAGGGCCTAAAGGGGAAATCCAGCCCCAGGTGCTGACGGACGGAATGGCCGTGCGATTCATTCGGCGGGATGGGCAGGGGGTTTCAGTTTCTTTTGTGTGCCCAGGCCTGACGCAGCTTCAGTGACTTTGTCAGATACAAAGTCACGTGACTTTGAGTCACTGACCAGTAGGTCCACCGTGTGTAGGGGCCACATGTCAGTCACCACAAAGTCACCCACGCAAAGTCACTGAAGCTACATCAGCCCAGGCTTGCCGTTTATCGGGGTTTCTTTTGACGAAATAGGCCGGAGCCCGTAGCCCCGCTTTATAAATAAAGGCTCAACGGCCGAACCGATACAATGTGATAAGGAGAACCTCTTACAAAGCAGATCAAAGATAGGAAAAAGATAAACAAGAAGAACCAAACTTGCCACCGAGGATAACGAAACAAGCCCAAAGTGACGAGGCTCCACGACGACGCCCACAAGAGGGTAACGACGTAACCGCCGCCGCCAACGAGACCGGAATGGTCAAGGGTTTTCACCCGGAGCCCGAACGCAGCGAGGGTAACAACAACAACGCCCCCAAGAGGGTAACGATACCCGCAAGTCCGGCCGGCGGCAGATTCAGGCCTACGAGGGCGGCAGCTGCAACCGTTAGGAGGATCCGACATCCTCCACCGCTTTGGCGGTCACCGACCGGACGCAGCAACAGTGCCGGTCAGGCCCAGATCAGCCCGACTAGCTCCGCCGCCGCGCTGCAGTGCCATGGTTGTCGCTGCCACCCTGCAGAAAGGTTCCGGACGTGCGCGCAGGCTGGGCCCGTAGACCCCAGATCGGGCCCAAAAGGGCCTAGATCTGGGCCGAGCCGCCCCTGCCATGGCTACACCCCTCCTGCCACCATCCACAGTCGCACCCTCCGTCCCCACCGTCGTCGTCGAAGTCCACCGCCGCCCTAGTCGCCGGCCTCCGAAACGAGGTCGCCACCTTGCTGGCTGAGCTCAGACAGCCTCCAACACCGGCCACAGCCGACACGGGAGCCGCCCGCCTGCGACGACCTCCGCCGCCTGGAAAGCACAGCCACAGGCTTGTACCGCTGCCGTCAAGCCTCCGCACCGCCCCCGGAGAAGCCGCGCCGCCGCGCCCCTGACCTAGCACGGCGCCCAAGCCGGACCTCTTAGCCCGCGCGAAGAGACCCAAGCGAGGAGAAAGGAGAACCCCGCTGCCGCCAGCGCCCGGCCTTTGGCCGGAGTCGCCGTCCGACGACAGCGGGGGAGAGGGAGGAGACGGGGAGGGGCTAGAGATGGGGACGGCGAGGGATCCCTCCCGTCGCCCACGGGAGGGACGCGGAGGGACGAGAAGGGGGGCAAAAAGAAAGGCCACGGCCAAGGCAAAAAGAATTGCAAAACTAGCTCCGGTGTTCATTTAGGCGTGTTGTTTCCTCTTTTGTGGTTTTCACCTTGCGTCCTTTCCTTGCAAAACTAGCTCCGGTGTTCATTTAGGCGTGTTGTTGACTTGTGTACGTTCACGAATATTTTCAATCGCGGCGCACAAATGAGTTTGAGTTCATAGCACCTCTGTTTTACTCTACGCCAAATCATACGAGTTTACGATTTGTTTGCCGCATTTTACGTGCCGCCCTATTAAACAATGATTCATTTCCTCGTGTCTCGTATTTTAGTATTTCACAGGGACCATTAAATTTTGGCATGTCCCTTTCATGTAAGAAGACCTTACATTCGATAGAGAGCCACATCCATTTGAAGTGGTACATGACTCTATCTAGTAATCTCAAAATTCTAGTGTACTATATACACCAATATGTAAACTTCATAACTCCATTTAGTTTTGTCTTACTTGTGTATGATCTCGTAATCTTCGGAATCGAAAACTATACCTTGTCTCTCCTCAAGCCCCTTGAGTGCCGCTGCTCTGTCCCCGAATCCCCTATCCCCCTCCTCCGCCAGCCTCTTCACACTGAGAGAGATAAGGGAGGCTCGACTCTTCTTGTATATGATAGCCTAGATAGTATAGGTGTTTTTTTGGTATCTCCCAGTTGGGAATAGCGTTATGCCATAGGGATATAGTTGTCGGCGCACGTGAGTTGTGACTGGTGGCTGGAGGCAGTGCTGCTTGTTGCCATGACGCTCTGGAGGCTGTTGCGATGGGAGAAGGTTAGATCGCAGTCTACTCGTTGAATAATCTTGAAGTTGGGCCTCTAGATTTAGAGGCTTCTAGATGCCGCATGAATTTGCTGCTCTTCTTCTTTTCTCAATCATCGAGGGATGGATGCAAGGAGGGGTGGGACGGTGCTCCACCTCGATCTGCACAGTGGGGACATCTTGTTGCTCTATCTTCAAAAGTTTACTAGTAGGGGACATGTTGCAGTCATATTTATCTTGCTTGTGCTTCTTATGGTCAAACGGCAAACCCTCCTTGACCATGTTGTAGCCGCCGTTCTTCTTCCTCGTTGCATGCCATGTTAACCTAAGTGGTTTGTCCCCAGCAACGACATCGCTGGTTCGACGAAGAAGGGCGCAAAGGACTCGATTTCATTTTCAGCTTCTTTTTGTGGTCTTTGGTGTAAAGGTGCATGTCCTGCTTGTAATTTTTGTTTTATGGACGCATGTGTAAATTTTATGACCACCGCTAAGATATGAGCAGTTTCTGGATCCTTTGGGACTCGTCCTTCATGCATAAAAAGTGGACCTTGGACGGAAAGAAATAAAAGTTTTACAAAAAGAAACAAAAATACCCCTCCGTTCCAAAATAATTGAAGTTCTAGGTTTGTCCTAAGTCAACATCTTTACATTTGAGCAAAAATTCAAAATTATAGAAAAGTGTCAATATCTATAGCGTCAGATCTATATAATATGAAAGTATGTTGTATGATGAATCTAATAGAACTATATTGGTGTGGCAGTGGTTGATTTATTTTGCGACAAACTTGGTGATACTTAAAATAGTTTGACTTAGGACAAACATAGAAAATTCAATTATTTGGAATGGAGGGAGTAGTAATAATCTTCCAAACGAGGGACCAAAAAGCAAAAGAGCCCGGACCTATCCATCCACATCCCCAGACGCCAACCAAGGAGAAAACCAACAAACCGGAAGAGGCAGAGGAACAGGAGCGGTGCCTTCGCTGAGCCCCCACCGAACCACCGCGACCCAACACCACCCGCTCCCAAAACAAAACCGCCCGAACCCGAGAGCGGAGTCGATTCCCCATTTCAAAAAAGCCGACGAGAGGAGGGCACTGCGCCGCCACCGCTGCCGCGATGGTGTCCGACCAGGAGCTCGCCCGCTACGTGGAGTCCTTGGTCCGCCAGGCCGCCTCGCTCCCCGGTGGCGCCGCGGCCGGGATATCGCCGGAGGCCATCGTGCGGCAGCTCCAGGCGCACCTCGGCGTCGACCTCGCCCCCAGGGCGCCGCTCATCCGCGACATCCTCGTCGCGCTGCTCTCCCCCGCCCCGCGTAAAGACCATTTTGCCCCCGCTCCTTCTCCCCATGCCCAGCAGCCCCACTTCGCCACCACCACAACCACCACGGCATCCGCCTCCTCCCCCGCCCACACCGGCCTGCCACACTTCTTCTCGCAGCAGCAGCAGCAGCAGCAGCAGCAGCTACGCCGCAGCAGATGCAGTCCTACTACGCCGCCTCGCAGCAGTACCAGCAGCAGTACCAGCAGCAGCACCGCACCAGCCCGCCGCCGCCTCGCCCTACGACGCCACAGGGTCGTTCGGCTACGCTCAGCCCGTGCGGCGCAGCTGCAGAGGCTCGTCCAGATGCAGCAGTACCAGCAACAGCAGCAGCAGCAGAAGCAGCAGCAGATGGCCGCGGCTGCTTCTGCTGCGGCGGCGGCCAATGCGGCCACGGCGGGACAGAGCCCGCGCGCGCCGGTGGCCGAGAGTCCGCGTGCGGCCGCGTCCGCAAGGCCGAAGAAGGAAAGGTGATGCTTCGCAACTTCGCTTCCTGATCGTTTTTTTTTACCTTCGCGCTAGGGTTTGGATCAGATGTTGCTTGTGCTGTGTACGCCTGCTTTCGATTAACTTCTACGCGAAGCTATACTCCAATTCCTTTACATACATGTTCTGTTGGCTCTTGTCTCTGTTTGTTTGGTGGGTTGAGGTTGGTTAACTGTTAAGGCCTACATTTTGGTGGTCGCATAATATCCTTGTGCCTGCTGTTAGGTGGGCGGAGATATTTTATCACGGTTACTGTGAGTAATTAGTGGGGTGGTGTAAACTGCAAGCAAATGGTTTCGGAGCGGTTCAGTAGGTTCATGGCAACTTGTACCAGCTTTTTAATGTGCATGGACTCTTGGGAGATTACTTCTTGTGTACTTCAGAAATCTTTGAATACTGCCGTAGTTATGTCAACCTGACCTGCAGAATTGAAAGCCTCTGAACCCTGTACTAATGGATATGGACATCCCCATCAACATTGTTGCTTATTAAGCATCCTCCTTATACAAGTGACAACCTTAACTATAATGTTTATTGCGCTTAACAAATGGATTTGAAGTGCACTCCATTTTTTTTTGTCAGGAACTTTGAAGAAACTCTTGAGCGTAATATGTTTGTTTACTTGACTTTGTTAAACTAATTACAATTGTATATGAGATGAAAATATATAGCAGGGGTTTCCGCATGTTCACGTAGATAACGTCCCATCCAGCTTGTACGTCCTATTTTTTTAAACTAAATGAAGAGGAGCGCTCCTTTGGGTTGCTCCAAAAAAGTAGCATACGCCTGTCTGTATGTGTGTATGTAAGAATATTCCTGAAATGAAATCTGGAGGGGTACTTCTCCCATGATTACATCAGATAAGATGTGTCCCTTTTCTTGTTCTCAAAATGTCAGCTATCGTTTACTGTTGTCCTGTCTGCCTATCTAATTTATTGTTTCTGGCCATCTTCGCGAATCAGTGCTAGTACTGGAGTAAAACGAAGAGGTGGTTCAGGGGGATTAAACAAAGTGTGTGGTGTTTCGCCTGAGTTGCAAGCTATTGTTGGGGAACCAACAATGGCTAGGACTGAGGTTCGTTATACTGGCCCACCTTTCTACTGTCTTCCCTTGTCTTAATGCATCACAAAGTAACCTTGAGATTGTGAATTTAATCACTTGCAGATAGTCAGGCAGCTTTGGGCATACATTCGCAGAAATGACTTGCAGGACCCAAACAATAAGAGAAAGATCATATGCAATGATGAGCTACGATTGGTTTTTGAGACTGATTGCACTGACATGTTCAAGATGAACAAGCTTTTGGCAAAGCATATAAGACCACTCGAGCCAACAAGTAGTCCTTGCTCACACACAGCTTTTATTTTCCAAAGTAATCAAGATTTAGATTAATAATATGTGCTAACAATTCTTGCAGAAGATTCAAATCGAGATCTGAAGAAGCTGAAGCCTGTGGAGGATGAACCGATTCCTCCTGCCGAAGCCATTCCTCCTCCCGAAGCTGATGCTTCAAACCTACTTCCAGTTATGGTGTCTGATGCTCTTGCTAGCTTTTTTGGAACTGGGGAAAGAGAGATGCCCCATTCCGAGGCTGTCAAGCGTGTTTGGGACCACATTAAAAGCAATAACCTAGAGGTTAGTGGATGATTAATATCAAAACTCTGTTGTGTTATATTGTTCTTGTGTGAAATGCCCTGCGTGATATTGAACTTGTAGTGGCATTGCAAAATAATTGTGTCCTACCATGGAGAACTACAGTAAGTGGAAGCAAATATTCATCTCAGTTTAGTTAGTACCTGCATATCTTTGGGAGGTAGAAGCATATCTTGTTTAGGATGTTAGACTTAGAATTACTACCTCATAAGAAAGCATATTTAAGTGCACAAACTTTAGGATGTTAGCCTTAGAATTACTATCTCACAAGGAAGCATATTTTAGGGCACATAAGAATTGTACCCATTTCTCTGGATACTCAGATGCTTGGGATTTTTTCTGTCTAAATCGTGACAGATTTTGTTGACTGGACACTATGGTGGGTATTTTTATTTGACAGATCACTCACTTTCTGTTTCTCTTTTAGATTTTAGATATGGTTGGCAACATGGTTGTTGGTGGTTGTTCAACTAGACGCATATGGTGGTTGTTTTTAGATATAAGTTGTTGAGTTTGAGTGTATATTTCCATGTGCTTTTCATTTTTTAACTTGAAGAGCTGGTACATGGAACCAATGTGCTTTTCAGTGGGTACGGTTATACCCTTTTATCTTGAGCAGTGATAAAGCCAGTATTTGAAGATTGCTTTATGCACAAGTTGGTCAGTTGTCTATTCTGTTTGAGCCTATGACAAGAGTGAAGCATAAGCAAAGCGTGTGCAGTTGATTAGCTAGATGCATATAGTGGTTGTTTTGGATATAAGCTGTCCTAGTGTATTCTCCTATATTTTTCATATTCAAACTTAAATAACTAATACATGTGGTCAAAAGGGCTTCATAATAACTATGGCCTTACATAAATCCTTGGCAGCCGTATGTGAGTACTTTGGAGAGTGCTTATTGCAAGTTGGCTTATTGTCTGTTCTCTTTTGACTTCACATGACAAGAGTGAAGCATAAGCAAAGCATTCCCACAAAAGTCCCCTTTTCATTCTCTTTAGTGTTTTCATACATAACTGAACAGTACCTGTTTTGTCATCTAAGGCACTGCGAATGATAAATCAACATATATGTAGTATGTTAATGAAAATACTCGCAGCTCTCAGCTTGCGAACTTTGTTTATGGTGTTAAATAATTCATGCCACCAACCCTGCCCACTATGTAATTTTCCTTGGTTCTTTTTGTTGATAATATATATGTTTTCATGTGTAAATATTCAGTTCTACATGTCATGCACCTAGATTTAGGTAGTACTAGTTAATGCCAGGCGTTCTAGGTCGGCATATTTTGTATTTGGTTGGTTGGAAAGATAGTTTTTTTTTGGCGTTTTCTAACTAAAACAGGAGTACACTGTAAATTGACTCTGCTTTCATTTGTGAGTTCCCTCATTTAAACCCCTTTCTAGGATGTATTCTTGTATGCAGAAAATGGTGATCCTATGTAAATCTAGGCTTCTCTAAAGTACCTCATTTGCATTTTGCGTGTGTTGCAGGATCCATCAAATCCCACTATGATACTATGCGACTCAAAACTTAAAGATCTCTTTGGATGTGAAAGCGTAACTGCTCTTGGTGTTTCAGAGTTGCTGTCGACCACCTTTTCAAGCAACCTAACAAGATCTAACTGGTTAGTTATTGACTTCCTCTTAAGAACATCCTTATGTTTATCCGTCTTGCACTGCCTATTGCAAGTCCCTAATTTTCCCAGTGTTGCATTGTACTC
The DNA here is from genome assembly GCA_947311845.1 of Poa pratensis. Taxonomy (NCBI): domain Eukaryota; kingdom Viridiplantae; phylum Streptophyta; class Magnoliopsida; order Poales; family Poaceae; genus Poa; species Poa pratensis. Next base: position 22,102,876 of record CAMZMU010000105.1, read on the forward strand.
CCAGGTCTATAAAACGTGAAACTGGTACAGGGATATTTTTTTAGTTGTTATAATGATACTCAGTTCTGCTAACTACTCGTTCTGTTTCGTTTAGCACAGGGTGTTAGTTTAGCTTATCTAATATGAGTATCTAACTTTGCCTGCAGATGAAACGTGGCTGGACTCTAGTCGGTCTAACATTCTGGTAGTAGGAACTGATGAAACAACAGAAATTCGCTGAAGTTATTAATGGCATCTTTTGGATCCAACAGACTGATGTACTTACGAGAAGGGCTGTAGGCTAATCGCTTCACAGTAGCAATCAAAAGGAATGGTAGTTCTGCATATTGTCTAGTATGGTCTCCCTGGAAGGGGGTCACATCTGGTAGGTTGTCCTGAATTTGTAGCTTGTTAAATAGGAAGCAGCACCGAAGCAACAGTTAGAGAAAGTGAAAGCTGATTAACTTTGATGTAAATTCAGCAACCATAGATGCGTTTTATGGTAAGAAGTAGCTTTCTCCCTTTTTTCCCAGAAAACCTACATTGCCTGTAAGAACACCTGTACAACATTGTGATGTTGTTGGTGATGCCTAATCATATATGTTAGATCGTTATCAAAATGCTAATGGCCTGCTACAGTTCGTTCTTAATTTTGGCTCATGTTCATCTTGTTCGTGATGTTTAGTTTTTCTCTTCATTTTTTCCACTACTACTAGTTTGCTCAGGATTACATGCATGGCTAAAGTCACTATGTGTGAGAAAGGAGTTACGATGTTTGCTGTGGCCAAACATAACCATGCTGCATCATCATTAGCATTGTTTCATGTCGCCATTTGCAACAGATTCTGGTATCTGTACATCTGAATTCTTTACAACATCAATGTCATGTTGCTGCCCCAACGAACGGACCTACAAGTTGTTAAACATGGCGTAGAACAGGACCATGACCACCAGGCCAATGATGGCGCAGACAATAATGTTGCTTCTCTCCTTATCTTCCAGCGTGCCTTCAGGTAGAAACTTGTTCGCCACAATCAAAATTACAGCATCCAAATTCTGCAGTAGTGAAAAGATCTCAAGCTGTTTAGCATTTTGTTTGTTTGTCTGGTAAACAAAGTCGATTTGTGCACTTTGATTCAATGGGAATATATCGTGCTTGCCTGGTAAATCATCTGAAGAATCCTCTGTAGGAGTGGACCACATGCCTTATTCACTTGGCTAGAAGAACAGAGTTACAATGCGATTTTGGTCAAAACCTGTGTTTCTGCTGTCTAAGTTTACCTATTACTGAACACCAAAATTTGACCCAAATTCAGAGTTTGTGGATACCTGATGAGCAATAGGCCTGTGTAGGCGTGGGTCGTGGACACAGTGCAGTCCATGTCCCAAGGCAACTTCTCGCCCTTCCATTCTGCAAGCAAACATTCCGGTATGAACTGATATAAACCGTAGTTGACACATTAGAGCTGAGAAGAGTTCTGAACAGACCTAGAGTCCATTTGATGCCCAGGTCAAAGCCTCCGTTCTCCGTGGGCTTGAGCACGAATGAGACCTGGTGCCGGAGCATCAACTCGTGTAGAAGCAGGAACATGTTCTGTAAGCTTGTCGTGGGTCAGAAATCTGAATGTTCATGTTCCCTACTAGACAGGCCGAACAAAAGAAGGTAGCAGCAGCAAGCAAGAAAACAAATTCAGGCTGTGGAGGCAACTCAGGCATCAGTTTTTTTAAAGAAACAGAGGCCACACACGCCACTAAATTTTTGGCATGTTTTCTTTTTGCGAGATTTTTTTGGTATGTTAACCGGCCAAATTTTCAACTCCAAATCTGTCAGGTTGACCACTTTTAGGTATATTACCTTTTTTTTCTCGCTATTCGGCCAAAGGACGATGAAAAGGTGTGGTATAGGAAGCAAGAGGGGTTAAAAAAGGGCCATTCATAGTGCTCTCTCCTTTCCACACCCCTTTTCAGGTGCCGAAACTCAAACGAAAAGGGAATTTCATCATTATACTAAAATGCACTAGAACAGCCTTCAAAATTGTTCCGCTTTGCGAAAAATTTGACCCAACATAAGGCTTACTCTGCCATTTCTGTTTTCAAACACTGAATTCACACGTGATCCTCCCAGTCCCAAGTAGTTACCTTGCTCATCTGGGAAACACTAAAGGGTGGAAGGTTGCTGTAGAAATACTGGCACTCCTCGGTGATGAGCGCCAACAGCTCCCGGACGCTCCGGTTCTGGATGGCGGAGTTGAGCTTCACGATCCTCATCATCGCCCGGAACCCGTCTCCTCCGTCGCCGAACAGCGCCTTCACACGCAGTCTACCACCGTTTCTTCTCCTCTTCTCTGCACCGTTGCAGTACAATGTCTTGGAAGAACATCCCGGCCTGCCTATTCTGGCGCCGTTTCGCCGCATGAAGACCGACGACGTAGGAGGCCTGAGAAGGCATGATAGAGTTGAATCCATGGCGCGTAGATTTCAACTCTCGATGGGGAATGCAACTGCATGGCATGGATGTAGAGACGGTATATGAGGTTGGGGTTTTGGTTTGGGTCGATGCATGTCCGGCTGACAAGGAAGGGATTGTATGGGCGGGAAGCCATGTCCGTGGTGTGTTGTAGAGTTATAGCTTGGCCTGAACAGGTTGCAATGTTGTCAAGGTAAGCAAGGAAGGATACCTTTGGAAACTTGCCTTGAGGTCCATACACGACAGTCTACAATGCTATAAATAGCTATGTTCACGACATGTTTCAGAAGCTTGATCGGCAGACTTTGCATGTCTTAATTGGTGAGTTCTACTACTAGGTACAGATAAAACGGGCATAGTTTATATTCACTCCGTGTGAAAAAGGATGTCGCTAAATTGGATGAATATAGACATATTTTAGCGCTAGATAAATCCATTTTAGATACATCCTTTTCCGGAGGGAGGAAGTACAATATAAGGTTGTGACATGCCTTCTCGAAGATTGTAGCGTTTTTTACGAAGAGATCTCGTTTGGAATAGCCAAACACCGACGCAAAATTCGTTGTTCATGGAACATAAAATGCACAATAATGTCAGCTGTCGCATTTGCTGAAGTTTTTAGTGATATAGACCAGCCGGAAGCCAAGTATCCTCACAATTTTTTATTCTTCTTTTCTGCTTTTTAGGAGAAATAATCATCCTGCATCCAGGGGCGAAGGGGCTAACCACAATCAGTTGGGCCCATTCTTCTCCAGCTCAGTAGCTTCTTACCCATTATGCTAAGTCCGTCCATCTCCCCAATGTATGGCCCAAACTCAGCGCAGTTTGTTTCTGTTCCCAACCAAATCCTGTATGCGGCGTGGGCGCGCACCTCTGTTGCCGCAATGGGCCGAACCGTTTTGCATTTTTATGTTTTTTCTTCTGTTATTTCCTTTTTCTTTTATCTCCTTTTCATTACTGTTTTCTTCTTATTTTATTTTTCTGTTTTCATCTTTTCTTTACTTTTTAGAGGTTTTAAAAGTGTTCAAATTTTCAAAAGTATGTAGATTTTCAAATTGTTCAGATTCGAAAAGTATTTGGATTAATAGGTAAATTTCTTAGGGGTGTAAACGGATAGGATAATTTCCGCACCGTATTCGATTCCGAAACCGTTTTAAATAGTCCATATCCGGTTTTAAGGAATCCGCCGGATAAGGATATCCGCTTTTGTACTTGACAACCGGATATGGTGTAGGATATGGTACGTCACATAGCCTAAAATATGGATTATCCATCCGTCGGTTTTAATCCGAATAATCTGATTTTCTACCGAAATGTCTAACCTAATAGAGCATAACATGCAGTTAGTGAGTTGCCGAATTCGTCTAGTTAAACATCAACTCACTTAAATAGCCATTATAAAGACTATGTAGTACAATTTCGATAGTTACTAGGTTTTTAAATAATTATTTTTGGTTGTATTGTTTGACAATTTACTTATGTGCGTATCTATCCGATTAATTTTGTTTCCGCTCCGAATCTGCCCTGTTTTCGTTCCCCAATCCGCGACAACACATATTCGCCTCCGAATCCGCATCCAGTCATTATCCGCTACGCTCCAAATCCGATGGGAAAATGTGGTAAAGGATATGGTAAAGGCAAAATCCGATCCGATCCGATCTGTTTACATCCCTAAGTTTTCTTAATGTTCAGATTTGAAAAATGTTGACCTTTTTGTCTTTTTACATTGTTAAACTAGCCTTCTATAAATAATTTAAAACCTCTGAAAACATTTAAATATGTTCCCCATGTCAACATATTTTATTGTTTAGGGGATAAGTCGATACTGGTTTTGCTATGACTTTGTTACCCGTGTGAAAAGAAAGAAGATAGAATGAGCCATATTTTCCATGTTTCCCGAGAGATGTGGCCTTCTCTTGGGCAAGCAGTCTGATACTACGGCTCTATGACGATCTGACCTATAATGTTTACAATATTAAATAGATAAAGCAATATTTTTTATTGGGCCACATTTTGGAGCAACCCATGTAGCCAATCCCGCAGGCTCGTCGTGCCGCAAGGGGCGGCGCATAAGAGCGCCCGTGTTTCAAGCGAGAGCAGAACTCGTAGCGAGCAAACTGGTATAGTGTGCCACACAAAAGGAGGGAGAATATATGATTTTTCTTGAGGGAAATATCATCCTCACCTTTGTCCTTCTCCAGCGAGAAAATTGCAAAAAACCACCACAATTGGTGGTCAAGCTACAAAAGACAACCGACTTCCACCGAATTCGCAAATCGCCACCACTATTTGTTGACACCGTAACAAAAAACCACCACTTCTACTATAACCTCGTTTTACCTGAGTTGACGCTGTTTCTGACCGGTATGGCCCACTGTCAGGCATGACGTGGCGCAGGCTACATTTGCACAAAAGTCCTCCACAAATTTGTTCTCTATGCAAGTGGACATCGTCGCCGTGGCCGGCAGGCGCTCGCTCCGGCGGCCGCGCCCGTGGCTGGCCGGCGCTCGCCCGCGCCCGTGGCCGGCCGGCGCTCGCTCTGGTGACCACCAGTCCGGTCCCCTCGACCTCTTTAGAGAACTCGGACGACAACAGCTTGTCGTGCCGGCCGCGCCTTCCCCGACGTCGCGCTCGAAGCGGGTTCAGTGGCCCCAACGGGAGGAACTCGAGGCCGTGGTCGCGGAGGAGCTGGTGGCCCAGTCCGGCGCCCAGCCACGCGATGTTGTACGACATGGCCACGCACTGCAGCCCGTACGCCTCGCCGTTGCCGAGCCACGCCGCCTCCACCGCGGCGAAGGTGTTGATGTTGTCATACACGACCACCACGCGGCGGTGGGTGGCCGAGAGGCTCGCGAGAAGGACGGCCAGAGGGGCGCGCGCGCCGGCGGTGAAGGCCTCAAACATGGGCAGCAGGTGGGTGGGGAAGGGAGACGGGGCGGTCGGGTCGGGCGCCGGGAACTCGTAGGTGGAGATGTCGAGGTCGTGGATGTGGACGGAGCCGACGGGCGCGGGGCGCGGGCGCGGTCGCCGGAGCGAGCGCCGGCCGTCCACGGCGCGGGCGCAGGCGAGCGCCGGCCGGCCACGGCGACGATGGCAGCACGGCGACGATGGCCACTTGCACAGAGAAAATTTTTGTGGAGGACTTTTGTGTAAATGTAACCTGCGCCACGTCATGCCTGACAGTGGGCCATACCGGTCAGAAACAGCGTCAACTCGGGTAAAACGAGGTTACAGTAGAAGTGGTGGTTTTTTGTTACGGTGTCAACGAATAGTGGTGGCGATTTGCGAATTCGGTGAAAACCGGTGGTCTTTTGTAGCTTGACCACCAATTGTGGTGGTTTTTTTTGCAATTTTCTCTTCTCCAGCCCTTGTCCTCCGTCTAAGCGGCTTTCATTGTGGCAGTTGAGGCCGCAAGTGCTTCGACCGCGGAAGCGGCAATAGCCGCCACCATCTCCTCCTCCTTGGCTATGGTTTCATCTAGCTGTGGATACAACCATCAACGACGCCATGTTAAGCTCCACCACCCTGGCATGATCGTACCTCGCTTGAGCCACTCGGTGTCAGTGAGATCCTCCGCCACTTCCTACTCCTCCTCCGCCTCAAAAGGGGAGAGAAAGGTCGAGATCCCGCCATAGTCAGGTTCTCTCCCTTCTTGGACTTCACCACCAGGCTATCGATGTAGAATTCCATGTTCGCTCTGATCTGGGTGTGGGTGTAGAAAGTTTTCTGCATCGCCTATTCGTATGTGCAACATGTTGGCGACCCAGGTTTCATAAGCAGACGCCCCGACCCCTCCCTCTCGTTCCCCACCTACAGTGTTCAGAGGCGATTTTTGGGCGAAACTCGCGCGGACCAGCTCGCCGGCGGCGATCCGCTCGATTCCTCGCCCTCCGCGGCCGCTCCGGCGGCGGGAGGACGGGGAATCGACGGATCCCGCCGTGTACATAGTCTAGGTGTGCGTGGGTGGCCTGCCGGCGACGCTGTGGAGACGGCGGCGTGGCCGGAGAGGCTTTTGGCGGCGGCGGCTCCCTCCTCTGTTCTCGGTGCTCCGGTGGAGTCCCAGGGCAGATCTGCCGTCGCGGGCGCAGCCGCTGCTCTCCGGAGTCGCGACGTGCCCTTCCTCGAGCTGGCGGCCGTGGTGGCGGCGCTGGTTCTTGCTTTTGGGGTTCGACAGCCTCCACTTCGGTGGACGGCGATGCTTTTGCTTAACTCTTCTGGGAGTTTGCAGGCGGATCGATCTTCCTCGTCGGCGGTTGCGGTGGGTGCGGTGGAAGATGGGTGGTGCTGTCGTTTTCGTCTCCGGCGTGAGACGGCGATGGCGGCGCGGTGGCAGCTCGAAGCCGATGCTCCTTCAACGTCCAGATTCTGGTGCCTGCGCCAAATGGATCCTGCGGGATCTCAACGCTGTTGTTCGAGCTGGCTGCTCTGGTGCGAGGTGAGGCCGCGTTCTTCGTCTCCGGCGGCGTGCTGCTGGCGTTTGAAGACGGCGTGCGGCTCGGTGGTTCCGTCGCCGCTGCGTGTGAGTTTGTTCCTGTCTCTGTTCGTGCGTGTGTGTGCTTTTTCTTGTTGATCTTGTACACGAACTCCCTGTCAAAAAATATAGGGTAGTGGCTTCTTCACCGGCTTTCTTTGGAGGGGATCACCAACAGACTCTTCTATCCCTAGCTTGTGTTCCGTAGTCTCTTTGGGGACCTGTGCATATAGGAAGGTAGTCAGGCGAACACGCCGACATTCTACGGAGAACACCTTTTTCAACGAAACTTTGGACGACTATACATAACACATATACATATTCACGGATAGCTAGGCCTTATCGTGTCAATCCACATACACATACACATACACATACACATACACATACACATACACATACAGGTTTAGGACGTGTCGTGATCAACTTATTGAGAATTAGGACTGTTGCTACGCAAGTTAGAATTGGGATCTTCATGGCACACCGAGACCTTATACGACTGGTGGTGCATTTTACTCAAAAAAACTATAGAATCTTCACGAAATCTGCACAATATTGACTTACATGTATGGATCATGACACGTACCTTCAATTTAATTCAACTTAATAATGGAAAGAGAAAAAAAAAAATACGAATCCAGAGGCTAGCAGTTGGTTCAAAGTTTCATCTTACGTGGTACTAGCTCCATTCCTTATAAGAAAGCTTATATTTTTAGTCAAAAATCAACGTATAGTAAATGTGAACAATTATACAGACAAAAATATGAACATTTTATTGGAGGTCGGTTTGTTTCTACAATCTTACTTCAGTGGTGCGAATTATTCTCCGAATCTTGTCATGGCTACCGGGCTCCAGTGTGCCGTCCCGCCCATACTTAACACTTAACAGAGCTTAGCCAGCCAGCCTGTGGCATGGTAGATCGATCATGGAGCAGGCACCGTCCATATCCGATTCCAGCGATTGGACACCGAATCAGCCTGTCTATCCTACTAGGCATGTCGGACCTGAGCTAGGGACACGTCGATATTTCTTTCCATATGCAATTCAATTCTATCATCTCACACCTCGCCATTCCATCCTATTCTTTATTGTCAAAAGCAACGAAAAGGACACGCACAATTGATTTCACGCAAAAATCTAGGCTCTCAACGCATCAGTTGGACACACTCTAGCTCTCGAACATTCAAAAGACTGGTGGACACAACTTTTCCTATATGTCTTTCCTCTGGACACTGTTAGCTTCAGGATTACCTGTTCAATCTTTCCTGCTGCCTTATTCTTGAGTTTGGTCTGTAGTAATGGTCGGTATGTACACAACTGGAATCAACGGTGTTGGTAAGCCCGAAAGAAAGAGTGGTGAAGCTAAGTTATTGCCCGTTAGTTGGGGAAATCCACTTCGGCTCATAGGTGTATCTACACCCACTAGCTAAAAAACGAATTTGAAAATGTCAAAAAATTTCAAACAAAAATTTCGGGTGTATATATGAACATTCTATGTTCATACAAAAAAAAAGGGATGAAAAGACAGTTTGTGCGGCCGGTGTAAAAAGACAAATCCCCGGTGTTCAAAAATGCAACTGCACGTAACATTTTTTTTCTTTTTTATACCGGTCACACAAAATGTCTTTTCGATGCGAATTGTTTTTGTACGGATAGACATTTTTCATATGAACACTCAAATTTTTTGTTTGAATTTTTTTAACATTTTGAAATGTGTTAAAAATGCATTTTGCACAACGGGTTCATCTGCACCCATGAGGCAAAACATCATGTCCACGTTAGTTGCTATTCTCTCCACTTTCCAAATATAAGATGTTTTAATTTTTTCAAGATCCACGTGTATTTGGACACGTTTTAAGGAGTATGTTCACCTATTTCAGTCCGTATCTACTCCACATTTAACGTATCTTAAGCATGCATCTTATGTTTAGAAACACAGGGAGTATGATATAGTGCGCTGATCTTGTTCTTTTATTTTTCCGCTCGAGTAAAGAAAAATGGGACGACCCGCCTCAACCACACAACTCGACGAACAAAATGCATAAAACTTATGAAACAATGGACAATAAAGACTGTTTGCACAAGAGTGACAGAGTCAGCTAATAGGTTAGTTAGCACGCATACCCGTACTCTAGCCTTAGTTAATTACACCATGCATAAAAGGGCAGACTTGATGAATCGATGGATCGATGCACGGGCACTTTGATGATCGGCTTCCATTTTCAGCACCCACAAATGTACTGAAGAGCTGAAAGTATTACTATATCAACAAGCTGGGGAACACCGGCATACGGCGTAATTATTGTTGCCCACGGAGATAAGCACATGTCACATGCGAGCACTTAGCTCGAAAGATAAGCTAAGTTCGATCGCCGTTAGCTGTAAAACAAAACTCATCGATCGTTGATGTGCTGTGCTCTGCTTTCACTATTTTGTTTGGCTAGTTTAAGAGACACTCATCGATATATAATTTAAAACATTATCAGACTCTTCTCGGCCTTCAAATTAGAGAGGTGTTTTTTTTTGCGGGGTAAATTAGAGAGGTGTTGATACACTATCAGATTAAGTCCTAAATTTGTGAACCTAGTGTTATGTGGTAGCTATTCCCTCCGTTTCACAATAGGAGATTCTAGCATTTTTGGATTTGTCTTGATACGTATCTTATCTACTTAGACATGTTTTAATGTGTTGATTCACTTATTTAGAAATGAATCAGAATAAAATCAGAAAGGCTAAAAAGTCTTATAATGTGTTACCGGGGGAGTAACATCGTATGGTTCGCGTCCTCGAAAATGATTGGACTGTTGGCCATGATTTGGTCATTTAGACAATCATCGTCATCCTTAACCTTCCACGTCAGTCTACGCGCAACATAGCCGCATTCGTCCATCCATCCTGTGTGGTTCTTTGCCTCTAAGTCAATACCAACAGTATGTTCGCTACTAGTGTCACCCCAGCCAGAGCAAACATTACAAACCAAATGTAGAGCACTTCATTACGCAGAAGAAAATGTCTACTAAACTCCAAATATATATCCCATCGCTCGCATCACACATTCACACATTGACAACGTCTCCAAGGCCCGCTTGGTTCAGCGTATACTAACCAAACCGATCGGAAAATTCTAGGAAGGACGGCAGGTCCCGCTAAAATTCCTCTGCGGGGGCAGAAAAGATTACGGAACCGTAAACTCATCCGACAATCCAAGCGAGTCCCAAGGGATTATGATTTGCACATAGCTCTAGGTAGCTTCAGCCCTTTCGATCTCAGATCTATCTATAGGATATATATACTACTTGATCCATAGATCATGTCACGAGGCTCAATGGGCATTTGAGCACACATTCTTCGGCTCAACTTGCATTGTCTCTACGCCACCATCGAGTGTGAGGTTGAAAACCGAGATATCGATCTCGCCCTGATCTCTCATGATGGCAAAAGAAATCAACTGATGGGCACACATAACTATACCCGGATCAAAGGAAATGTTAACTGAAAGATTCGTGGTTTTACGCCTGCCATGCCGTCAGTTGGAAAACACGCGCATGCGCACATGTCGCGTGTGATCATGCGGGCGCAAAAATTATAGAAGTAAAAAAAGCAAAAGAAAAAAGTTGTGGACAAACTTGGCGATGTGTTGTTAAACTCTCGACTTCCATGCATATACAAATAGAGTGAATTCAATTTTCTTACTCCACAGTTGTGCATTTGTGACAATTCTTACCCCATTTAGTAAAACAAAATCAGAAATACGTCATATATAAATGTTGAACATGGTTTATCCCCAATTTGGCAATCTGTGTGTTTTGCTAGAATAGACCGACATCTTATGACTATGTGGTGCGTCAAAGTATGGAATGATTGGAGTCCGTCATCAACGATAATTTTGAGCCTTCTCTACACCATCTCTTTAATTCTCCGTCGTTGTCCTGATATTTTGAGCATGAATCATCATCTCACACTTTGCCCAACGTTATTTGCATAAGAAAACAAGGGTCCAAAATTTCTAAAATGCGTAATCTCGAGAATTTTAACAAGATGAGGACAGTTAGTATCATAAATGTGTAATTAAAGGATAAAAAGTGAAATTCACGCATATAAATAAGGATGAAAAGACCTTGTCGGCATAGAGAAAAAAATGTGGTCGTCGATGCTAATAGGGTTTTTTTTAGGAGGATCTGATTTATAAAACAGGAAACTCAGTACAAATTACAGCTAGGTCCAACAGAAACAAAGAAAATACAAAAGAACCCAGAAATTTGCACGGAGCACCCCGAGCTGCCTGAAAAGATCACAACCAGATCCAGAAGCTTTCCCCAAGAAGCTAGGCGACGGCGCCGCCGCCGTACCACTCGCCGCGAAGAAGAAGTCGCCGCCCCACCATGTAGAAGGCCGCAAGAGCTGTCCGCTGGAGGACGAATCCGAACGCCGCTGAACGAGCACGGCCGCAGCAGTCACTTCCCGCTACCTCCCTTCTTCCAGCCGGCGACGCGCCGCCTAGCCCCACCACCCCGAGCCCCTCACCACCTTCGGACGCAGCTCCCCTCGCCACCACGGCCGGCCGGAGCTGAAACGTCGACGAAGACGCCCACCAGAACCTCCTGCAAACAAAAAGGAGCGCCGACCCCCACCCGCTCCTCCCCTCGCCGCCGAGGCTGGCCGGAGAAGCAGAGGCGCAGATCCACGCCCGACGAACCTCCACTACCTCCCGACATCACAGCCGGAACGGGGAAAGGAGGGGGAGGACAGACTCCAACAAGACGAAGCCGCCGCCGCCGTCTTCGACAGCATCGCCGGGAGAGAGAAACAGAGACCTACTCCTACCTATCTACATGCGGGACGAGATCCCGGAGCTCCCTCCACCTCACGGCGCCAGAACGACGACCGGAGGCGAAGGGGAGCGGCGGATCCGCCGGCGAGCGCTGAGAACTTTGGTCGCCTCCCCGGTCGCCTCTCTCGAACAGTAGAGGGAGAGGAAAAGGGACCCCTTTCTTATCACCGTTGATGCTAATAGGGTTTGGTGATGCACGCCGTGAATATGGCGATAGATAGATGTTTTTGGTTGAATGGGATACCATCTGGTGATATTAGCGGTTTTGGCAGCGTGATAGACCCTACTGCATAGAAGATGAATAAATGGGTCGGAAGGAAAAAAGATGGGACTTGAGCGAGAGAAGCAAATCCAATGGTAAACCTTGTTTCAAAAAAAAAAAAAAATCCAATGGTAAAAAGAAACTTGGCTGAATTGCTTGAACAAAATATGTAATCATATTTTGAGCCATTTAGAGCATCTCTAGCAGAGCCCTTAGAACACGAAACCTCAAACGCGGTTTACGGTTCGTGTTTTAGTCATTTGTGCTCACGAATATGCGCGACGCATAGCAGAAACCTTAAACGAAAATGTAAATCTAGCAATTTTGGCGGGAACAAACACGAGTCCTTCATCGATTCATCGCATACAGATGAATTCGTCCGGATTTTACATACAAACTACACTAAACCAAAATCTAAACTAGTCTAAACCGTCGCCGCCCTAACCCTAAACCCAAAATTAGGCTCACCGAAGCCTCGGGCGCGGTGGCGACGCGGCAGCGTTGGAGCTTCACTCCTTGTCGGAGACGAGGTCGACGACAATCGCCGCGTCCTGCTCCCAAGCCGCCTTCTTCTCCCTGGCCGCGCGGTCCCGCTCGAGCCCCTGGTGCACGAAGATCTCGTTGATCTCGTGGTCGCGGTCGACTTGCGCAGCGCGCTCCGTCGCCTCCCGCGCGGAGCGCAGCTTCACCACCGTCATTGACATGGTTATACATCTCGGGTACCCCATCATGAGGGTACCTGGTGCACGTAATGACTGAGGCCCAATAGCGAAGAGCCCATTCGAAGCCCGAGACAAGAGGCCCAAGAAGATGGAGTACCTTCCAAGATTAGATATAGGCATAGTCGGTTTAGAACTTTCCATATGTATAAACTAGGTCGGTTAAGGACTCCCGAGACCCAGCCTATTTAAAGGCTGGGAGGGGCGCCGATCTAGGGCCAAGCCATACTCGAACCACCAAAGCTCTTGCGAGATCGTCATCTCGCCGGAGCCACCCTGTAACCACATAATCTCCAGCGATCAATAACAGACAAGCAGGAAGTAGGGTCTTTACCTCCACCCGAGGGGCCTGAACCTGGGTAAATCTTTGCCTCTGCTTGTCAGCCGACGAAACTACCAGTACTACCACGTTCTCTCCCCATAATCTCAACCCTAGGTCCTTAACCATGGGATTTGATGAGGGTACACCTCGTCAATTGGCGCCGTCTGTGGGAAAGAATAGTGCTGGACTCGCGGTTTCTTCGGTTCCATCGGAAAACGGCGACTCGCCGATCGGATCTACAAACGGCAACTCGCCGGCTGCATCGACAAACCAGAACTCGCCGACTCAGGCGGCACACGGCAACTCGCCGGCTCACTCGACAAACGGCAACACGCCAGCTTCACCCGCAAAAAGCACATCGGATCCTCTGATGGATTTCGAGCCACACTCGCCAGGATTCCAGGAGGCCTTCTCCGATCTCGAGTCAGGTTTGGGTTTAACCGTCGGTTCGTTCAATTTTTTCGTCAACAAGCTTGGTGTGCAGGACTTGACGGATCCACGCCAACTCGCGACTTTCGCACCCGAGGCTCCATCGGCTGCGACTCCTTCGACTGCGGATCTTTCCGCGTCCATACCATCATCAACCCTCCAAGCCTGTTCATCTGCAACAACCATGTCCACACGAGAGATGCGCGAGCTCATTGAAGAGCTCCAGGGCGAGGAGGCCGAATCAGCATACCGCACAAACGATCCCGAGCTAGATCAACCACTCGAGGATAGTTTCGACTGCGGGATCTCCCTCAGCGACTTCGACGACCTCGAAACTCATATCGACAACCACGTCGACTCCGAGATCTGCGCCAACAACAACCTCGACTCCGAGGCTCACAACAACCTCGCCGACGCCGAGATGGGCATAGGCGACGAAGACGTCGACTGCGAGATCCGTCCAGACGAACCACTCGATGAACATGCAGGCTCAGACATGAGCCTCGACGAAGATGTCGAGTCTATGACGGGACTCGAAAGTACATACATATGCCCTCGGGTCATACCCCAACAGGTCTATGTGGCCATCGCCGCAGAAACATCAGAAACTGCGGCCAGTCGCAGGCCTACAGAATTTCCGTGCACAGTCACTATGCCGGACGGAGCCACAACCCTCACAATCACTGCTGAGATGGCAGCAAAAGCAGATAAAGTCATCAAGGAGTGCACAATGATGCCAGCAGACGCAACACAAGAAGAGATGTTGACCTTCCAGTACTTCAACTGGCAGGAGTCACTTCGACTGAAGCAGATAAGAGCCACACTCGAAGAACGCAAAAAGCAAGCTAGCTTGTCAAGTGTGCGCAGAAGACAGCTCTCCCTGAGCTCCACCGGGCGAGCAGACACAGGACGCAGATCAAGGTTGTCACACCTCTCGCCAGGCGAGAAGGCGGCACTCACCCGCAACTTAGGCAACTCCTTCATGACATACGACGAGGAAGGACTGCCGGTGCCCAAAACAGCAGCAGGTGCTCTCTACACCGCTGCAGCATACCTGGAGGCAATCAAGCCCCCAGCGGATGACCCCAATGCAAAACTACACCGCCAACAGATCAAATCACTCGCCTTAGCTGCAAAGGCCATACGCCAAGTTCCAAAAACTCCAGGTGGGAGTCGAGACCGTGCCCTAGTCGACGCGCCTCGGGAAGAGCATAATCACAGTGGTCGTCGCCACCACTCGAAGGAAAGAAGCGGCTCGCGAAGGCGCAGGTCCAGGAGCAGGTCACGCAGATCATACAGTAGCGACTCATACTCCGATCGAGAGCCTGAGCCACATGGAGCTCTGTGCTTCACTCGACGCGTCCGCGAGACACGGATGCCCAAAGGGTTCAAACTCACATCTGAACAGCCCAAGTACACGGGTCGACAGGAACCTTCCGGGTGGCTGGAAGATTACAGGCTGGCTGTCGCATGCCAGCGAGGCACGAACACCACAGCCATGCAGTACATACGACTGATGCTCGAAGGCACAGCCCGCGACTGGCTCAAGGCCCTACCTTCATCAAAGTACGACTCGTGGGATCACTTCCGCGATGACTTCATCAAAAACTTCGAGCCTCTGTGTGAGCGCCCAAAAACGTTCGAGGAGCTGCGGGCCTGCGTTCAGCGTTCAGACGAAGCGTTGAGGTCATACATCAGACGATGGACTGAGATACGTAACTCAGTTGGAGTGGTTTCAGAAGATATGGCCATGGATGTTTTCGTCATGGGCCTCGCCAGGCGAGACCTCAAAGAAGCACTTGGCCGCAAAAAGCCAAAATCTGTAGCCCACCTCCTGCAAATCGCGACTGAGTGGGCAGATGGAGAGGATATGGCACGCACCGCACGCGGGTCCTCACCCCGTGACAAACACGAGAATAGCAGTCGAAGCCATAGAGACTCGTACAGAGATGACCGAAGGCGCAAACGTTCAAAACGTCATTACGACGACGACAGACCCGAATTCATGGCGGCTGGGTTCTCCACACCCCGCAATGATCAGGACAGAAGCGACCGACGGTCGGAAGAGCGAGACAGTCGAGACGACCGGCGAGACAGTCGAGATGATCGGCGAAACAGTCGAGATGATCGACGCGATGGCCAACGCAGTGACAGCTACAAGAGGAAGGATTGGCGCAAGTCACGGGCACAATCTGAGCGATCATTCGAAGAAAAGATGGACGCTGATTGCAGATTCCACCTGTACAAGGGGGACGATGGAAAACTGCGGTCCAACCACTCGATGAGAAACTGCAGGGAGTTCGACCAGATGGCGACTGATTACGTAAATCGCAGAAAGGCAGCAGCCGCACAAGCACCTGCACCCGCGCCTCAGCCAAACAACGTGCCTGTTCTGATGGCACCACCTCCACCACCACAGCCTGCCCCAGGCGGAAATCTCGCGGGTGCCATACAGCCCGTGCCTCGGGTGGACGAACCACAGTACCCTCCGCCCCAAGGGCAGATGTACATGATACAGAAAGGTCGACCTTCCAACAGGGAGCAAAAGCTTCGCACTCGACAGGTAAACATGGCGGTCATGTCACCGCCTGCGGTGACAGAGTACTTAAAGGGATCTGATACTGCAATAAGCTTCAGCAAAGAGGACCACCCTCCGTCGGTTGTTCGACCAGGGCACTCTGCTCTGGTACTCGACGCGCAAATTGGAGGCTACGCCATGTCCAAGGTCTTCATGGATGGTGGGAGCGGCATAAACATCATCTTCGCAGATACGCTCCGCAAAATGAATAGGTCAGTCGAAAACCTGCCAAGATCCTCAAATACCTTCCACGGTATCGTTCCAGGGAAAGCAATAAGCCCAGAGGGCACCATACAACTCGACGTAACGTTCGGGGACAAGCACCACTTCAGGACGAGTCGATTGAGTTCGAAGTGGTCGACTGGAAATCACAATACCATGCTATACTTGGACGCCCGACGTTCGCTCGATTCATGGCGGTGCCACATTACGCATATCTCCAGCTGAAAATGCCTGGACCAAAAGGAGTAATCACAGTCAAGGGGAACTTCCAAAAGTCTGACTCTTGCGACCGAGAATTCAGCAAAATCTCTGAGATGTTTGGCATGGAAGCAACACTCGCCGATCTAGCGGTCTCCAACGATCGAACACTTATGCCAGAACAAAAAAGGTGGCAGTCGACAGAGCATTCAGTGCCACCAACGACACAAGATCGCATCAGGTGCACCCGACAGACCCGACCAAGACAGTCAATGTCTCGTCGAGTCTGCCTATCGCATAGGAAAGCGCGCTCGTCGAATTCCTCCGTGAGAACTGGGATATATTTGCATGGTGTCCAGCAGACATGCCAGGTATTCCCAGGGAATTCGCCGAGCACTCTCTCCAGCTACTTCCAGGTGCTAAACCAGTCAAGCAAACAATGCGCCGCATATCTGGCCCAAAAAGAACTGCAGTCGAAGCCGAAGTCGACAGGCTACTCGCAGCAGGATTCATCAGAGAGATCAAGAAATCACAATGGGTGGCTAACCCCGTACTTGTAGAAAAGAAGCATACAGACATCCTGCGGATGTGTGTTGATTTTACAGCACTCAATAAGTGCTGTCCAAAGGATCACTTTCCACTACCTCGAATCGACCAGATCGTCGACTCCACCGCCGGGTGCGCTCGCTTATCCTTCCTGGATGCTTACTCGGGTTACCACCAGATAAGGATGAAGGAAGAGGATGAAGAAAAAACGGCGTTCATAACCCCACTCGGGGTCTACTGCTACACCACAATGCCTTTCGGGCTCAAAAACGCAGGCGCAACCTATCAGCGCATGATGCAAGATTGCCTCAAGAAGCAGATTGGGCGAAACGTCCAAGTCTATGTAGATGACATAGTCATCACCACAAGAGAAGAAAGCACGCTACTCGATGACTTGCGGGAGACATTCGCAAACCTCAAACGCTTCCACATCAAGCTCAACCCGAAGAAGTGCACCTTCGGCGTGCCAGCCGGGCAACTCCTCGGGTATCTAGTCTCAGCTCGAGGAATCGAGGCGGACCCGGAGAAAATACAGGCCATCTTGACGATGCAAAGGCCTTCAAAGCTCCACGACGTGCAAAAATTGGCGGGTCGAGTAGCAGCACTCAGTCGATTCATCAGCAAGCTAGGCGAAAAAGCACTCCCGTTCTATCGACTGATGAAGAAAGCAGATAAGTTCGAGTGGACGCCAGAAGCCGAAGCAGCCTTCACGGACCTCAAGCGAGTCCTCACAAGCCCTCCAATCCTCGTAGCACCAAAGGAACGCGAGCCACTATACCTATATGTCTCTGCAACTAACAGGGTGGTAAGCACCGTTCTAGTGGTCGAACGCAGGGAGGAGGGGCACACGCAAAGCATACAACGTCCAGTCTATTACTTGAGTGAAGTACTCTCCACATCAAAGCAGCGGTACCCGCATTATCAGAAACTGGCATACGCCGTGTTCATGTCCTCAAGGAAGCTGACGCATTACTTCTCCGAGCACCCGATCACTGTAATCAGTACTTCAGGGATCGGGGACATCCTCACAAACCCCAATGCAACTGGGCGAGTAGCAAAATGGCTCATCGAGCTAGCTCCAAGAGACATTAAGTATGATTACCCGAAGGCCATCAAAGCACAAGTTTTACCCGACTTCCACACCGAGTGGATTGAAGCTCAGCTCCCAGGAGCACCAGATGTGTCCAATTCTTGGACCATGTACTTCGATGGCTCGAAGAAAAACGAAGGCGCAGGCGCAGGTGTCATCCTCATATCACCAAAGGCGACAAGCTCCGCTACATCCTGCAAATGGGATTCGAGTTCCCATCCAATAACGAGGCAGAATACGAAGCTCTGATACATGGCATGAGGATGGCCAAAGCCCTCGGGTGCACTCGACTGATGATCTACGGCGACTCGAATCTGGTGGTGCAGCAAACAATGAAGGCTTGTGACGCAATCGCAGATAACATGATCGCCTACCGTGACTTGTACAACATCATGGAGGGCAGCTTCGAAGGCTGCGAGTTACGGCACATAGGGCGTGAAAGCAATGAAGAAGCGGATAAGTTAGCCAACATTGGCGCGACCAAAGCTCCATCAATCAAAAAGAAGCGAGAACCTCCTGCAACAGCCGCACCAGCCAAGAGCAAAGCACCTAGCACAGAGGACCCACCAGTCGAGGTACTCCTCATCGAGCCAACTTGGACTCAACCTTTCCTCGCATACATACTCCGCGGCGAGGTACCCGAAGACTTCACAGAGTCAAGACGCGTCACTCGACGATCTAAAGCATACACTGTCATCAACGGTGAACTTTACAAACGCAGCATATCAGGTATGTTCCAGCGTTGCATAGCATTTGAAGATGGCCAAGCCATCCTTCGTGATATTCATGCAGGAACTTGCGGGCATCACGCCAGCAGTCGATCACTCGTAGCCAAAGCCTTTCGCGCAGGCTTCTACTGGCCCACAGCACTCAAAGACGCGGAGGACATAGTCAAAAGGTGCATCGGCTGCCAAAAATTTGCCACAAAGCCGCACGCACCCGCATCGGCGTTGAAGACAATACCATTGGCCTGGCCTTTTGCCCAGTGGGGGCTCGATATGGTTGGGCCACTCAAAAAATCCTCCCATGGAGGGCATACTCACCTTCTGGTGGCGGTCGACAAGTTCACCAAGTGGATCGAAGCAGTACCCATCACAAGTTCGACTGCCACTACAGCAGTCAATTTCATAAAGTCCATCATATATCGCTTTGGTGTGCCAAGCAGCATCATCACGGACAACGGTACAAACTTCACGGCTGAGGAGTTCAAATCCTTCTGCAAAGAGCAAGATATCACGCTCAATTATGCATCTGTGGCGCACCGCAATCAAACGGCCAAGTCGAAAAGGCCAATGGGCTTGTGACAAGTGGGATCAAGAAGCGCCTCCTGGTGCCACTCAAAAGGGCTGCGGGTGCTTGGGTAGAAGAGCTTCCGTCTGTGCTATGGAGCCTACGCACAACACCCAATGCCTCAACGCAATTCACTCCATTCTTCATGGTCTACGGCGCAGAGGCAATTCTGCCATCAGACGTAAGGTTCAACGCACCAAGAGTCGAAGCATACAATGAAGAAGATGCAGACGAGGCACTCGAAGACGCAGTCGACCTGCTAGAAGAGGCGTAACACGGCGCTCGCACGCACAGCTATTTATCAGCAGGACCTCCGCAACTATCACAGCCGTCGACTGCGTACCAGGTCCTTCGAGGTTGGCGACCTGGTACTTCGACTGAAGCAAAAGAAGGTGCATAAACTCGCTTCTCCATGGGAAGGACCTTTTATCATCACCGAGGTGGTTGGTGGTGGAGCATATAGACTGAAGCACGCGAAGACAGGAGAACTCTCGCATAATCCTTGGAACGTTGCGCAGCTGCGCCGTTTCTATGCTTAGATTGATCAGTCGAACAATGTAATAGGCACATATGTCGGATAGCTGCAGGTTTCAGACGCGCTCTTTTCCTTACCAGGGTACCTAAGGGGACTGGAAGGTTTTTAATGAGGCGGCCTGCAGCTTAACATTCAAAAAAGGAATATAATTCATGATTCCTCATATTTCTCCCTGCTTACTACTCGCATAAATTGATTTCACAAAATTAGCCTCACCCGAGCACTCGGGGGCTGCGCTATCTCAAAAAGCATGTGTTTCCGCTTGTTCACAACATAATACCCCAGCCGCACTCGAATACTCGGGGGCTGGGTCATAAAGAACATACATAAACACAAAAGTGGCTTAACCCACTCAATTATTCGAGGGTTGAGCCTAGAAGCATCAAGTGAAGCTTCAAGTATTGCAAAAATTCATAACCGCACATAAATAGTCATGGACTGTGCAGCTTATGTTTGATACTCTAAAATATTTCTATCAAGTTCACTCAAAATACACGGGGGCTGGATAGTCCTAATTTTACAACATGTTGCTTCATACACCCCGCTCAACAGGCTCGGGGGCTGCATACGTGTAAACAAATAATGTACAATAATCACAAGTGTTGCGTTTTACACTTTGGAGTTACTTCCCATACACATAACCTACTCAACAGGTTCTTCCTTGGGTTCAGTCCATTTTTCCTCCTCCTTCAGCACACGATGGATTAGGACCAGTGCGTCCACTCGTGTCTCTTGGTAGTGCTCCTCCATCGGCACAGGACCACCACCTGGTACGGGTGCGGGTCCCATCGCAATCCTTTTCAAATCAAGGTGCGGAAGGTGCGATCGCACAAAGGCAAGAGCAACGTTAGCCCCGCTAACCAGTTGCTCACGCACAAACTTCTTGATCGCCTTGCCCTTTCGAAATTTCTTCAGCAAAGCCACAAGGCCTTGTGGTTGCTCATTCAAAGGAAACAAAGCTTCGTGAACTCGAAATAAGGCCAGCCTGCAAGTCTCCAGTCGAATGGCTGTGCGCCAAGCACGGTCTAGAAGCCTTACCAAAATGGCACTCTTCTCCCTGTCTGACCAGAAGGGGTGGGCGGAGTACTCAGTGCTATTCGCATGACCATCGAGTCGATCCTGAATTCGTGCCTCCTCCTTTATTGGGTCAGAACAAACACCTGCGCAAAAGCAAAGGGCTCATCATCGCCCAGTCGAGTCACCTTGCTAAGAGGAGATCTCGATGATTCAAAAATGTCTTACATTCGAGTTGCAGGTTTATTTTTTCCAACTCCTCAAGCAAAAAGGCCTCCCGTTCTGAAGTTGGGGATGGCCTCGACTGCAACTCAGCATACGCGTCTTGTGCCACCTTCAGTTCGCCCTTCACATCAGAAAGCTTCTGCTGAAGGTAGTCCATAATTTTCTGGTCGTTCACGCTTCGCGACTTCGAAGAACCACCCACAACAGGGCCAGTTGATGGTTTAGAGGCTTGTTTCTACAGTCAGAATAATTAAATGCATAAGGAAGCATGAAGAGCTCAAGCAAAAGGCTCGGGGGCTGCGCCTCCCGATTGCTGAATTTCATAATTCATAACATGACAGATACGATGTCTGATGATTTACACTTAGCAAAAGCAAAAGGACAACATTCCTAGACCTAGTCGACAAAGGGATCACTAGCTAAGTCGTCGACTTCTTAGAGGAAGTTTTCTTCGCCTGGACCTTGGCTGCCCTTTCTTCAACAGTTGTCACCATCTGTTGAGCGTATTTTCTGGCGGCATCCATCCAAGGGTTGAACCCGACAGTTTTGCCGTCAGAACCCTGTGGAAACTTTGTCGTCGCCTTGTCAAAATCTGCCTCGACTCCGTGCGTGAGCAACATGAGAAAAGTAGTCTGAGCACCACTTACCATTTGCTCGCGACAGAAATCGGTGACGGCGGTCCCTTCAGGATTGAACAGTTCCACTAGTTCCGCAAAAGAAGATGGAAGCTCTTCGCCGGGGAAGAAGCTGCCATGGAGGCCGCCTAAGGCACTCGCCGCCTGCGTCAGCATCTCCCCTGCTCTGCTGCTGGTAACCTCCGAGATAGCCACGCTTTCATCAAGTGAGGCGCCAAGGCTTTGCTTGCCAGTAGCAGAAGGGCCATCCATCACGCCTAGCATAAGGACAAAATGATCAGCACAATATATCAGGAACCTCAAAAGGAACACAACAAAAATTCATACCAGTTAAGCTGGCGCTGCCGGCAGAAAGTCGACCAATTGCTGACTCCTCTCTCAGCTCAGCTGCTTTCAGCCTCTTCTGTAGATCATCCACTCGACGAGTGGCTTGGTTCAAATTTTCTGCTGCATCAGTGGCAGCCTCTGCAAAACAACCACACATGGTCAGCAGACTGCAAGAGGAATCAAACTTAACACGTAAAAGCATAAAAAGATACGCACTCTTCGCAGCTTCGAGTTGCTCCTGCAGGGTGGCGGCTTCCGTCTCCTTGTGCACATACTTGGCACTAGCCTTCAGCAACTCTTTTACAAAAGCCTAAGTGAAACGGCATAGACGAAATCATAACTCAATATCTGAGTTTATGCAAAAAAAAAGTTTGGCACTCGACGAGGCATAAAACTTACGTGCTCCAAGAAGGAAGAAGTCGACGCAGGGATATCTGCAGCCGCAGCTCCGCTCTCAGTTGCTGCAACCTTCGGTTCGGGTGGTGTAACTGTGGCCGTAGCAGCAGGAGTCACAGACGTAGGCGGCTGCTCTGGTGGCAGCGTCCGTGCAGTTGATGCTGCGCTGCTCTTATCCGCCGTAGGTGGCGGAGGCATATCCTCATCCGAGGAAACACTGTGTCAAAACATTATCAGTATACCAAGTGGCATAGTTCATAAAGTGACAAAGCATATTCACATAATACTTACTCCCCAGTGAGGTCACATAAATGATCAGGCGCCAGCATACCCATGCTGGGGCATGATTTCTTCGGGACGCGAGGGGGAAGCGAGCGAATGGGAGGGACGTTAGCGGCGCCTTTGTCGACTCCGTCTCATTCCCCTCCTTTTCCTCAGAATCAGCGGTGTCTTCTTCCTCGCGTGCCCGCTTCTCGTTGTGCAGCACTGGGCTGTCCTCAGGCAGAGGAGGCATCGACTCATATATTTTGTGGCCCTGCACACAGAAACCACAAAGGAGTCAATCTCACACATGCATAACATATGAACTAACATATGGTATCGGCTATTACCTCTGGAAGAGGATTGCTGGTCTCATAGGGAGCCACAGGCGAGTTCATCTCGCAAGGTTCTTCATCGGTGAGCTTGGTAAGGCCTCTTACCAATTTCTCCGCTTCGGCATCAGATAGCTCGACTGCGCGCGAGCGGGTTGGATCAGAAGCACCGCTGTATGCCCACAAAGCATGCACTCGAGCTCGGAGAGGCTGCACTCGCTTCTTTGCCATGATGGCCAGAAAGTGGATGCCCGTAACCTCTCGACCAGCAGTGGTCTGGAGCTTCAGCACCTTCTCCATCAGAACGTCAGCCTCTTCGGCTTCGACTCCGGTCGGCTGGGAGATCCAGGAGGGCCTCTTCTTCACCAGAGCATCCGCATCAAAAGGAGGCAACCCGAAAGCTTGGGTGCCTATGGTCACATCCTTGATGTAAAACCACTTCTGGCGCCATCCTTGCACAGACTCCACGAAGTTGATCTTGAAGTACTCGATATCAGGTCGAGTCTGTACTCCAAAACCACCAGGTCCCTTCGCGCTGTGCTGGCGCTTGACGTTGAAAATGCGGCGGAAGAGACCAAAGTGGGGCGCAACGCCTAGAAAGCACTCGCAAAGAATAAAAAAGCACGCAATGTGCAAGAGCCCATTGGGCGTAAAATCGTGTAGTTGCACCCCATAAACGTGCATCAGTGCACGCAGAAAGTTGTGAACAGGGAAAGAGAATCCCATGTTCACAAAATCCACAAAGCAGACCCGCTCATTGGGGCCTGGGCGTGGGATTACCTCGGCGCCGGGGATGTGGACTTGCGAGACATCCTCAGGAATCAGCCCGTCGTTCCGCAGTCCGGTCAGCATCCTATTGCTGCAGGAGGATTTGGTCCGGGTGCCCTTCTCCCTCTTCAAAACGCTGGCGGAGGCTCCAGCGGCGGTATCCGCCGATGCGATTGCGGCACTCCTGCCCCTCCGGGTACTCGGCTTCGCCATCGCAGTGGTGGATTGCAAAAGCTTTGCTATGTGCCTATGGCGAGGCGCAGGGAGGAAGAAGAAGAAGCAGCGGCGGCGGAGAGCAAATGGCAAGTAAAAAGCACTATTTACTCCGCCGTCCCCTTTTAACCTCAAAAGCAAAAGAATCCGCACCGTCGATGCGAGATCGTGGGCACATAAGCAAATCCAGCCGTACACGTGGCAGCCGTGGAGGGCAACCGTCGCCGGCCACTCTGCCCACTACGCATGAGAATCTAGGAACTACCATCATGGCCCTGGAGAAATCGTGCCTGAACGGTCAAATCCAGTCCAAACGGTTGTACAATGGGCCCACAAGACGTGTCACGTCCCATCTCTCGCAGCACAGCGCACGCCACCGCGTGTCAGGTGGCGCAGTCGCCATAAAACGTCATCCCTGACGTCATTGCAGCAAATTTGTTCCGAAAAGATGTCGGGTTCGCCCAAAGCATACTAATCACTCGATTGGTTGTCGACTGCATGGTCACTCGACTGTTTTTATGATCAAATACATATTACTCCCATCGGGAGCGTATCAAAAATTTATTGGACTAAAGATGACCATGACTGGCTGATTCTGAGATTATCCTCCATTACAAGTAATAAAACACAATCTCGGGGGCTACTCCCATCGGGAGCGCTGGCGCGCACCCGATAGAATTATGGCTAAAGGTTTTCTTCGACTAACAAATGTAGAGAAAGATGGTTTTGAGATTATTCTTCATTGCAATCAATAAAGCACAATCTCGGGGCTACTCCCATCGGGAGCACTGTCGCGCACCCGATAAAATAGTATCAAAGTGTCAGTCGATGAATATGTCGACTGCGTTCATATGCAAAATCATACTCGAAACATTCCCGAGTTGCGTACGTCGCAAATACCTCGGATGCTGCATGCATAGTGCAAAGGTAAGACCCGCCGAACTTTCGAGCTGGGCTAAGGACCGTTCCAGCAATGTCAATCCTTATACCTTCCGTGTCAGCAGACATGATGAAAAATCCCGACAGACGCGTTGGGTAAAATTCAAAGTTATGCTGCAGATCGACTCAGTAAGACCTCAGCGGCCTAGTCGAATCTGACCAGTTTGTTCTAGATTCATGTCCGGGGACTCGAGTTTGATTGAAAGCAAGTAAGGTATTACCCAAATGTGTAGTTAACCAGTCTCGATCCGTCGAGTGAACTGGGCCTGCTAAGCTATTATCCCTTGATCATCATAAGCAAAAATCACAGTCGATGAAATACTCGACATAGCCAACATGTGCTATTCATACAGGAATTCCAATTATAAAAACAAAGCATATGACGTGCACTTACGAAAGAGTCCATGCCCGATTCTTCGAGTCAGACAAGTACTCGGGGGCTACTGACATGGTTATATATCTCGGGTACCCCATCATGAGGGTACCTGGTGCACGTAATGACTGAGGCCCAATAGCGAAGAGTCCACTCGAAGCCCGAGACAAGAGGCCCAAGAAGATGGAGTACCTTCCAAGATTAGACATAGGCATAGTCGGTTTAGAACTTTCCATATGTATAAACTAGGTCGGTTAAGGACTCCCGAGACCCAGCCTATTTCAAGGCTGGGAGGGGCGCCGATCTAGGGGCCAAGCCATACTCGAACCACCAAAGCTCTTGCGAGATCGTCATCTCGCTAGAGCCACCCTGTAACCACATAATCTCCAGCGATCAATAACAGACAAGCAGGAAGTAGGGTCTTTACCTCCACCCGAGGGGTCTGAACCTGGGTAAATCTTTGCCTCTGCTTGTCAGCCGACGAAACTACCAGTACTACCACGTTCTCTCCTCATAATCTCAACCCTAGGTCCTTAACCATGGGATTTGATGAGGGTACACCTCGTCAGTCATGGTGTGCTCGATGTCGTCGTCACGGACGAAATCCTCCGGCGCGAGGGAGGACCCGAAGCTGCTGGCGTCGTACTCCTCCGGCGGAGGAAGTGCTGGCGGCGCAGATGAGTTGCTCACGCCGGTGGAGCTCCCCTCACCACCGTTGCGGAGACAAGCTCGGCGGACCAGCTCGCGCTCCATCGGAGCCGGTCAAACTCCTTGACCTCGCGGATGAGGAACGACGGCGGCACCGGCTTGTGGTCGTTGGTCCATTTGCGCGCGCAGCGCTTCCGCGCACCGTCGCTTCGGACCAACAACGCCCGCCGCTCGTCGGAGTAGTCGCCGTCGAACTTGTTGTCGCCCGGCATCGCGCCACACTCCCTCTTCGGCACCATCTGAGGTCCGCGGTGTCGGATCTGAGCTCGGTGGTGCTGAATCGCGCGTCGGAGGCGGCGGAGCGGTGGGCGGATTGCTCGTCGGCGGCGGTGGAAGGGTGAGGGTTCGGAACTGAGAAATGCCCCTCGCCCGTCATAAATAAGGGCTAGCGGCGCACATTCACGGGCCCCCTTATCCGGTTTACAGGCCGAGCCATCTTTACGGGCTTTGCTCTTGCAAAAAAAGGTCTCAGCCCGTAAACCTGTCGGACTTTTAACAGTTTTCGTGTTTTAAGGGTTCTGCTAGGGATGCTCTTATCACTAGTAGAAAAACCATCTTTGGTCCAGGGCCGCCCCAGCCATTAGCCCCGGTTCAGGTAAAAACCGGGACCAGTGCCTGGCACTGGTCCCGGTTCGAGTTGCCACGGCCCCGTGGACCATTGGTCCCGGTTCGGTTGGGGGTATTGGTCCCGGTTCTTGGCACGAACCGGGACCAAAGCTCCAGAGCCAGACACGTGGCGTGCGGCGGGTTGGTGTTAGGCCAGAAGGAAGCATCTCAAGGGGCTATGGAACAGAAGAGGTCATTGAGTTCTGTGTTGACTTTATTCCTGACCTTAAGCCGATTGGTGTTCCTGAATCGCGGCATGAGGGGAGACTGAGTGGAAAAGGCACGCTAGGAAAGAAAGCACTGATATGTAGGGACGGGCATTCTTTAACTCAAGCACACTACACAGTTCTACAAAGTTCCACCTTCGTGGCTCCGTATATCGAGGAACACAAGAATTATGTACGCTCCAAGAATTATGTACGCTAGGAAAGAAAGCACTGATATGTAACTCCTGGATTAAAGAAAAACACATGGAGACCTTCGGCAGTTGGTTGCGATTACAGCTCATGAATGACACCACTGTCGGAGATCAGCTCTACTTGTTGGCCGCGTCACCATCTTCGACTGTATTGAATTTCTAAGGGTACGAGATAAATGGGAATACATTTTACACGATCGCCCAAGATAAAAAGAGCACCAACCAGAACAGTGGTGTCCGCTTTGATGCAACAAACGACGATGGGCAAAAGGACACATACTATGGTCGCATAGAGGAGATATGGGAACTTGACTATGGACCTACTTTTAAGGTCCCTTTGTTTTGGTGCAGTTGGGTCAACATGAATGGAGAAGGGATAAAGGTAGACCAGCTGTACGGGATGACAACAGTGGATCTCAAGAATCTTGGTTGTTACAAGAACGAACCATTCGTCCTAGCCAATGATGTGGCTCAGGTTTTTTATGTGAAGGACATGTCCTCCAGACCGAAAAAAAGAAAAAACACGCAAACGAATACATCAGACGATGAGCCAAAGCGTCACGTAGTTCTTTCAGGGAAAAGAAACATCGTGGGAGTCGAGGACAAGACAGACATGTCAGCAGATTATGATAAGTGTGATGAAATTCCGCCCTTCACAGTGAGAACTGACCCAAGCATCCCGTTAAATAATGAAGATGCTCCATGGTTACGGCTGAAGCGATCATAGGCCAGGGACATATGCGAAGAAGGGTTCATGGCTTTTATGTAAATCAATGTAATGTATTAGCACCGTAGGGCTGTATGACAGGAATCCGAATGCTTTGTATACTGCAAATCATCGCGTGGTCGTGAGCAGCAAATCGACCTTCGATCCACAGCGGCAAGACGTCTCTGATGATCTACGACCGTCCCAAAAAGTGTTGGGAATGTCGCAGATCATCAGAGCGCCTTGCCGCTGCTTGGATCAGACCGAGGGGCATGGCTACCACTTCCACCACCACCACCACTCCCACCTCCTCGGCAATTCATCATTGCGTCATCCTAATCCAGTGGCTGGATTCAACCTACCTGAGGGCTTGTGTTTCCAACAGCGTCGTTGTGTTGTCATTGTTCACCGTCCTACAGGAGGTGGCTCCAATGGCTGGCCGGTGAACAAGGACAAATACAATAATGCCAGGGAACATGCCAGCAGGTAGGCTAAATCCAGCCATTGGATTCGGTGGCGAAGGTAGACGCTCGTTGTGTGCCGTTCGCTGCAGGGACGCCGCTATTTATAGGCGATTAGAAAGTGTACCTGTGGATGAGGTGGGAGTGGTGGGAGTGCTGATCCAACAGCTCACAAGCCCTCAAAAGAAACACACCCCTGATCCAACGGCTCACAAGCGCTCGAAAGAAACACACGATCCGTGTGATTCTTTAGTCCCGGTTGGTACCAACCGGGACTAGTTCTAAAAATCCAACAGCTCACAAGCGCTCAAAAGAAACACACCCCTGATCCAACGGCTCACAAGCGCTCGAAAGAAACACACGATCCGTGTGCTTCTTCCTTATTGGTGGGAATCTCTTTAGTCTCGGTTGGTAAAATTGCGCGGGAACAAATAAGCCCCTTTAGTCCCGGTTGGTGGCTCGAACGGGACTAAAGGTCTCACTATATATATGTAGTCATGGCCTCCATTGGCATAGCACATCTAAACTCATATCTGCAACCTCATCACTCTCCCATGGCTTCCACCGTACCCACTCTAACCTACTCGGAGGCGGAGGCGCTTTCCGCCTCGAACTACCCCTGCCCGCCCGGCTACGACGTCCCCGCCGGCTGGAGGCTGAGCACCGGAGGCGTGCCGGTCCCTCCTATCCCTCAAGGTTTGGCACGTCGGGCGGCCATCACGAACCACTACTACCTCGAGCTCACTCCGGAGCAGCGGATGGATCCCCGCTGGCATCCCGACTACCGCCCGACTTGGGACGCCTTCTTCATCAATCGGCGTGAGAGGGCGCTCGCCAGGTACGAGGAGGATGGCCCGCCTCCTTCGAACTTCAACGAGGCCGGCCGTCGGCTGTGGTGGAGCGGCCGAACTCTCCAGAGCGTCATGAACTACATCACGGCCGGCGATAACCCCCGCCTGCGCTACCCTCACTTCCCGACGACAGCGCGCCCGACGACAACGACGACGACGGCGGCGACTACGACGACTACGAGGACGAGTATTATAGGCCTAGGCAGGAGTATGACTAACCTATGGTTTGTCTATGTACCCAAGATTGTTGTCATGAACTACTTCTGGTCTAGCTAAGACGACGATCGTGTAAAATGTATCCAAGATTGATGGGTGACTACTTTTCGCATTGATATTAAACAAACCATGCAAATTACATTGACAACATAAACCAACGGCTCACAAGCGCTCGAAAGAAACACACGATCCGTGTGCTTCTTCCTTATTGGTGGGATTCCCTTTAGTCCCGGTTGGTGGCTCACAGAGTGATCCAACAGCTCACAAGCCCTCAAAAGAAACTGTTCTGCATTAATAATTATTATTACATATTATAAATATAGGTTCACTGAAATTGTTCTGCATTTACTTCTGCTTGCCATGGGATTTTACAACACCAAAAATAGAATTAACTGAATTAATAATTATTATTACTTAATCATAAATCTTACTTAATCATTTTTGATCGATTTATACATATTATTAGTCGAGTTTGGATTTTGGATTTTGGATTATTTATACAAATTCAAACACTTTTCATGTTGAAAGTTTTGTCAATTCAAAATATGCAATAAAGTTAATGCATTTTTAATTGAAAATGGCAAAATGGTTAATAGTTTGTATAGTTAGAATAATTATTTTAGAAAACAGAAAATGGTTTTGGATTATTTATTCAAATTTAAAAACTTTTCATGTTGAAAGTCTTTTCAGATTCAAAACCATTTGAAATTCATATCCAAACACCTAAATAAGAAAAAAAAGGCGGGAACAAAATTTCAGAACTGAAAAGTTCGAAATAATTTTGAAAAAGGACTCTTTGGTCCCGGTTTCTAGCAAGAACCGGGACCAATGAGTCCATAGACGCGCGCCGCGATCTGGCATTAATTACCCACTCTTTGGTCCCGGTTGCTGGCAAGAACCGGGACCAAAGAGGCATTGGTCCCGGTTCTTGCCAGCAACCGGGACCAATGACCCCTGCTATAACTGCTGGCACCCTTTCTTCTTCCTCATTCACGCAAAATCGACGAAGGACCAGAGGCGACGCGGAGCGAAACGACGCCGTCAGGCTGCCCGACCTCCGCGCCGCCCCACGCCGCGCCTCGCCGCCGCCGTCGACGTCCGCCGCGCCGCCTCCACGCGCCACCTCTCCTCCGGCCACGCGCCACCTCCACGCCGGCCTCCACGCGCCGGCCGTACCTCCCTCTTGCTCGCCGGCCCGAAGCTCCGGCGCGGCCCCGCCACCACCACCGGCGCGGTCCACCACCACCGCTGGCCGCCGCTCCACCACCACCGGCGCGCTCCACCACCACCGTAGCTACTCAAGGTGAGAGTGCTTTTTTTTCATAATTTTGCATTGTAGCTAGATTGTAGATTATAATTGTTATAGAAATTTGTTAGATATAGATTATAATTGTTATAGAAATTTCTAAACATAATTTTGCTACTCAAGGTTAGAAGTAATTAGATTAAAATTGTAGCATTGTAGATTAAAATGATTAATATGTTTAGAAATTTGTTAGATATAGAAATTATTAGGTTATAGAAATTGTTAGGTTATAGAAATTGCTAGGTTAGTTGTAGATGGTTTTTTGTTAGCCATTTGTTAGTGTTAGTTGCTAGGTTTTAGCTATTTTTTGTTAGCCATTTTCTGTTAGCCATTTGCTAGAATTAGTTTTGTTAGTGTTAGTTTTAGTTTTGCTATATATTGATGTTAATTTTAGTTTTGCTACATATTGATGTTAATTTTAATTTTAGCTTTGCAAATGATTTTAGCTATATTGATGTATATTTTAGCTTGAGTCTTATGTTCTTGAGCTTAATGGCTTTAATTTCTTGATGTTTTAGGGTTTAGGGTCTCCGAGTTCGCCGTCGCGCCCAAGAATCCCCGCCCGAGGTGCTCTGCCGCTCCCCCCCGAGGTGCTCTTGCAAATGAGATTATAAGGCAGCATATGAAGTTTCTAATTTGTTCTTGCAAATGAGATGATATTGTAGATGTATCTTGACATATGGAACAAGTTACCCAACTAAAGTTTTGTGCATTGTTCTTAATTTGCAGAAACTATGGAACGAGACGAAGATCAGGAAAATATCCTCCAGGATATAATCCGCGGGCCGGAAGATATTGTCGATGTCACCACGGAGTTTTTGAACAACTCCGGTGAGGGAGATGAGTCTCTCAACCGAAGAGACGGCTCCGGTGAGGTAGAACCCGACGGCCGGGGTGAGGGAGAAGTCAGCGAGGGAGAAGCCGACGAGGGAGAAGCCGAAGGCTCCGGTGGAACATTAAATGTTGCAAACTCCGGCGAGGTGCATATACATATATTAATGAAGCCGAAGATTGTATTAATTAAGCCTCTGCTGTCTATATACATATATTAACGCTCTTTCTTCTTTTAGCCCTCCGGATCGAGCAAATCTTCTGTAAGGACAAAACGAGGCCCAGCCAAAAAGTTGGGCGACCAAGAAAGGTACACGATCGAAAGAGTCGCTGAAGACGGCACACCGACTGCTCCCCCTGGTGTTAAAAATAAAATGGTAAAGCAATGCGGAGTTCTTGTTAGGGACTTCATCCCGATCACCGTTCGAGAATGGCATCGGCCAAAGGAGAAAGGACAGCTATATGTCAGCGATGAGGGCAAAGAAAGACTTTGGAGAAAGCTCATGGTTAATTTCACCCTGCCGGCGCCAGAGGTGGATTCAGATGAGGAGGATCCAGATGAGGCAGAAAAGATTGCCCGGAAAATCATGGAGCAAAAAGTCAAGGACTGGGCACTTAAGAAGATGGCCGAGCTATTCAAGAACTGGAAGAAAAGATTGAACAACCTGTTTGTCAAGAAAAATAAGACTCCAGACTTCGATAAAGGGTATGAGAAGATAAAGGACTACTGGGAAGAATTTGTGGCGTACAAGAAATCAGAGGAAGCTCTGGAAAAGTCTGCAAAAAATGCGGCAAATGCTGCTCTAAAGATGTACCACCATACTATGGGGCCTGGTGGCTACGCTTTTAGCATGCCTAAGTGGGAGAAACTTGAGGCGGACCTGCTGGCTAATGGGATCACTCCAGAGCCACTCAAGTGGATCGAACGGGCAAGAAATTGGTTTTACGGGCATGGGGGCACGTTGGACGCAGAAGGGAAGTGCATATATAACAGAAGACACAAAGATAATCCCCTACTACCCATCCAAGAAATTAGAAATGCAGTAAAGGATGTTGCAGAGGGACGGTTCATTCCCGATAGAGAGGATGACGAGCTCACACGCGCCCTTGGGAATAAGGAACACGACGGACGGTTACGAGGCGTACCTGGCTCCAAGCCCAAGACAATTGCGATTCCCGAGCACAGGAAGAAATTTCCTGATAGAAGCCATCAGAGGAGAAAGGAAAGGGAGGCAATGGAAGCACGCGCTGCTGCAGACCGGCTGCGTAATATAGAAGAAGAATTAAAGCTGCAGAAGGAACAAATTGCCGTGCTTAGCCAGCAAGGTACTAGCGGCCAATCTCAACGGCACATGGTAGAAGCTGCATGCGATGGTACCGGTGGCCCATCGAATCGGAAAAGCAGCGTGGCTTCCACGGAGCTCCAGGATGGTAATGATGATGCAGTGGCTCCTCTTCGTCGCTACCCAGTGGATGATATCACGGAGAGCACACCTTGTGAGCTGCATGTGAAAGTTTATAACATATCCGTGAAGGTGGCGGTCGGCTATGCCCTACCAATTGGACCTAATCCAACTTACCATTTTGCTCCGGTTCCAAATGGCTACGCTGTTGTCGGGGTGGATGCAGTGATGAAAGATTTTGAGGAGCTGAAGCTGCACCACCCTGCAGGTGAAGATGGGGAGGTGCTTGAACTTGGAGAAGCCAAGAAAGCGCCAATTCTATGGCCAAAGGAATTCATCGTGCTTCCGAACTGGCAGCCAAGGCCATCGACTCCTCACCAGTCTCCAGCGCAACAGTCCTCTTCACCGCCTCAGCATTCTCCAGCGCAGCCGTCCTCTTCACCGCCTCACAAGTCTCCAGCGCAGCCGTCTCCGCCGCCGCGTGACCAGTCTCCAGCGCAGCCGTCTCAGCAGAAGAAACGGACCAACGCCGCTCCCCCGCTCCCCACTCAGAAGAGAGGTCGCACTCAAAAGATAGTCGACATCCCGACGGTTCCTCCCAAGAGACCTTATGACAGGACTGAAGCGGAAAACGCCGAGGTAGTGGCTGCCTACAATAAGGCTTTTTTTGCACCAAAAAAGCCCGAGCAAAAGAAGGTATATGATGCAAAAACCAAAAAGTGGGCTATGTCCTTCCTTGAGCAGCCATCCCAGATATCGATGAATCTGCCATCTGACTATGGTCGTGAACTTACTAAGCTAGCACGTGCCCAGTCTGAGCAGAACAAGGGAAGAAGTGCAAAAAGCGGGAAACAAATTGCCCAGCTCGGACAGCAGAAAAATCAATCGGTCCCCCCGCTCATAGTGTGTTCCGATGTCGACAAGGACTTCAGAGCCGCTATGGATAAGGACCTGGAATTATTGGACCCCAGAGCCATAGCTGCTGCTAAAGAACTTGGTGTCACTGTATCGCAGGCCAAGGAACAGGCTACCGCCTTGGGTATGAGCCTTGGTCAACTTTTAGGCTATGAATATGCGCCAATGTTAGAGATGGCACGGAAATATGTCCAAGGGGAGCCTATGGTCAGTAATGAGGAGCTGACGGGTCTATCAACACATATGCGAAATCTGCATACCTGGTGCACACATCAAAGAAGGACGCGAAAGAGTGGTTTCCGCTGGACGTTAGAGTGGAGCATTTCTTCAAACGTTACATTATACATGTTCAACTGACTGAACTGTTCCAGTTATTCCAAAAGCGCGCCCTCGACAAATCTATCCTCTCTTGCTATTGTCTGTAAGTGATTTATTTTCGTAATTAAGTCTCTAGCTCAGCTCGTTCATTGCCTGTATTATATTATCCTGACTATATATATATCCTTTTGTACGCTATTATGCAGAATGAAGATGCTGGAATGCAAAAGATCTAGAGTTTTTGAGGTTGGGTTCGTTGACCCATATATCGTGAATTCACATACGTTAGTCAATCACCCCAAAGACGTGGAGCATGACCTGACCACCTTTTTAACCATGCAACATTTCTGTACGGAAATACTATTTCCTTACAACTTCAGGTGAGTGTTTCTGTCTTGTACATATTTTATTTGGCTTTCTCGATGTTAAGTGTAATTGATGAGCTATGCATGTCTGCTTTATGTAAACGTCCGCAGGTTCCACTGGATTCTGCTAAGCATTCAACCTGACAAGTCCATAGTTGAAGTCCACGACTCATTAAGTTGGGACCAAGCGTTGTGGTCCGACATGAAAGAAATGCTCAACAAGTAATTTCAATCATTATCGCATTATATCGCCCTCTTTCGTTCGTTCCCTGATGTCAAGTAATTAATAACTCCTTTGTTCATTTTCTTTGCCAAAGCAGGTGTTGGACAATTTTCAAACAGAAGGTAGAAGGTCCATTCAAAGATGAGCTAACTTATAAAACGGTGAAAAGTCCGCAGCAGCCACCGGGGAGTAATTTATGTGGATTCTACGTTTGCGAGTTCATTCGCGAGTTGACCACTGAGCGGAGAACAACTGCTTTCAGCAAAATGCGGGAGAAGATCGACCCAGAACGGCGCGTACAAGCAATTCAAGAGGAATTGGCGGGATTTCTGCTTAGGGAGGTCATCGATGAAAAGGGAGAACATTATGCTTCGGACGATGAACTACATATGTGATCTATCTCCATGTAATTAAATACTTGTATTCTCGCAAGAGATCGAATATTAATTATATATGCATCAACGTGTACTGTGTATATAGTAGAGCGTATAATATGCGTACGGAAACGATGGAGAGCACGTCGGCGATGCGAAGAAGGGGGAGACGATGGAGGCACCGACGAGAGGGAGAGGGGGCACCGGCAGAGGGGCACCGGCGAGAGGGAGAGGGGGCACCGGCGAGGGGGGCACCGGCGAGAGGGATAGGGGGCACCGGCGAGAGGGGGCACCGGCGAGAGGGAGAGGGGGCACCGGCGAGAGGGAACCGGCGAGAGGGAGAGGGGGCACCCTAAACCCTAAATACAAAAAAAAGGCACACATTGGTCCCGGTTCGTATTAAGAACCGGGACCAATGGGTCTCTCCCACGTCCAGCCAGAATTGGCCACGTGGACCAGTATTGGTCCCGGTTCTTGGACCAACCGGGACCAGCATTGGTCCCGATTGGCCAGCCCCGGTTGGACAACCGGGACTGATGTGCAAGCCCAACCGGGACCATAGGTGCTTTTTCTACTAGTGTATTGTGCATCTATCTGGAGCAACGGTAGCTAGTACAGCTAGTTAAGGGTCGTACTAGGATACAAGGCTGTCACTATAGAACGTGCAGGGAGGTGACGCGATGCACACATGTACTGATCACTGATCAGGTCGGTGCATGTCACTGAGCGTGATGGCCCCCTCTTTACAACTCAAAAGGTACGCTTGCCCTCGTGGCCTCGCCAGCTCCTGGCCTCTTTCCACCCGTTTGAAAGAAAACAGTAGGGTCGTACACGGCTCCATAAGGTATCAAACTAAACTAGGCTGATTTGCTACGGGGACACGTCCGGGCGTGTTTCGTGGACAAGTTTCAGTCACCCCATATTTTTCATTTCCCACAAGTACATCTTTATATTTTTTATAAGTCTCAAATCCATACAGATGCAACATAGATAGATAGCATTTTTTTTTTACATACATACTATTACGTATCTTCATTTTCTACTATAGTATACTAACTTGTCCTCCTTGTCGAAGATAACTACTTTCTCATTGTCGATGCCGGAGCCTTGGCCTCGTCGTATTTGGCCATCTCCTCGTCCTCCTTATGAAGAGGAAACGTTATAGTCGTTGTCGTCATTGTTGTCTTGTAGTTGGCACGACCATTCTCGAAGGACTTGCGGATCCCCCCCCCCCCCCACCACCACCACCACTAGGACTGGGTCGCTTCTCATCTGCGTCACCAAAGCTTGATCCCTAGCTGCTCCACATGAAAGATGTCTCTCCGCCTTTGAGTAGGAGAGGTGCTCCGCCTCCATGACGATGTGAAACATCTCGCGCACCTCTTCAAGGGACATGTACAAGTATGTGACCACACCCTCACCCTCGCCCCGCTACGCACACGTCCACGGCAGCGTCCGGGGTTCATCTTTGGTCTCGCCCATGTGATTTTCCAGCGAGGCATATATAGTGGCGCGCCGGTTGATGCTGACGGGGACGGTGTGGGGAGCTAGGATTTGCCCGGACACGGTAGAAAAGTAGGAACTCCGGTTAGAGATGATCTAACACGATAGTCTGGACCATAGCTTCCGTGTGATGCATGCGTGGCCACCACCTTAATTTCGATATAGTGATCACCCGTACGCAACTTGCTCTCATTCATGCATGCGTGTATAGTTTTTTGTAACTTATCGACGTGTAGCGGCGCAGATTCCCACAAGATCAGAATGATGCAGATGGGATGTTTGATTCCTGGATAATTTTTTTCCTTTCTTTCTTTGTGACGCAAAAGGGTGGCCAGCTTTCGCATCCTAGCTGTGAATCTTGTGACCTTTTCGCCCTTGAGAGCCACTATATATAGACCCTCCGCCGCAACACACTGCTTCACACAGCAACAGTCGATCCATATCTCATACTCTGATCTGATCAATACATTGCCCCTCTTCGGAATTCGATCGGATCAGTCTCCTCAGAGCTCGTCTCCAATGGCCGCCGCCCAGGTACGTAGGAATCTACTCCAAGCATTATGCATTTTGATTTCGTTCGGTTAATTTAGCTAGGCCGTACTCCGGCAGTCCAGCTTTGATCTGATGCCTCGCTACCCAGGCGGTCGGTTTGTTCATGACGAGCTTGATCGCACGCACGTACGATGCTGTAGCTGTTGTATTTGACGTGTGACGTAATGGCGCGCATCAATGTATACACAGGTCCACGCTGTAACTCACACGATGCCCTCCGAGGAGGCTGACCAGCCGGCCGTTGTCGTTGTCGAGGAGACGAAGGTGGCGGCGGTGGAGGCTCCCGAGCCGGTCGTCGTCGTTGTCGAGAAGACTCAGGTGGCGGCGGTGGAGGCTGCCGAGCCGGCCGTCGTCATTGTCGAGGAGACTCACGTGACGGCGGTGGAGGTCGTCGAGCCGGAGGTGGCTCCGGTGGAGGTTGCCCAGCCGGCCGCTGTCGCTGCGGAGGAGGCCGTGGCTGCTGAGGTGGCAAAAGAGCCGGAGGCAGCTCCAATGGAGACCAAAGTGGTGGAGAGAGAGACCAAAGAGGCCGAGCCGGAGGCTGTCACCGCCGAGGAGGCCCCTGCTGCACCGGCAGTGACTGGGATCACAGAGCCGGAAGCTGCCCCTGTGGAGACTAAAGTGGTAGAGCGTGAGGCAGCGCCGCTTGAGTCCGAGACCAAAGGGGCAGAGCAAGAAGCTGCTCCGGTCGAAGTGGAGACCGAAGAGGCAGCGCCAGCCGTTGCCCAGGCAGAAGAGCCTGTGGTGGAGACGCCGGCCGCCCCAGAGGCTGCTGCGACGGTGCATGAGGAAGCAGCAACTACCGAGGCTCCTGTGGAGGAGGCGACAGAGGTGGCGCCGGCAGAAGCAGAGGAGTCCAAAGAGCCTGCGGTAGAGGCACCGGTCCAGGAAGAGGCAGCGCCTGCAGCCACCACCGACAAAGTGTCGGCCGTGGAGGAGGAAGCAGCACCGGTCGTCGAGGCGGCGCCGGCGGAGGCACCAGCTGCTGCTGCTGCTGACGAGGCCGACAAGGTCTCCGAGTGATCGAGTCGAGAGCTAGCCTTTGGTTGGATTACATGCGCGTGTCTTGCCATGCCACGGCACGGTACGATACGTAGTTCGTTTATTGTTGGACCAGTATGTGCGCGTATTTCGTGAGTCGTCGTCGTCGTCGTACATGTCTAGCAGTGAGGTGGGTTCAATAATGTGTTTGTGTGGTTCCGTGTCAACTGTCAGTGCTGACGTGGCGTCACTGGCTTTGGACCTGGAGTTCCTTTTTTTCATTCCTTGGAAGGTACTGTACCTGTGTTGGTTAATATATGTAGCAATTGTACTGTATTTGCATATTATGTTGGTAGTGAAAAAAGAGTGTGCTTTACCAGCAAAAAAAAAGTGTGTACTTTGTGTAACGTACTGCTTGTGCCTTCGGCCGGTGCTGATGATGTGAGACTCTGAGGCACAACTTACAGCTGAATGAGGGGATTTTCATCTGTTTGGAGTGAAAATTTGGAGGATTTCTCAGTTTGGAGCCACTCGTGCAGTATTGCCTAACTCGTTTGCGCAATTGATACACGGTGAACCGCTACATATCGACACCTCGAAAGGTTGAAATGTTACAACCTCCATCGTGTCAGTTCAACCCAGGCATAAGTGCATAATCATAATAATAGACCACACATCGATATTTTTTTCAACTATATCTGCGTTTGATCAACTCCGCGTTTCCTACTTGTCGCTCGTAGTAAGCCGATGCCCACACACACCGACACCTTGTGGGCGGGTCCATGTAAGGTTATTGTTACTTTTTTAACTTTTTGTTCCTTTTCTTCTTCTTTTGGCTCCTCTACAAAAACAAAAAGATTTTTTAATCATTTATCAATGTTAACGTCCGAAGGAGGTTGGTAGTGCGCCAGCCAGTAAATGTTTTTCCTGTCAGTGTTTTATTCCCTTTTTTGTTTTTGTTTGTATTTTGGTGTACATAACTAGACATCATTTATCCTTCTATTTTCCTTTTTTAGTAGATGCATGAAAACTTTTGTAAAAATACATGATTTTTTTCCTTTCCCTCGTGAATACATACACCTTTTATGCCCCATCCTTATTATATTGAAGTTGTGAACTAATTCTTATCTTTTGACTTCACCACAACATGTGCTAATCTTGATTCCGATTTGGATTCAGTTATTAAACTATGCCCTCTTCTTTTCTTTTTTTCTTATTCTTTTTTAGCAAACGCGTGAACCCTGGCCAAAGCAATTTACTTTTATTTTTTTGTTTTGTTTATCTTTTTTTTGCGTAAGTACACAAATATTCTTGAAGTAAATGGACATATTATTTGATGCATATGAAT
This sequence comes from Poa pratensis, assembly GCA_947311845.1. Lineage (NCBI taxonomy): Eukaryota > Viridiplantae > Streptophyta > Magnoliopsida > Poales > Poaceae > Poa > Poa pratensis. The sequence goes on from CAMZMU010000105.1 coordinate 22,142,384, forward strand.
GTTTGGAAAAATTATGTGAACAAAACCTTTTGATGTGTATGTCTACGTTGTGTGTATCAAATTTATTTTAAAATACATAAAAATATTTTGGTATATTTATTTACGAATATGTCAAATATTTTATTCAATATACACAAAACATTTTATTGAAACTATATGAACAAAAGGTAAAAAGAAGCCAGAATATTTGAAACATGTTCCTACAATTTCTTCATCACTAGAATGGCGTCACTATATATTTTTCACAACTTAAAACTGTTCTTTTTTTTTACAAAATTGTATCTTTTACTGGACCGTCTCAAATACAACTCAAGAAAACGTTGATGTATATCAAAGTTAATAATGCAACCTAGTTCCCATTAATTACCCAGAAAACTCTTTGCTCGGAAGATCAAAGGGAAAAGGAATGTCTGGCTACAACATTTAAAATGAATCGAGCGATTGCATACATCGGCCCGGGAAAAATGAGGAATCCAAACAAATACACGATCATTTCGATAGCATATGACAAATTTCTGAAACCAGCAACTAAAAAAGCAAAAGATCAATCCACACCTGTGAAACAGTTGAAACCGTCCCTAAAGGAAAAACGATAAATGTTGGATTGAACACTTACTTCTCGGTTCCTAGCCAAAGTAAGGAACAGGCAGCGGAAGAGTTTCACTCGGCGACAACGGCGATGGTTTTGCCCTATGCTTATCCCAGAAGGAGGAGGAAGAATAAAAACAAAGAAACAACAAATGATAAAGAAAGGGAAAACGGTTCGGTCATAAAACCTAGAACTATTATGACGAGACACCAGACCTAGATGAAAATTAGGAATGCACCATATCGCAGCATGTGTCGCGTTGTTAGACACCCGAGCGACACCAGCAAGAAATGAGAAGGGGCCAACTGTTGCCGCGATAGTGCATAGGAGATTTTCGCAAAATTCGGCATTTTCCTTGTGATTTTGTAGCCCTGATCAAGAAACTCCTCTCTTTTATTGGGCTAACCGCCTAATGTGGCCATTTTTTTAGGTTTTAGAATTTGTTTTAGGTAAATGTGGCCAAACTGATTCGCCTCCAAACCAAAAATATGTGTTCTTGAAACATCTTCGCCGATAATGAAGAAGAAACTTAGAGGACCTCTTTTGACGGTTGTCCTGTTGTATTTGCACAATAATCATTGCCATCTGAAAATTTTAACTGTTGCATACCCTTGAAAATGGTGAGCTTCTGACGGTGATTCGTTGAGAAGATGACAGTACGAGCATGGCGTGTGTCATCTGCAACAATTTCCGGGGTGAGACGAGGTGGCGGTGGTTCCTTTTACGGCCATAGTTTTCACCTTGATTGCATATCATAACGCTACAACAGATTGGAAATTTATGCTAATATTCCTTACGTCATACATGCATTGCATGTCTTGAGGACTATTTAAGTGACACAGATAAATGACATAAAATCAACAAAGATAGAGGTTAACATGGCATTAGAAACCGACACTTACATGCTTCTGACGACCATCAAAGTTTGACATGCTCGAAGTGAATGTGAAACCGCACAGTTAATTCCTCAATTACTAATCTAAGCACTCGCATTATTAGCATAAGCTCATCAAGTAGCTGAGGACCAACAAGGTTCAGTCAGCCGCATGCATGCCTCGCCAGCAACCAAGATCATCGGATGGAAGCTAAGGGCCGGTCTATCAAGATGGGAATGGGCCCTGTCGACCTGCTTGGTCGCTGGCCCGACCAAAAAACTCAAGCCCATTGGCCCAGGTGGGCTGACCTTAATCCTGGCTTGGGTCAAAAGAGCTGGCACCATGTGACCTGATGGATCAGCCGGGTCGACCCAAATGATAAATGTTGGATTGAACCTTTACTTTTCATAGTGTCACTTTTTAAAAAATAATCCTTTTTTGGCTTCCTCAACAAAAGCATAATTTTTTTATCATTTATGAGTTCCATTCTATTTTCCATTTTAGCTACTTGAAGTTCTTAATTACATGAACCATTTTTCTCCATAATTACATAATTTGTTTTGTCATAAATATGATTTAATATGGAATTTAATTAGTAATTATATACAATGATATTCACTGTATATGAATATTATTTTAGAAATATGGGAACATTTATTTTATACAATGCATATCAACAATCCATATAAGCTATATGAATAAAAAACGATGATATTTTCTTGAGCCGGAAATTTTAGACCTTGTTTATGTATACATTCACTAAACGATTTTCCAATATTTAGTTTTGAAACCTAAATATATATCTCTAAGATTTATATGTAAAAATGAATATTTTACTTCTGTCGATGACGGAGAAAATGTAGCACATGCTAAAACCTGAACGGGCACGTCATGGCTGACGTGGGGATACCACGGCAAATCCCATGGTTCGGTACCTAGGGTTGAGATAGGGGAGAGAGATTTGGTAGAGTTGGTAGTATCGACGGCTGACAAGCGAGGATTTACCCAGGTTCAGGCTCCCGGAGGGTAACACCCTACTTCCTGCTTGTATGGTATTGGTGTAAGGTGTACAATGGAGCCATAATGGCGTCCCGGCGAGATGTCGATCTCGCTAGGATTTTGGCGGTATGAGTATTGCGTGACCTAAATCGGCGGCCCTCCCAGCCTTTATATAGGAGGCTGGGTCTCGAGAGTTCGCATCTGACCCGGTTTATAGGTAAGGTAAGCTTCTGCCGACCTAGGCTTCGTCTGCCTTGGGGCGTACTTCTCCTTGCTGGGCCTCCTTCGTGGGCCTTGGCCACGGACTGTGGGCAGGCTTGCTGCTTGGCCTTAACTTATACGTGCACCAGGTGTCCTCATGGTGGGGCGCCCGAAGGGTAGGCTCACATCAGTAGCCTCCGAGTGCTTGGTCGACTCGAAGATTTGGGCAGGGACTCCTCCGTGAGTGCACGTCGTAATTTGCTAGCTTTGCTATGAATCAAGTCAGTCGATAATAGATCGACCGGTATTTTGCTTGTTTTGCTGTATAGACGTGAGCCAATGTTATATCAATTATGCCAAGGGAGTCGGTAATACGTCGACTCATGCTTTGCATGTATTTTTGCTTCCTTCTGACAGGTTTCAGGGATGGTGGCATAGTAGGCCTGGTACACTCGACGGATCGGGACCAGTTAATTGCTCTTGGGCAAAACCTTACTAGCCTACTTCAAGTTCGAGTCCCCGGACTCGAACCCGGAACGGGCTGGTCAGTCCCGACTCAGGCCGCGGAGGTCATACAGAGTCGTCCTGCAGCATAATTTTGCGGGTAGCTAACGCGTCCGCTAGGATTTTCTTCATGTCTGTTGACATGGAAAGTTTCAGGGAAAACGTAGTATGTGCGGGCCCTGGCTGGCTCGACGGATCGGCGGGTCTTACCTATGCACTATGCATGCAGCTTCCGAGGGTCGTCAGACGCAAGTCGGGGAGATTATGACTGGTTTTGCCTTATGTGGGTAGCTAAGTAGCTGAGTCGAGTACGCTTCGACTGTAAAATCTGCATCTTGATGTTCTTGTCTGTATTTTATCGGGTGCGCGACAGCGCTCTCGATGGGAGTAGCCCCCGAGATTGTGCTTAATTGCTTGCAGTTGAGGATAATCTCAAAACTTTGTACCTTTGCAGCAGTAGAGAAAATTTTGATGCGCTCCCGATGGGAGTTGAATGCTTCAAACTGGAAGCAGTCGTATGATCTTTGGGGTAAATTTTTTAGCCAGTCTCGAGCTGTCCCCACCATCATCAGCTGGATGTACTGCATTGCTATCGTTGTTGTGCCCCGTTGACAGGAGACTGCTATCTTATAGTCCTCCAGCCAGGATGACGGCTCCTGACGGCCATCGAACTTTGGTGTTTCAGATGTTAATCTGAACCCTTTGGGCATCCTGGTCTCGCGGATGCGTCGAGTGAAACATTGAGCTCCGCAGGGCTCGAACTCGCCATCGGAGTATGATTTGCTGCTGGGGGAACGAGGGGATCTACTAGCCCGGCTTTTGTCGACTCTGCGCTGAATTATGACGTTGCGGGCGTCCTCGCCTTCCCTGAGGTGGCGAGTGCTCGGCTGTCCTCGATTCCGTCCGGAGCAGTCTTCGTCGCGGCTCCGCGGTTCTCTTCGCGGGCTGGCCACACGGCGGCTTTTGCTTCCTTCGGGTGGTGGGTTTCCCGCGTCCACCGCAACTTCCGGGATCAGAGCTGCGCCTGCCAGGTTGAGCGATTTTATCTGTTGATGATCCGGGGCTGCATTGGGGTCATCTTCTGGAGGCTGTGTTGCCCGCAAGTATGTGGCCACCGAGATCAGGGCTCCTGTGGCTGTTTTGGGGATAGGAATCCCTTCTTCGTCGTGCGCCATGAAGGAGAGGCCTAAGTTGCGGGTTACTTCCGCTCTGTCAGCTTCCGGGATGCGGAACGTTCTGTTTCGGCGCCTCGGGTCCGTATGTCCCGAGGATTGGACAAATAGTGCCGCCCTTCGCGCACTCGACGCGCTAGCTTGCCTCCTGCGCTCATCGAGGGTTGCTTGATAGTTCTTCAGCCGCAGGCTCTCCTGCCAGAGGAGGTACCGGTGTGCCACGATCTCTTCACGGGTTGAATCTTCGGGCATCATGATGCACTCTTGGATGGCCTTTTGTGCCTTGGCCGCCATCTCCTCTGTGACAGTGATCCTTGTTTTCCCGTCCGGCATAGTCACCGTCATGGGATATGTTGGTGCATTGCGGTGAGCTTCTGCGACCGCGGATGCTTCGGGATCTATCCCATTGTTGTCGTTCCCGGCCACCATGCAGACCTGGAAGGGGATGGCGCGCGAGTATTGGCTTCTGCCATCGTTGCCGTAGTTGTCGGTGAGGTGTCGGAGTCGACGTCGCTGTCGGCCAGCATGCGCGGCCCGTTGCTGTCGTCACGGTAGGCGGACTCGACCTCGTCTTTGACTTCGCTTGATGAGTTGAGGGGTGCTAATGCCGAGCTTGATGTACCAGTCGATGAAGACGTGACTCCTGCGTCCAAAGAAAGCGCGAAATTCATGGTTGATGGAGACGCGGGTGATGAAGGCGCGATCGATGAAGGCGTTGTCGATGAAGGCATAGCCGACGCGGTTGGTGACGAAGCAGTCGATGGAGACGCATGTGCGATCGCCGGTGAAGACGCAGTCGATGGAGACGCGGGTGCGATCGCCGTGAGTTGACGCGGGTCCGTCAAGTTATGTGTTCCCCACCGACTAACATGAAAGTTGAAGTTACCGAAGATTAGATCCGCACATGAGTGGAGGTTCGTGAATGCCGGGCGAGAGGCTGGCGAGTGTGGGTCGAACCCGAAGGAGCCGAAGTAGATCGGTTTCTGGATCGCTGGCGAGTTGTCGTTTATCGATGAAGATGAAGCCGGCGAAACCGTAGATCCAGCGCTAGTCTTTCCCACAGACGGCGCCAATTGACGTGGGGGTACCACGGTAAATCCCATGGTTCGATACCTAGGGTTGAGATAGGGGAGAGAGATTTGGTAGCGCTGGTAGTATCGATGGCTGACAAGCGAGGATTTACCCAGGTTCAGGCCCCGGAGGGTAACACCCTACTTCCTGCTTGTGTGGTATTGATGTATGAGGTGTACAATGGAGCTACAATGGCGTCCCGGTGAGATGTCGATCTCTCTAGGGTTTTGGCGGTATGAGTATTGCGTGACCTAGATCGGCGGCCCTCCCAGGCTTTATATAGGAGACTGGGTCTCGTGAGTTCGCATCCGACCCGGTTTACAGGTAAGGTAAGCTTCTACCGACCTAGGCTTCATCTGCCTTGGGGCGTACTTCTCCTTGCCGGGCCTTGGCCACGAACTGCGGGCAGGCTTGCTGCTGGGCCTTAACTTACACGTGCATCAGGTGTCCTTATGGTGGGGCACCCGAAGGGTAGGCCCACATCAGTGGCCGTCGTCAAATGAGAGGGGGGGGGTTCTATTTGTCGCCAAGCAACAACCATAGCAGAGTCAACGTCTGATGGAAGTCTGTAGTGTGTCGGCTAATAAAATGTTTTTTGCTTTTACTGTTGCATTCTCTTTTCGCGTGTGTTTGTATTTCTGAGTAAATACGTAGACTTCGTTTATCCTTAATATTTTCCTTTTTTCAGTAGATGCCTGAAGATATTTTCTATAAAAGGCTGCCAGAATATTATTCCGTAATTAGCATTATTTGAAACATGTTCCTAAATTTTCTTCATTAAAAAACAAGAATTTTAAACAAGTAAAAAACAGTCAAGCATTTCTGTAGTTAATGGAAGCTTCGTCAATGTAGACAGTTAGCATATGGTTTGTCCAAGCACAAATTAGGCCTAGAGCAAACTAAATATTATAGTCTGTACTGAAAGATCACATCTTTTTGAAATTATTTTTGCATGTTACTATAAATTACCTATAGAACTACGCTAAAAAATTTAGTTCTAATGTTTGTTCTTATACAATTGTAATTAACATCTTCAAACCCTAATTGTGCTAAAATTAAATTTTACCCACTTCATTAAGAATTACAAGATGTTTTAGTTTTTTCTGAAGCGCATGCATGTAATTTTTTCGTTGTGTTTGTGCACTCATTTCACAATATATGTAGTTTAAATTGAAATATGCAAAATAATTCAAATTTGGAACCCAGAGTAGTTTACCGCAAAATTTTCTTATCAAAATATGTTTCAACAATTGCATAAACTATATAGTTCATGTATTCATGATGAAGATATCTATAGATTAAGACCTAACAAATATCTTAATTGTGTTTCTAGTTTATGACTTCATAACCATATTCACCGAAAGTTCGAGGAAATAAATTAAATTATTATCATTATTCTTTAGTGATATTTCCTAGGTAAAATGTGTCTTATATGTTATGTGGGCTCATTAATAAATTGAATTTTTTTGCATGCCACATGAATTTCAATAGATAGCCTAAAGGCAACTCGCAGCCCCACCTCGCGGCCCGTGAGGTGGCCGCATATCCATCCCACGCTTGAGCGTGGTGGCTCCCTGTGAGGACCCCTCCGACTACCAGTCCGAGGTGCCCACATTATGTAAACAGATCACGATCCCAATGATCAGTGCATCGCGATCACATAACCAACATGGTATACAAATTTACATCATTCAAACGTACATACAAGTCTTATACAAATAAATAGTGGTCACCTGACCAAGTCTGCATTCATCGTCACACAAGACGAAATTAACTATGACACAGCGGAAGCTTGCGGCTAGTGTCGGCCCTTGTCTGCAACGGACGCATTCCCACAGAGCAGTTGACCGGTGACACTCAGTTGGCGTAGTCGTCGGCGTACTCCTCCTCTTCAGCGTAGACCTCCTCATTGTAATCTGGACGTTTGAATATCCAGAGACACAGCCATATGAGTACAATTACGTACTCGCAATACCACCTCAAGGCTTAAGTTTTCATGGTCATGCAATAAATCGTTTTCGAAAACTAGGATAGCTGCTATATACTGCTATAGGGCTTAGTTTTCGCAATCGATGCTTCTAGACATAGAGATTATAACATCTCTATATCTTGGTTAAACAAAAGATTTAGGGATATAATTCTCTCTAGTAGGAATAGCATGTACTCTTCCCACATTTTTGTAAAACACTTTGTAAAACTTTTCAAAGACACTAGGATGGGGATACCCCTTTTTCTTTCCAAGAGATCAGACTGAATTGTCTCCCCGAGACCAACCATCTTCTCCCAAATCCGTACCTCCCAGGTACCTTCTTGAATTGCCTCCTTGTTTCCACTGAGAAACCAGTTTTCTTTTGAAAACATAAAATTGCCCATACGCCTAGATCGGTGGCCTTTCCAACCATCCATGACAGCGGACACGGCTATTCGAATAGTTTTGCACTCTGCAGAGGGGTGCACTTTCACCACACCAAACAGTCATTCCGCCGCGATCAGCCATGGTCCTCATACGACAATATGCGGGGGTTGGGATAACATGATCAAATCTTTCCACTAATCCACCCTAGTACAGAGGACTCCCGATAGGTTTATTCCCCCCGGGCACCGTGTGCTCCACTAGACCCTTGGGCTCTCTTAGGACGCCACACCACCACGGCAAGGGCACCCAACGTAATCGTCCGGCGCGGATCCTCCACATGTGTATTGCCTCCTACAGACGGCAACCCGGCTTCGAGGGCCCCGCCCTTATAGAGTATGAGATCCTCCGTACTAAAACGGACAAGCTTCCGGCTAAGCCCTACCCATCTCAGGTAATGTGGTTGCACGGGTCAATTGTTCGGGCGGCTGCTAGGGCTGTACTTTGTTTTTCAAAAACATCTCCACCTCCGACTGCTCCTAGCAGCTCAGGTTTTCGTAACCTCACCGAATGCTCCAGCACTTCGGGTTTTCATGAACATCTCCATTTGGTCCCAGGAACATGGGTTTTATAAAAATACTTTCTCGCCGATCGCTCTGAGCGACTCGGGTTTTCTTCTGAAAACATTTCATCAAAACCAGGCTCCCATCCTATAGTTTTGAGGTAAGAGTATAAGGATATACTACTAGAAAATATAATTTTCTTGATAGCGCCTTCAGTAGAAGGCTTCTCAAGTAAAGACTTATTTTTATAAAACCTATTATATACTAGTAGATATATCTTTGGCCAAACAATAATTTTGGGAAAATAGTTTTGGAGGTGAGAAAATGCCACATAAAAGACAAAACATGCATTATTTTATTTTGAAAACAAGACATGCTTTGTACAAATAGTAGGATTTCAGTAAGGTGTTGAGGTGGCTTGCCTTGCTCAGCAAATTGTCCCTGGTCTTGTTCTTCCTCGTAGGTGGGTTCAGCTCCCCTGTACTGCTCCTCCTCTTGCGGTTCTATCGTACCGTAAAATTAAACGCAACTATCGTTAAGTTCTAAGTAGCGGGTTAACCACAATCTAAAGTACTTAAACAAAAAAGCAAGCATTTCATTACATAAACATCCTATGGATAAAACATCCACCACAATCCTAAACACAAGCAATTAAAAACAATCCATTAAAAAAAGACTTTTTAATAGAGGCAAAGTTGCTGTTTTGGGGAAAAAGGAACAAGTCCTAGAATAATACTCCTAAAAATCTATCCTTCTACCACAGTACTGCTACAAGTCATACCAAGCTAAGAAAATTGGAGTTGCACACAAACCACTTCTCATTTGAGAATTAAAAATGCACCAAGTGCTACTGGTCCAAAAACTGAAAGGACTACAACTCTTGTTTTAGGAAACTCCTGCATGCAAGGTTAAATTCTTTGGAAATATATAGATTTTAGCTTTCTGTAGAAATTGGATTCACTCTGTTTGGATCATCCTAGCTCGAGATATTCCAATTTGAGTGTTAAACACACTTTATACTAGATTTAATGCACTGCACAAACTATAAAATATTTTTACACAACACTGGCTCTGCATGTTTTAGAAAACACATAAGAACCACTCAAAATTTACCCTAAATAATTTTCACGCACAGATTGGACAGAAACTAATTAAACTAAACACAAACAATAAACAGAAACAGGAAAATAGTAAATCTAGGAAATAAAAACGACAGTGGGCTGCGCATAGGCTGGATCTAGCCGCGGCTCGCGCGGATCTGGGCTGGGCCGGCCCAACAACACGCGCAGCACGGCACACGCACGGCAACGGTCCACGGCCAGCCGAGTTTCAAACGCGGCCGTTGATTCGCGCGGCACACCCGCAGCAACGGTCCACGGCCGGCCGAGTTTCAAACGCGGCCGTAGATCGACAAATCAACGGCCCTCAGGCGTCGCCTCCAACGCGACGGGCGCGCGGACGAGCCCGTGGCAGAGAGAAGGTGGCGGTGGCGGTTTCCTCACCTAGGGCTTGCGGGTGGTGGCAGGGGTGGCTGGAGTCGACGAAGAAGCCATCGGCGAGCACGGCGGTGACCTCAGCTACCGCATGCAACGCCGGAGTTCATGGTTGCGACGACGGCGAGTTCCTTCGGAGAGAGCTCCCATTGGCCGGGTTGGGAAAAGGAGAGACAAGAGTGGAGGAGAGGGGTGGCTTGGGGATGACAAGTGGGCCAGTGCTGACTAGGACAGGCCCACTGGTCAGAGGGGTGAGAGGAGTGGCCGTTGGAGTGAAGGGGGGGGGGGGCTGGTTTTCGGGTAGGTTTAAGTTTTGGGCCAATTTCCACTTTTGTTTTATTTCTTTTATTCCTTTTCTGTTTTTATTTTCCCCTAAATCAACCAAGCCTAAATTCAACCATCACACAATGCTAAGCAAAAACGTGAGGTGGTTGACCTAATGGTGATGAAACAAAAGTTTTCAAGTCTAAAAGACAAAGAAAGTATTTTTAAAAAATTGCAAGAAAGGAAATTTGACCAAATGGTCACTGATTTTTATGGACCCTAACACCTAGATGGTTTTATGCTAAAACAAGGTTTCAAATGTTTTACCAAGGCATAAACCGAAAATACAAAGACCAAAGAACAAGTGGGTCAAGTCGCATGTCAAAAATAACTTAAGGATTGCTTAATCTAGGGCTCTAGATTCGCTATGTTTTAATAAACATGAAGATCATTAAATTTGATCTAAACATGCTAAATTTGTATTTGTGTTACCACCAAATCATACCACCAAGCTAGAAGTTCAAGCAAAGCAATAAGCTCACACAACCACACCCTAAGCATACGTTGACACATTCATTTGCAAGCTCTCTGTCCAGGCACCTAAATCAACTATAAGCAAAAGGGTTCAAGCACACAAGCAATTGAACAAATAACCTAACTTTATGATAAAACAAATTTATTTATGAGGTGGTGACCAATATGATTATGACAAGATTTTGAAGAAAGAGGGTTAACCACTTCTTAGTAATATTTTTCAAAGAATATTAAAACAAGGGTTTTGAAATGTTTGTTGAAAATAAGATAGGAGAAGATATATGGATATTTTACTTGCCAAAACATTGAACACAAAGGTCATGTCAAAACTTGGTTGCTTTTTAAATGGGTCGTTATTTTGAGATCAACAATAAAAACAATAAGTCACAACAAGCCAAACTAGGCAATCAAAAGAAAAACACATCCAAATGCAAGGGGTTTGAAAAAGTTTTTGTTGGTTCCGAATTTTGAGTCTTAATTTATTAAGTTTTTCTTGTTTCCAAAATTTGGGACGTTACACTCCCCTCGCCTATCTCCTCGGCTCTTCTTATCCGAAAGAATTTTTGGATTTTCCTGACATTTTTTGGGCACTAGAAAATAGGATTCTTTTACGATCAATTTTTTCTCCTGTTTCCGAACGTCCGAAAAATCTTCCTGTTAATGTACTCATGCAAAATAAATGGATAAAGGCATTAGAATTGAGTTCTAATGTGAAATATATCATGAATGGCGAGACGTCAACAACGTGTTCTTTGCATTAATTGGTTTACTTCCTTTTTACATGTGTTCTATTTCTTATTGATGTATAAGTACCTAAATTTCTTTTATCCTTGACTTTTGGTTTTCTCAGCTGATGCATGAACACGTTTTCAAATATATGAATATTGTTTCCTTGTACTCATAATATACATGATATTTTTATTATTTTACTTTATTCTTTATCATTTTTTGCGTAAAATACATGATTTTTTGAAGCAAATGAAAATATTATTTGATATATATGAATGTTTTTAAAAATACGTAAAAGCCTGTTTTAGCTGTATAAAATTTATTTAAAAACATAAACAACATTTTAGTATATTTATTTATGAGTATGTGAAAGATTTATTCGATATACGTGAACATTTTATTCAAACTATATGAAGATATGTAAAAATGCAGGCCGAATATTTTTTTGTCGCTAAAAATATTGAAAACATGTTCCTACATTTTTATCAATAAATGGTGTCCCATATATGTTTTTAGAATTTTCTAAAAAAGTTGACAAAAATATGGCTGAAGTTAGGGTATCTTGAGTAGCTGTGTCCGAATTGCACGCGTAGGAAAATGCTGACTTTTTAAAATGTACTCCCTCCGTATATAAGACTGTGTACCTACTTTCTACACACATGCTGAAAGGACAAGGATGTCGCCTATAGGGGGGGTGAATAGGCGATTATTTTTTTTCCGGATTAGGCTTGATAATTGCGGAATAAAACTAGGTGTTTAAATTGACAAACCAATAACCTAAATAAACTAGGTTCACCTATGTGCACCAACAACTTATGCTAAGCAAGACAAACAACAAGGTGATAGCAATATAGAATACTTCAAGCACGAAGGCTATCACAATGTAAAGTGCATAAGTAAAGAGCTCGGGTATAGAAATAACCGAGGCACGCGGAGACGAGGATGTATTCCCAAGTTCCTCCTTTTTAGGGGAGTACGTCTCGTTGGAGAGGTGTGAACCAACACAATGGTTCAACAACCACAAAGGTTTCACCTTCTTCTCCGATGAACCACACCACAAAGGTTTGGTCCACCTTTCACTATCGGAATCCTTTGAGGCGGAAATCCGGAGCCTTTCAACAACAACCCGGGGCACAACCCACAATTGGATTGGGGGCTCCCGAATGGCTACAAGTGACCACATAAGGTCTCAACCACCACAAAGACGTCTAGGGTCCAAAGACCCAAGAGTAACAAGTTCACAAGCTTTCAACTTCCACGAATCCTCGTGGAGAGCACAAACCGATGCACAAAGCAATGGCAAGAGCACAAGTGCTCAAATCCTTCACTCTCAAATCCCACCACAAGCAACTAATACTTATGGGGGGAGGAGAGAGGAAGAAGAATGAAGAACACAACAAATGAAACTTTAAGAACTAGATCGAAAGGGTTCCCCTCACTTAGAGGAGAGATGGATTGGTGGAAAAGTAGATCTAGATCTCCTCTCTCTTTTCCCTCAAAGATATGAAAGAATCATGGGAGGAATTGAGAGAGAGACAAGCTTTGTAAGGTCAACAATGGTGGGAGAGAGAGAAAATCGTGCTGGGCAAAAGCTGGCTGGCTGGAGGAAAGTAGAGGGGTATTTATACGCCTCCCAGAAAAATAGCCGTTGCAGACAGGGGAGTCGGATATTCCGATATAAGTCAGGATCGGATAATCCGACTGAGTCGGATAATCCGAGTCGACTTGAACTGGATATTCCAAAAAACTTCAGTGCGCCACAAAACTGGTTGCAATAAGGTCCTTAGCCGAATTCGAGCAATTCTTGAGAATCGGATAATCCGAATCAACCTTGATCAGATATTCCAAAAAACTCCAGTACGCATTGCTTTTAAAGTCCTTAGCCGAAATCGAGCAATCCTTGAGAATCGGATATTCTGAGTCAGCATGGACCGGATAATCCGATTCCCCTGCTTGAGCAAAACAGACAGAAACAGCAAACCCTGAAATGCAATAACTTTCTCGTTCGAACTCCAAAACAGGTGAAACCAATTTTGTTGGAAAGGTAATAACAAGAGCTTGCCATAAATAGAGTTAAGTTGCCACACATGGGAAGGTGTGGAACTTTCCTCAAGGATAAACCGATAATATTTTCAACCCGAAAACGCAACAAGTTTTCCAAACGAAATCCGTTTTCGAAGAACTTGGGCTTGTCATGAAGATACAACAAACACCAAAACCCAACAAGGAGAAAAGCCAAGTAAGAACTAAGAAAGATGATATGCCAAGTATGCAAAGGTTTGAGCTCTCCACAAAGATGCTATCAAGTTACTCACTTGAGAGCCCCTCTTGATAGTACGCCGTCTATCCTATAACCCGGTCTCGTACTAACATCGTGAGACCGGTAAAATAGAAACCTTATCAAGATCATACATTTGCCTTGCGCATTCCATTTGAGCTAGATGGTGACGATCTTGACCTATTCAAGTGGACCACCTTTCTTGATTGCGCTTTGCTTGGTGAAGACTCATATATTGCTCCACCAAACACCAAGATGGGAGTGCCTCTCTTAGGAACATCTTCACTTGACCATTATCTCCAAATGGGTTGCAAGCTTCAAGTATATGAAATCTTCTATATGCCCATCTTGAACTTGCACATCTCAACCCTGATGACGATCACCACTTGACGTCATCCTCCATGAGCTGTAAGAAATCTTCCTTTTGATGCAAGCCCATGGAGAGATACCTAACCCCAACAAAGGAATGTCACACACACATAATGGGTTAGTTCACAAAACTATATGGACAAATTCTTACCATACCATTTGATCACATGATCCCACATGGTATATCATTTAGCTTTGTGTGTTGATCAACTTGAATCCATTCTTTGCACTTAGTCTAGATCAACCTTGTATCTTTTCATCTTCTTGATCATATCAAATATGTCCATCATAATCAATGATCTTGATGGCATACAACCTTGAATCCAACACATAGAGTTCAAGCGATGCCAATGGACAAACCTATAAGAATAACTCAATACAAACATTAGTCCATAAGGATTGTCATTAATTACCAAAACCACACATGGGGCAACACATGCACTTTCACATGTATCTAGACATGTTTTAATGCAAGATTAAAGTCTTATGTTTTGATACGGAGGGAGTATGTCACAACCGCTCCTGTCTCCCAAAATGCTGCCTTCTCCTTTCCGGTGCGTTTTCGGTCACACCAAGAGTTTTGTTCTCCTTCTCATGTCCCCGTGGGGTGTCTCTATGTCGCACTAAGGAGCAAAGTATGATGTGTACAAAGGAAGATAGGGACACACAGGGTGGGAGTATAGTTTTTCCTTTTTATTTTTCAACACCTAAAATACATACTGAAATATTTTGAGCACTGTTTGTCCAAATTACGAATTGTTTTAACTTTTGACCTTCTCGCGTTGAGATCATAAAAAGTAGATCATATGTTGATAGATTTTGACGAATATTTTTTTTTAACTTTCAAAACTAGTATACTTGTACTTTGGATCTCAGCATACTTATGATTTGGGATTTTAGTGTACTTTTGTACTCCGTGTGGGAATTTGAATTTTTTTTGGTTTTGTACTTTGGGGTTCACTATACTTATACTTTTGTACTTCGATTTTGCTGTTTTTATACTTCAAAATTTCATACTTCGTTAAATTTGTACTCGCAATTTTTGTACTTCGAGATTTTATACTTTGGCATTTTTGTGCTTCTGGTTTCAGTGTACTCTTACTTTGGTGTTGTTGTACTCCGTACTTCGAAACTTTTATACTTCGAGATTTTTTTACATCAGCACATGTTGCACTTTCAAAAATACGCCAGTGCGAGAGAACGCCCCGTGCTGCACAAACCGGCCTTCACAAAGGTTGGCCTTTTTCGAGTTATACCGCACAAAGCGGCAATTAATCTCCCAAAAAAGAGGTTGTGTAAGCTCATAATATTTGTTCAACAACCGAATATGGGCCATAACTTTTTTGCAGGTTGCCTGTTTTGTAGTTTTGCATGAGTTTATTGGGCCTGGTCGACGGAACTCCTCTATTTTATTGTGCTAACGGCCTAATGTGGCCTACCTTTTTTCAGCTACATGTTGCCGACCTAATTCGTCTCCAAGCCAAAAATTATGTGTTGCTCAAATGGAGAAAAAACTTCGTCGAAAGAGAAGAAGAAACTAGACCACCTCTTCCGACGATTGTGCCACGAATTTGCAATTTGATTATAGTTTGCCTTCCGAGATTTAAACAACCATTTTAAAGTAGACTTTGGACAGTGGACCAACGAGATAAAAGAGGTTGGCCGAATTGCAGCCTTTGGCCGTTATGCAGAAGTCGGTGGATCATCTTTTCGTCCATTGTCGGTTCATTATTAGATTTTGGGATCTCATCAAGAATTGGTTTTGTCTTTACATGATTTATATTAATCCATGGCCAACCCAATCGCTCAAAAGTTGGTGGCTCGGCATGACCGCCTCTAACCCCATTGCAAGGCAAATGCCTCCCTCGTGATGCTCACATGTTGGAAGTTAGAACCAAAGGAACAACAGAATTTTCTGTAATACTGTGTTTGAATGTAGGAAAGTTGGCATGGAATTGGGGAATCTGGAATTGAGGCTCAAATTCCGCCGTTTGGACTGGATAGGGAATTTTGGCCTGGAAACTTGCACCAGTTCCATGCGCAGCCCACGAAGGCGTCCGCTCGGGCCAAAACTTTCCGAGGGTCCAGCCTGGGAAACACATGGAAACGCCTCGCTGCTCGCTCCCTTCGCTGACTCGCTCATTCCCCTCGCTCGCTTGGTCGAGGAAACGAGCGCCCACCCGACAGAGTCGACTGGAGCTCGCCCATCCCACGGCGGCGCCGGCGGCCCAGGTACAGTCCTCCTCCGCCCCTCCCTCTCCTCCTCTACCCCTCCCTCTTCTCCGCTCCTCCTCTGCCCCTCCCTCTGGTGTTTGGACTTGTGATACTGATACACATTGTTTCCAACTGTGATATTTTCCTTTTGCATCTGCAGGATGGGATCATCAACGCGAGGGATAGAAGGCGGTCAGCTCAAAGGGGTAAAGATTAGCAAGATCTGCATGGAGTTGAACAACAATGTTGTCCTGCCCAACTGTAGCCACTCGACGTGCTAATGCTTGCTGGGAGTAAATAGCAAATGTTCAGATCTCTGAAGTCCCAAAAGATGGTGCTAATGCTTGTGTTTACTTAAGTTGATTTGTATGGATTACCTTGTAAGATTTCGTATCCTAATGTTTTTTGCACAAACAATATTTATTTTACTGAGCTTACTCTTGGTGCACAGTAAATACCAGATTGGTCCTACTCATATATTTCTTATTTTGTCGCCTCATGATTTAGAAGCAACTTTATCTATGTGTTGTTGGTACTTGAACACTATTTAATTTCTACGTGTTATTTTTGTGACTTGATTTTGATTTTTTAAATTTTATTATGTATGCAAAATAATATATCAATATTCAAATGTACACATAGAATTTTTTATATACTTAACAAATTTATATTGTCCAAACTCAACAAAACATCCAATTCCAAGGTTTATACATCCAAACAGGAATTGGAATCGTGTGCTACCCTTTAATTCCAGCCATAAATTCCATTGACAACCAAACAGAGGAATTCGAATTGGAGCCCATTCCCTTTTCATCTGGGAAATGGAATTGCTAGTCCAATTCAATTGTGAGCAAACTTTTCTACATCCAAACACAGTGTAAGAAGCAGGCATCACTTTTGGTCATCTTACAGAAAATGTAAAAAAGAGACGAAACTTTGTATCATCGCGGGTGCAAAACATTTGGCTGAAATCATGTCAAGAGAGTAGACCGGTTATAGCGTTCCATCGCGGTAGAAATGGCCAGCTTTCGACGGTGAGTGAGTGAGAAATGATATTCACATGGCGTATGTCATCTGCAGCGTAGACATCACTGCTGGCGCTGGGGGTAAGGTGGCGGTGGTGCCTTTGTGGCCATAGTTCCACCGTGATTGCATATCACAACGCTTGAGCAATTGGAAATTGTTGGCTATTAATCATACATGCGGTTTTGCAGCTCGTGGTGCAGAGGCGAGTTGGTGCGGCGGTGGTGGAGTGGCGGCTCAGAGACCCAGTGACGCGGGGATGTGTGGCGGAGTAGCGGTGTGGTGGCAGGACAAGTACGTCGGGACCACATCAAGGTGGGGCGGCGGCGCTGTTCGCTCCCATGGGGCAGAGCGGAGGTGGCCTCATGGGCCCTTCTGGGCTCGGAGGGCCGCGGCTCTGCGCGCGGCAGATGCTCAGTGGAGGTGTTGGTCTTGGACGGTGTAGGTTACTGCGTTACCCTGCCCATCGCTCTCCTGCACCTGGTGCCCTCCTTCCCTGGCGGAGATTGATGCCTGCACAAGGTATGACACTCCTCCTTGTTCGGGATCTTCCGGGGTGCAGTTTGTAGTGCTCGGGAGAAATCCTTGTTGGTAGAATCCGACAATAACGTGGCAACGCCGTGGGCATCGCCATTCCTCTCCACTCCCCGCTGAGCACCGGGGGAAACCATGGGACCAATACGCCAGTTCTGGCAGCAGCGGCGTGTGACGTCGCACTCTTTCCTGAAGATGCTGCATTTAGTGCTCAGTGATCCTTGATCCTCGAGGTATGCTGGTGGTACGATGCCAATCTCTATCCAGGTCGTGGTTATTCCATTTGTTTCCTGCCAAGATGTGCACTTGGAGCTCGCCGCCCGTCCAAGTTATCGAAGAAAACTAAAGCTGACATTTGAAGCCGGGTTAGCGAGTTCGATCCACCTCGGATCGCGTCGTTCCCTTCGACACCCCTCCTCTTTAGTGGTTAGTTGGGTGGCGACCATAGGATCAAGTTCATAGTGCATCTGCCTTGCTTGATCAAATGATGATGGAAGCGGACGCCCTCCTTCGTGTTGGCTAGATCGACGAGCTCCTCGTTAGCAGGATTTTTCTGTCTCATGTTTCTTCCTTGTTGTCCCCTATCCTTCTAGTCTTTGGGTGTGTTGTTGTTGCGCTCTCCCTCCTTCTTTGAGCTTGAGATGATGCTTTTTGTCTCTTTTTATTTTTTGAGTCATTTGTACTCATTTACTCCTCTTAATAAATTTTTCATCAATAAAAAAATCATAAATGCACGATTTCGACGAGCAGTTAAGTGACAAGGGACAATACATTAACCAAGATAGAGGTTAATATGACATAAGAAAGTGACTACATGTTTTGTTCAAACTTTGACATAAAAACCTCACAGTTAATTCCTACTAGCACTCGTTAACTAAACACTTAGAATAAGCTTACTAGCTGAGGAGCAGCAAGGTCTAGTCAGCCTCATGCATGCCTGGTCAAGAATCAAGATGCCTCGTCAATGCAGACCGTCAGGACCATCTCCCTCTCCGCCTGAGGTCCAGTCATCATGGCAGGCGGCACCGTCAAGAACTCCCCTCCCCTGCGGCGAATCGCCCACCGCGTAACTGCGGGGATTCGAGCCGGGCGCCGGAGCCACTGTGTAGGCCACGCCTCATTGATCGTGGCGTCAGGCCCGATCTGCAATGAACAGCCTGTGGCCAGCGATTTGCCTGCTCTGCGCTCGATTTGGACGGCCATGACCAAGAAGGGGGATGGGAAACGGCGGGCAGATGCAGAGGCAGAAAGCCTTTCAAGACTATCACCCACCATCAGATCGCCCACATCGCCATGACAGTAACAGATGTAAGACTAATTGGTTGTCCCGACGTGGCTTGTCGGGTAGGGATAATTTCATTATATATTGACACAAATGTACAAATACTAGTCCTATATGTGTATGTACGTATATATTCTAACACCCTCCCTCAATCTCAACCGTAGAAAATTGAGATTGCGCTTACAATGCTCATGCAAAGGTAAAGGGAGTGGCTTAGTGAAAATATCGGCAACTTGATCCCTTGACGAGATGAAATGGATCTGCAGTTGCTTTTGATTGACACGCTCACGAACAAAGTAAAGTCTACTTCATTATGCTTCATTCTTGCGTGAAAGATTGGGTTGGACGACAGATACGTTGCACCAATGTTGTCACACCATAACACTGGAGGTTGGGTTTGAACAACTCCAAACTCTTGCAACAATGACTGTACCCAGGCAAGCTCTGATGTAGCATTAGTGCTCAGTGATCCTTGGACCTCGAGAAATGTTGTTGGGAAGATGTCAATCTTTGTCGAGATCGTGGTTATTCCATTTGTTTCCTTCCAAGATGTGCACGTGGATCTCGCCGCCCGTCCAAGTTGTTGAAGAAGGTAAAGCTGCCATTTGAAGTCGTTAGCGAGTTCAATCCACCTCATATTGCCTCGTTCCCTTCGACACCTTCCTCTTTAGGAGTTAGTTGGGTGGCGACCACACGATCAAGTTCATAGTGCATCTGACTTGCTTGAAATGATGATGGAAGCGGACACCCTCCTTCATGTTGGCTAGGTCGACCTCCTTGTTAGCAGGATTTGTCTGGCTCATGTTTTTTCCTTGTTGTCCCCTATCCTTCTAGTATTTGGGTGTGTCCCTTCCTCTTCTTTGAGGTTGAGGTGATGCTTTCTTCTTCGGCGCTGCTAGGAATCGGCGTCCGATACTATGCTTCCCATCGGACTAGCTTTTCACCGTAGGATAGGAAGCGGCACGTCCGTAGGATTTTCTTCTAGGTCGACATGCGGAAGGTCCCCTAATTGCGGCCCAATTAATCTCGCTCCCGTAAAAAAATCCTTTAATCTCGCTGCTTCAAACCCTCACTCCTCGATGGTTTCCAAAACAACTTCCTTTAATCGCGTTGCTTCCTTATATGGTTCAAATATTCACTCCAAATACATATAGGGACCGTCTACATCTCAGTCGACTGAGATCTACTGAGATCTCAGTCGACGCCGGCCGTGACTTGTTTCTGCCGTGTGCGTTACTTGCATCAGCTGTTTGCTTGGGCTTTCACCGCGTTGCCTGCTGCGTGTGTACTGTGTGCTTGGTACTGACTACTGAGCCTATCCACCGTATTAACTCAGACCCAAGATCATGATGTGACATTGAGCTCCTGGTCTACTAATTTGACATAAGTAAAGCAGATAATATGCGCGGAAATCCATCTTGCCTTGTAGGTGTAAATACACCTATTAGATAAAAAACATTTTAAATGTTAAAAAAGTTCAAAAAAAAAAAATTGGGTGTACATCAGGATAATCTCTATTCGCACAAAAAGTTTCGTGAAAAAAGATAATTTTTATGTCCCGTGTAAAATAAACTGATGCTCCAAAATGACTATTCGCGAGACATTATTTTGTATTTTTAATACGGTACACAAAAAATGTCCTTTTTTGCAAAAAACTTAAAGGCGGAAATAGAATGTCTCGAAGTACACCCGAAAATTTGTTTTGGATTTTTGTGACATGTTGAAATGTATTGACAATGCATTTTACATAATGTGTACATCTAGACCTGTGGGTCCAAACACCGTGCCCATAATATGCGTTCCACATGAGATGCAACAACAAAAAATACAAAAATCTAGAGGCATGAATAATTCTTCACTGACAAAAAATTGTCTTAATTTTCGATTAGATAATGTCATCAACTTTCAATTGTAACCCATTTGTTAGGCTGCATAAATCGCGCTCGAGCAAGGTCTGGCCCATCCCAACTGTTAGGCTGCATAAATCGTGCTCGAGCTAGGTCCAGGGCGAAAAGTGCGGCTTGGGTCGACCACGGCTAAAATCGCATATCTCGCAAGACCGAGCCCGGCCGTCGGGTTCAAAACTCCGGCATGAGCCCGACCCGATGTGCAAGGTCGGCCCGTGATTTTTGGCCAGGACGGGGTGCCCATGACTAGGTGTATTTGCAACCCATTTGCAACTCACAACCATCACGTATCACGAGACATGTGCAATGATTAGGAACATTTTTTCTTAGTTACAACTCACTTGTAACCGGAAAAAATTCGGTTAAACCCACATACAACTCACAGCCATCACAAATCACGACGAATCCAAAGCCAATAACTTATTTCTAAGTTGCAACCCACTTGCAACTGAAATAAATAAGTTGGGTCGCGACCAAAAAAAAACTCAGTTGCAATACATTTGCAACTCACAGCTGAACGAATCACAACACAAATCCAACAATAGAAACATTTTTCTCAGTTGCAAGCCACTTACAATTGGAAAATACCCAGTTGCAACCCACTTGCAACTCACAACATCACAAATCACGATGCAAATCCAACTATTAGGAACATTTTTTTTAGTTACAACTCACTTGTAACTGGAAAAAACTCAACTAAAACCCACTTGCAATAGAGAACGTAGTTGAAGCCCACTTACAATTCACTACCATCATGAATCACGACATAAATTCAATGGCAACAACATTTTTCTAAGTTGCGACCCGCCTGTAACTGGAAAAAAATCAGTTGGGTTGCGACAAAAAAAAAAAACTGACAGCTGGACGAATCTCGACACAGATCCAACAGTAGAAATATTTGTTCTCAGTTACAACCCACTTGAAACTGGAAAAAAAATTAGTTATAACACACTTGAGACTCACAGCCATCACGAATCACGGCGCCAATCAAACAACTATGAATGTTTTTCTCTCAGTTACAACTCACTAGTAACTGAACAAAACTTAGTTACAACCCACATGCAACTTAAAAGAAAACTTAGTTCCAACCCACTCGCAACTCACAACCATCATGAATCACAATGAAGATCTAACGGTGAGAACATTCTTCTAAGCTGCATTGCAAATAAAAAAGTTAGTTGCAACCCACTTGCGACTGAAAAAACAACCACAACTACACCAAACAGAAGCAACAACTCAAGAAAAGAAAAGAAAACAAAAACGAATATACCACAACACGGCCACACGTTAACAGTAACGGGCAAAGTAAGCAGCCCATGAGAAAGCAGCAGCCAGCCCAGCACAAAGCATCATACGTACGCCCACGTAAAGCACGAAGACGCGAGCAACAAAAGGGCGGCACCAGTTTGCACGAATCTTGACATACCTAATCCAATGGCCCACAAGGTTACTGAGAACTCGCGAGTTCTCAGGCCATTGAGAACTAGCAATTCCGATACATATAATCACACATGATTCCAACTAAATAGGATGCTTCCTTTTTTTTTGTGAGGAATCCTTCCCTTTTTTTGTGAGGAATGCTTCCTTTTTTTGTGAGGACACACGATGCTTCCTTTTTTGTGAGGAATGTTTATTTTGCTTCCTTCGAAACTGAAGTTTGCTTCAATTATAACTGAAATTTGCTGCAATATTGGATTTTTTTAAAACATATCAAAGTATGTTTTTGTGGATGATACAATATTGCTTCCAAGGTAAGTGAATTTTATTGGATGTAGAATACAAATTTTGGTGTCATGTAACGGGATATATGGAAGCACATAGCTAGAAACTTCGTTCATATGGATTGGAAGCATAGTGAACTATGTTGGAAGCATGATTAGTGGGTTAACAAAACTTTGTCCGGATGCGTGGGAGCCATATCATATGTTTATTGTGAAATTTGCAACACTTGTTTTCGTGTGACTACAGAAGTTTCATTCCTATACTTTGAGAAGATTTTAGTGCTTCATACAATCACTTGACATATTTCGAAAAACATACAGATTTGCTTCCTTGAAGTTACTAAAATATACAACTTAGTACGTTCATATCACATGTTTCCTACATGTTACAAAAATTGCTTCATTCCACAAGACGATGTGTTTCCTGGATGCATTGTATGTTAACCAATACCCGATGCCCAAAGATGTGGTCGCAGGACATCGCCTATACATGCATGCCAGTTGTTGGACATCGCCTTGCCACGCTAGCGCCGCGGGAGGCACCAGCCAGGTGCAGCCTCGAAACGGTCCACAAGTGTGTTGGAAGCTCGTCCCTTAAAACGATATTCTGCGATAAGTAAATGGTAGGAATAAGAAAGCATATGTGACAAACAAAAGAAGCATCTATGCAAAATTAAGGAAGCATGTCAAGTATGTGGTTACCTTGACGCAGATCATCGTCGACATTTCGAGCAGCGTGGTGCCGACGACGTGGTTGGGACGCACGCCCTGCCCCCAGCTGCATCAGCATCTCCGAGAACAGATTCAGCGCCTCCCGTTGTTCGCCGGCGCGAGCGCGTTCCAGGATACCACCTACTTGGTCAGCGACATAGTAGGGGAAGCACTAGAGCGTGGTCGTCACGTCGCCACACTTGGCGTACATGTCGACCAGCGCGCTGCACGCGATAACATCGAGGGTCATCCTGCGACAAAGACGCGCCAGTGCACCTCCCTGACCACCGCGGGGTCGGCGGCGGTGCGCGGCCACAGCGTCGATGATGGCCGTGCCATAGCGTCGATGACGATGTTGTCACGGACGCCGCGGTGGCGTCGGTCGAGGACAGGCTTCGTGGTGTGGGCGTGCAGCACCGTCGCGGCCTCCCTGGCGCCGGGAGGACGCGCGGCAAAGGGAGATGACCGGAACAGCCGGTGGCTTGTTGCTGCTGGCTTGCCGCGCAGGTGGATAAGATGCGTCCATGCGTCGTCGTCTCTATTTCTTGGCGTTGGGAAGGTGTTTATGGGGAGCGATTCGGGGAACTAGACAAAGTTTTAAATAGCCGGCTATAGCCTTCCCAGAGGTTTGGGGCTACGGATATAACCTTCATAGGCTAAAGTGATAATAACCGCTAATAGCCCGGCTAAAGTGATTTAGCCCCGATTTAGCCCCTTAGCCGCTAAACTTTCGGCTCCGCTCGCCAAACTCAACCCATATAATTGAACTTGCTTTTGCTACATGCTAATTGATTTTGACGATTATAAATATTTTGTCAAAACGATGTACTGAATTGCTGCTACTAAATGTTGTAATATGTTGACATAACTACGTCCGGTCCTCCTGGTTATTTGTATCTCTTATGTGACTATGTCAATATGTTATGCATCAGTAAATTATTGATATATATGAATATATGCTACCCAAATTTTAAATTTTTACCATTATTTATCAAAACGGCTATAAGGCCATAGCCCGCTATAGCCCGGCTATAGCTTTTCATAGCTTCTAAAATCGCCGGGGCTAAATGCAATAGCCGGCTATTTTAAACTATGGACCTAGATGACCAGGCGTCGTTTGCGGGATTAAATGGGATTTGGACTGGGGTTAACGAGGGGGAAAAAAGAGGAAATCGTGGCCGTATAATGGAGATGATCTTGACGGCGTCGATGCAGTCCGATACTTCTTTTTTTTGACAACTCAAATACCTCTTTATTGATTATCAAGAATGGTTACATCGGAAATTAACAAGGGTATTAAAGACGGGGAGGATGGTCAAGCCAAACAGATTGGCTTGAAACTTTAGCTAAGCGAGCTAGTTCATGAGCACTTGCATTAGCTTCTCTTGGTTCATGAGTGAACTGGATCTTCACAAATTCTGTCGCTAGATGATAACAGTCATCAAATATCGTAGCAGCGACACCATGCGAATATGCACCGTTCTTCATCGTTTCTATCACATCCAAGCAATCAGAGCTAAGAACAATTCTGTTGCATCCCAACATTTGAGCTAGTTGAATTCCATGCTTCATTGCGTGAGTTTCTGCCGTTAAAGCATCATGAACAAAATCAAGTTTGCAATTGCTTGCACCAATGAACCTTCCAGTCGCATCCCTAGCAACAGCACCTGTAGTTCCTCGAAGGGAATCCTCGTCGAACGAGGCATCCACATTTATTTTCACGTGATCACGTGGAGGTTTCAACCAAACTGCATTCTTCCGCTTCGGCTTAGCTGAATAAGCAGCCCTGTAATTTTCAGACAGTGCCTTAATAGCCATATATAGCCGATCTTGTAGGATCTTGTACCTTTTCGCCATGCACAAATTGCCTTCTCTCCCACCACAAGTACCAACAAGTTACAGCCAGTGATGGTACCAAGTGTTCCGGGCAGAGCAAAAATTCCAGTACAGCTTGGCCCGCTCTATCTATCTTACAAGCTTCATTAATCTTCAGCTCCAGTCCTAGATTCTTCCACACATGCTTAGCTCGAGAACATTCAAACAACATGTTTTATGTCCTCTGTTCCATTTTCACACACCGGACACTGGCCACTAACTTTGATATGTCTGTTTGCCAACACTGATCTGCATGGTATCGTATTTTGCATTGTCCTCCATAAAAATATTTTAACTTTGGCCGGAACTTTCAGTTTCCAGATTCTCTCCCACATAGGATGTGGATTCATAGGACCCATACCATGAGAATTTTCATATTTACTCCCAAACTGACTATGCCATTCAGCGTGATAAGCCGTCTTAACAGAGAATATACCTGATTTAGTAAGGCTCCACGCGACAAAATCCTCCATCTCATTGTTCGACAATGGGATCGCCAAAATCCTTCGGCGATCAACAAGCCAGAACGTCTGGTTAACAAGCCCTTCATCCCACTGATTAGTAATAGGATCAATAAGATCACTAACTTTGGAAATTAAATTCCGCCCTCTCGTGGTAATCACCTTTCGTGATGTACTACTTGGGATCCAAGTGTCTTCCCAGATATCAATTGTATTCCCATCACCAACACGCCAAATATGTCCTTTCTTCAAAGTTTGTATTCCCGTCCAAATGCTCTGCCACGTAAATGAGCTACCCTTCTTCATTTCAGCATTTAGCAGATCACCCGATGGGAAGTACATTGCTCTCAAAATCGTAGCACATAATGAGTTAGGTTCCTGAAATAGACGCCACGCTTGTTTAGCTAATAAGGCCAAATTGAAACAATGTATATCTCTGAAACCCATTCCTCCTTGCTTTTTGGGAACACACAATTTCCACCATGTGAGCCAATGCATCTTCTTTCGGTTAGCATCATCTCCCCACCAGTAATGTTTCAGAAGCACCTCCTTTCCTCCTGTAGAGAGAAACTTCTCCACCCATCCATTTATCCTTTTACATACCTTATCTATCAAGAACTGAAAACAATCGGTGCGATCAGCACCCACAATAGCTCGTAGTCCCAAGTACTTGTCCGTGAGAGCCTCGGTCATAATGTTTAAAATAGTGCAGACCTCCTCTCGAACCTCCACATGGGTATTTGGGCTAAAAAATATGCTCGATTTTGATTCACTAACCAATTGTCCAGAAGCTTGACAATATTTATCAAGAATACTCTTGAGGCTATTAGCATTATCTGTATTCGCCTGCATTAAGATTAATGAATCATCTGCAAAGAGCAGATTGGTCACCGAAGGAACTTCTTGACAGACACGAACACCATTGAGTTCTCCAGATTGTTCTGCTTGCAAAAGAAGTCCAGTTAGCCCTTCTGCACACAGCAGAAAGAGATATGGTGACAACGGATCTCCTTGCCGCAACCCCCTTGAAGGAGTGAATATCTCACTTTCCATTGAATTTACTCTCACTCTGTACTGAACAGTTTTTACACATTCCATGATTAGTTTGACCCAATTGGCGTCAAAACCCATCTTCAACATAATTTTTTCCAGAAATCCCCATTCTACACGGTCATAAGCTTTATGCATATCAAGTTTGACCGCACAAACGCCTCTATTTCCTTGCCTCTTCTTCTTAATTGTATGAAAGCACTCATATGCCACCAAGACGTTGTCTGTGATTAGTCTACTCGGAACAAAGGCGCTTTGGGTAGGACTAATAATATCAGGCAGGAGACCTTTCAATCTAGCAGTCAACATTTTTGAAATAACCTTACAAACTACTCCATCCGTTCTAATTTAATTGATTTATTATCCACCACATGTGGATATATTTATACATGTAACTTGTCTAGATACATCCACCAAACGTGGATAGCAAGTCAATTAAATTGAAACGGAGGGAGTACGTTGCATAAACTGATTGGCCTAAATTGGGTTACCTTCTCTGGCGACTTCACTTTTGGAATCATGACAATAGTCCTCGATCGGCAGAAAAAGGGGCAGTAAGCACATCGTTCATCCGTCCTGTTACTCTCACATGTACTGAGTCTAGAATACCGGAATCTGCTCCTGTAGCCTCTGATGTAAATAAGTTGGAAAAATAACCGACCACATGTGAGTTTAGTTGATCACCGTCTTTCCAAACTCCAGTATCATCCAACAACCGCTTAATCATATTCCTTTTTTTCCTAGATGTTGCTGCATTATGAAAGAACGATGTGTTCCGATCACCATGCATTAACCAATTTGCCCTTCCTCTCTGGAGCCAATATATTTCCTCTTGCTCCATTAAAGTCTCGATTAGAACTTGTATTTCTTACTAGCTGTTTTTTACTTTGGCCTAAGCTGTGTTATGTTTGCTTCTCCTATATCAATATAAGACAATGTTGTTGCCCCGCTTCAGAACCTGTATTTCTTTCTGTCTTCCACGTGACTCCGGAGTATTGGTTCCCTTCTTCAGGCTCTCTAATTCTTTCTTCAACTTATTAATCCTCTTTTTTGGACCCTTAAGGACAGACTTGTCCCACTCGTGCAAACTTGCATGCACTGCATTTGTTCGAGTCGCTAAAGTAGGACCAAGACCACGAAGCTTAGCCTTCTCCCACGCCGTGGTTACTATCTCATTAATCGTCTCCTCGGCAAGCCAGCGAGTCTCAAACTTCCTACCACCAGATCGTTGGCGAATTTGATTCCCTTCAAAGTATTCTGTATCAACGAGTATAGGACGGTGATCAGAGTGAACATGTTTTTCATTGATGACCATTGTATTTGGAAACAAGCTAGACCATTCTGGGTTGCACACAGCTCCGTCAAGTCTTTCACGAACCTCGCCCCGACGCCATGTGAATTTATCTCCGATATACCCCATATCGTGCAGATTACAGTCCATCAAACTTTCTCTAAACGCTTGCATCATCCGTGCTGGCCGAGGATTTCCTCCTTCTTTTTCATTGCTATACATGATCTCATTGAAATCACCCACCATTAACCATGGTAACGGCGACAAGCCGTCAACCAGATCACGCAAGCAGTTCCAAGAAAGATGTCTGTCCTCCCATGCAGGCTCTCCGTAAAATCCTGTCATCCTCCACTTGATGTTCTCTGAATTTTCGAACACCATATCAATACAATTGCACGACACATAATCAAACACCGCTTTATTATCTTCTTCATTCCAGAAGAGTACAAGCCCTCTAGAACGACCATCACTTTCAACAATTTTCATAGACTCAAAACCTAACTTACAGCGAATCGTCCGATACTTTCTTTCCCATCGGCCTCAGATAGGTAGTATTTACCTTCTTTCTCTTTTTATTTTTTTAGCCATTTGTACTCATTTACTCCTCTTAATGAACTTTCATCAATAAAAAAATCATAAATGCACTATTTCGACGAGCAGTTAACTGAAAGGAAGAAGGGACAATACATTAACCAAGATAGAGGTTAATATGATATAAGAAAGTGACTACATCTTTTGTTCAAACTTTGACATGAAAACCTCACAGTTAATTCCTACTACTCGCTAATCTAAACACTTAGAATAAGCTTACTAGCTGAGGAGCATCAAGGTCTAGTCAGCCTTTTTTAGAACAAAGGCCGGAAGACCCGACGTTAAATTAATAACGCCCCGAACGGCGACAGAGATATAAGGTGATTAACCCAACTTACAACCACGAACCGCGCACACACACAAGAAAAAGGACAACCAAGGAGATTACAACCGCAAGCGCAAACCAAGGACGCGATCGCCAAAGGAGAGCTAAGCCGAAAGGGATGAGCATTTGCAAGACAGGCCGGAGCTCACCCTTGAGCACGGACACACCAACATACCCTGCACACCGCCGCGAGACACTACACCGTTGCAGGCATCAGCACCAGGAACATCAACGCCACCAGTCGCACACCGCCGCCGACAGCTCAACCGGGAAGATCCAACCAAAAGAACACCGAGTGTGCAGAACCAACTCCAAGTCTTGCCAGAGAAAGCTCGATGAAGAAACCATGCCAAGGCACCGCCTCCATCATCACACCAACTCCGAAGAGCCACACGCCGTGAGCTCCAAGGCGGCGTCTTCAAGAAGAGCGCTACGCCGGAGTGCCGCCACCACCTGATCCGAGGATCTTGGGTTTTCACCCGGAACATATAGGAGGGCCGAGAGCTGCCGCAACGACGCCTTCAAGAAGGTAACGATGTCCATGGACGTCACCGCCGCGGCCCGAGAACCTCGGGCGAGAGTTTCTCCTCGGCACACTCTCACCGCCTCCCGCAGGGCACGGAACACCGGCAACGGTACCCACACCACTGCCACGACAACAAGCTCGCCAGCCACCACGCCGCCCACACGGCCGTGGTCATTGGCCATCACCAGAACCACCGGCTCGCCCGCCAACCGAAGTGGTTCCCGCCTTCCAGGGCCGCCGCCCCGGCGTCCCAACTCCACGGCCACTGCAGAAACCGGAAGGAAAGCTGAGAACCTCCAAGACTGCTCCTCCTGCAAGATCAAGTGCCAGCAGCCCCCACATCTTCAGATCCAAAGTAGATGAACACCAAGGCTCGCTAGGGCCCGGGGCCCCTGCCCCAGCCCGTGCACGCGAGGCGGCCAGAGCTTGTCCGCTGCCGCACTGCCCGGCGCCCTCATCCGAACCTTCACCGCAGGAGTGGCGAGCTGAACGCCGCCGCCAGTCGGAGCCGACAAAGGCCACGCCAGCCAACCATCACGCAAAGTGATCTCGACCTCCACCTGTCCGCCGAGCGCGAGGAGGCGCCTCGCCGCCGCCAAGACCCAGCCCAAAGGGCCATGCCGCGTCGTCGGCCGAAGCAACCACCGCCGCGGCCACACAGCCAGCAGCCAACCCTAGCCACTCCAATCGACCAGCAGGCTCCCGCCACCACGACGGGGAACGAGCTCGGAGCCGGGGAAGGAGGGGCGCGGGGAGACACGGCTGGCGACCTCAACGGCGGCGGCAGGACCCAGCGCCGCAGTGACCTCCATGCAGCCGCGCGAGGGCCCCGAGGCTAAATCCCCGCCACCCCATCACCGGCGCCGCCCAGCCTTTGTCTGGCGGCGGCCTCCGGGAGCGGCGAGGCAGGGAAGGACGAGAGGAGGGAGTGGCGGCGCTGATTTCTAGGGTTCGCCCCCTCCGTCGCCTGGAGGAGACGACGCGAGGGGCGAAACGGTTCCTCGCTCCCTGAGAGCCCCAGGTCTAGTCAGCCTCATGCATGCCTGGTCAAGAATCAAGATGCCTCGTCAATGCAGACGGTCAGTACCATCACCCTCTCCGCCTGAGGTCCAGTCATCATGGCAGGCGGCACCGTCAAGAACGCCACCGCGTCGACGTCGATGTCGCCGGGCGCCGCGCTGCTGGTCACCTTCGTGTCAAGCATGACTGTGCAGTCACCGCTTCCGTGCGCCCAGAGCTTGAGCCCGTACGGCTGCCCCCGCGCCGCCGTTCGCCCTCACACACACCACCGAGACGGCTCTGGCCGAGTCGAGCGCCGCCACCGTCGACAAGAGGAACACGGCGCCGTCCTCCTCCGCCGCGACGAGCAGTACCCGAGTCTCCGACACCGGCACGCGGAGCCCGAGGTGCGTGCGGTAGCGGATGTTGTGCACGGGCCAGGAGTGCGCGGACGCGAAGTGGCCCAGGAGGTTGGGCGGCGAGGCAACGACGGCGCAGCCGGGCACCGTGCAGGAGCAGGGGGCACGCGGGCACGCGCTCTCGTGGTCGGGGGCCTCCGGAGTCCGGCCTCGTAGTAGGCGACGTAGTCCGTGCAGCCGTGCTGGTGGTGGGCGCACCGGATCCTGGCGTAGCAGACGATCTTGTCCATGAAGAGGAGGCGCACGTAGGCGACGGCGCCGTGATCGCACGAGTGGCACCGCTTGCCGGGGAGCTTCCCCTGGCAGCTGCTGCAAGCATTGTGCAAGCCCGCCACGCACTGCATGAATAGGATTAGGTGAAATGAAAAGTGGTTTTCCGTAATGCGAATGCAACTACGTAAGACAGTCAATTGATCAAATTAGTACTCCAGTTATAAACATGGAGGGGAAACCTGGAAGACGGGAGGCCTGAGGCGGTCGTTGCAGACGGTGCAGTGGAGCAGGGTTATGTCGAACTTGATGTCCTCCATCTCCTTCGTGGTGTCGCCTTCCCCCGCCACAACTGCAGCTCCTCCGCCGTTGGTCTCCTGTGCTACTTCCACTTCTTGCTTCACTTGGACGTTGGGTGGCAGCAGCAGCCAGCAGGGGCTCTTCCACCCTCGCCTTCTTCACCCTCTAATCCTTGTTGCGGCGCTCCATCTTGATCCAAGGAAAAGCGATCGGTTTTATTTATAAATGCGACTGCAGCTCCTGTGCAGTTGGTCTCCTGTGCTACTTCCACTTCTTGCTTCACTTGGACGTTGGGTGGCAGCAGCAGCCAGCAGGGGCTCTTCCACCCTCGCCTTCTTCACCCTCTCATCCTTGTTGCGGCGCTCCATCTTGATCCAAGGAAAAGCGATCGGTTTTATTTATAAATGCGACTGAAGAAAGGGAACGCTAATGGAGAACAACCGGCTACGGGTAGACCGTTTAATGATGCTGAGGGCTGGGCTGCAAACATAGCTAGCAGATGCTCGCCTACAGACTGTAGATTTCACCTACGAGAGGACAGGGGAAATGTCCAAAGGGCAAAAGACAAGAAAATCCTGCATGAATCAGTTTGGTGCATTTGTTGCAGAGAACACAGAATCAAACTAGTTGTTGCAGCAAACACCACCTTTTGGTTTAAACGTTACATCTGGCCTAAATGGATGAATTAGTGGCTCTAATACGTATCTGACTAGTGGGCCTGCTGTTTTATACCGTATAGGATACGTTCTAAACGCAGAGACTAGCTAGAGGAACAAAGCGAACGAGAAGAAAAAAGGAAGAAAATAGAAAGCAGCGGACGGGACCTCAACAGGCGGGAGCTCGAGCGGGAGATGAGACCCGGCGGCGGCGGCGCCGGCGACGGAGGTGGCGGCGGTGGACCGCCGACGGCGAAAGGTGTGGATTTGGAGCCTTGCCTGCTCACTTCGCCACCCATGTTCAGAGCGCGACACCCACCCGACGAGAGGAAGGAGTCGACGGCGGTGGCGGCGCGCCGGCGACGGAGATGAAGGAATCCGACGGCATCTCGTTCAATGGGTAATTACTCTCCAGTTCACAATTTTTTGTGTGTCAATTAGACATTGTTTGCTAGGGTTCAGCTTGGGTTGAAGAACCCTAGGTCTTCCTCCCGCCCCCCACCCTTCCTCCCATAATTTTTGGGTTCTGATCGACATATAAGTGCAGTAAATTTCGTAATTATGTGATGTGCGTTATTTGTTAAAAATTGAAGCTGTGGCAGTTTGTAACTTGTTAATTAATTTCGTAGATTGGAGTTCTTTATGGATTTTCAGTCTGCCAACATGGATTGGCAGCTCACGGAAGAAGATGCACATGCTGTTATAATGGAAGTAGTTGATGCTCTTTATAATTTTGGTACCATTATGCTGCCCATTTTGACATGTATAATATATATATTTTGTATAGTTATGCTGCCCATTATTTTAATTTGTAATGTTAAAAAATTGACGTATAAATTTTGTCGTATAATTTTTGATATACGGTATAAAACAGCAGGCCCACTAGTCAGATACGTATTAGAGCCACTAATTCATCCATTTGGGCCAAATGCAACGTTTAAACCAAAAGGTGGTGTTTGCTGCAACAACTAGTTTGATTATGTGTTCTCTGCAACAAATGCACCAAAGCGTGGTGTTTGCTGCAATTTTCTCGTTTCGCTTGATGCCTTGTGACTTGTCAGTTCACTCACCAGACTAAACTTCAAACGGGATGAGAAAGAATAAATATTTTTTTATTGAAAGGTACGCAGCTTTTCAGTTTGCATAGCTTTGCTTGTGAGTACTCCAGTATAGGGATGCGAAAACGAGACCGTTTATCCCATTTTTTGTCCATTTTGTGTATAGATGATAGACGCCCTCTGTGTGTAGATTTTTTTTCCAGAGTTTATGAGTTGAGTGGAGAGCACCGAACAATCCAAATGGAAAAGAGAGCCAAACGGATGTCGACAAAGTATATTGCCACGCACTTGATCGCCAGATCTTGTTTTAGCGTCCGGCAAAGTTACCGGATAGATATTATTGGGGCACCGGCAAGCGTTGCCGCCTATTGGGAGCGTCGTGCCCCACCGGTCGCTCCCAATAGGTATTTCAGAGGAAAAAAAAGACTCGAATATTGACGAACCGGCGATATTTCATTGAATTTGAAGGACATTTAACAAACTTAAACGAAATTTGACAAACGGAATTTGACAAACTTAAACGAAATTCCCTCCCACTCCGGCTCACCCAGTCGTCGTCGCTGTCCTCCTCTGCCGGTGCCGGGCCAAGCCCCGGTGCCGGTGGTGCCTGCGCCCGCAAGGGGAGGTCGGGTATCTCGGGGTCGAACGACACGCGCTCGCTCTTCATCGGAGTGGAACCACTCCAGCGGTGGCTCGTGCATGCCTCTGGGGAGGAAGAAGGAGCCGCGGCGCGCCTCGTGCTCAGCGTCGATCACGGTGTCCCAGTATGGCACCGAGATCGAGTAGAACGGGTCCGCGCACTGCTCAAACGGCAGGTCCTTCCACTGCCGCGTGATGTACTCGAGGCGGGCCATCTGCTGGCGGCGGATAACCTCCTCGGCGCTCTGCTCCGGTCGTGGCTTGCGGCTGCCTGGCATGGTGGCTAGGGTTTCTATGGGAGAGGCGAGTTGAGAAGTGTTGTGTGGAGAGGAGAGGCGCGCCAGGCGCAATTTTAAAGCCGGTGGGGAGCGGAGGAGGCCGTATGCCGCATTAACGCCGCCACCAGTACGTCTACCACGCGCATTGACGTCGACGACGCGTGCGCGCCACTGCCTGACCTTCCAGTGCTGCGCTTGACGCGTCGCATCGTCTGCGCCCGCTAGGGGAACCGCTGCGTCATTAAAACGGGTATATCTGCCACAATACATCCGCCCCGACCGTTGTGTCGCTGACGTGTCGCCCCCACCCGTCAGGAAACGACTCGGCGCGCATTGCCGCGGTTGCTGGCACGCCCGGTTGCGTCCCTAGAAGCTGGGCGCGAAGCGAGGTTGCCGGACGCTGTATTGGGACGTGCCGGCAACTTTTTCTCTATTGGGCGCGCCGCTGGGGAACGGTTTGGTGTCGACGCGCCCAAAACGCCTATTGGGAGCCGAGTTGGGCGCGCTGGTTGAGATGCTCTTACAAGCTGAAAATTTAATTTATTTAGGAGTTATGGAAATGACAAATTCAATAATAAATAGTAGTTCAGCAATGAATAGTAACGTTTGTTACCATTCCCATTTGGCAAAAAAGTTTGTCGAATGCGGCATCCTCGCGCCGCCGAAGAAGACGTCGCCGAAAGGATTTGCCATCAGCTTGGGCGGGGTGTCTGTGCCACCAGACCCCACAGGTTTCAACGCCGAGTGTGAGATCTACCGACGAAAGCATAAGCTCCGCGTGTGGTTGGACCCGTTGTACTATATCGACAACCCTGCTGGCCCAAGTTCTTCCTTGAGTAGCGAGAGGCGACGCTCAACCACTTAAACGACGAGCATTCTCCACTGAATAACAACGTCGTCGAGCGGACACGGTTCTTGTCAGTGCGCGACCGCTCTGTCCGGGGTGTCCTCGAGGGCGCCCGGGTATAAGCGGCTCGTCATGACGCTATGGAGGCCGCCACATCATCAACATTTCGTCTGACTCTGAATCTGACGAGGCACCGCGTAGAGTTAGAAAGCGGAGGGTAGTGTAGGTTGAACATGAAAAATGTCATATATAGCAAAAAACTTATTAAATTTTTGAATTCATTCAAAAATATTCATGTTTTTTAAAAAGTCCATAGTTCAAAAACAAGCGTCCACCTCCGTGGACCCATGACGACGTGGCACCAACTAACCCTTCCAGAGCCCGTTCCCGACCATATCAAGCCAACTCGCCGGCAAATCGAAGTTGGGCGAGGCCGAGTATGGTGCCTCCTCGCCTCTAGTCAGGGGCAGAACCATTTAGCGCCAATGCTATTAATCACCCAAACCACCAAGTAAGACATGGGCCAAATGTTCATATTGTGAATTTTTTCTGCGCACCGGGCAATGGCACAAGATGTTTGGGGTTGTCTCCGCCACTACTTTAGGTACCTCCCACTTGTCGTATTTTTTCCACTGCGAGCTCCGACAAGCTCCCATCATCACTTTCACCGAAAAACACCCGGCAAATGTTCGAGAAATTCTTCAGAAGTAACTGTATTTTATTTTCATTTTTTTGTCCAATTCTAACTGTACATTCACCTGAAGTGATTTCATTTTTTTGAAACGGAGGCAAAAGTTTTACCTCATTCTATTAATTAAGTGATAAGTTTGACAAGGTAAAGTAACAAAATATAACAACCGGACTACTCTCGCATCATCAAATAATTCAAATGTTTTGCACATGGGGTAACCCAAAGTTTCAAATCTTTTTTATTTTCATGAATATGATAGCGGGCGGCGCATTTTTTTCGGAAAAACCTTGCATTTCTTTTGTTAAACATCTCCCAAGATGCAAGGATGGTGAGGGACGCAATGGCCTTGCGGTTGGGGGTGTTTGAGCCGGTCATGTCCATCCACCATTCCTTTAGAGATTTTGTAGGCCATTGATGGAAATCCATGAAGTAGAGACCGAGCCATCCTTTAGGAGGCCCCAAAGCCGAATGGTGAAGTGGAAATGGATGAAAAGGTGATCAATCGAATCTCCGGATCTTTTGCATGAAGGGCAAAGGCCGCAATTTGGCCAACCACGCTTGGCAAGACGGCCCGCCGTCCATAAGAGATTTTGGAGAGCTACCAAGCGAAGAACTTGATCTTAGGAGGTGGCCAAATTGTCCATACCAACTTTTTTTCATATCGGAGGAGATTCCTCTGAGTAATTGTGCTTTGTAAGACGAGGCCGCCGAGTATTGACCATTTTCCGTGAGGTTCCAAGGGATGTCATCTGCCACGTCCTATTCAAGTTGGGTCTCATGGAGTTGAATCCAAAGATCAACGAATTGCTCCATGTGAGTGAAGGAGAAATCTCTAGAGATGTAAATCTTGTCAATCCACGCGTTGTCATGCAAGGCCTTGTTGACACCACTTCTTTCTCTTAGAGACCTCGTAGATGAGCGGTGCAATGTTTTTCTTGGCTTTTCACCATTTAGCCAAGGTGCGTCCCAAAAGTGAGTCTTTTTACCATCCGAAGAGTGCATGATGGTGGTGGCATTACAGAAGAGGTTAATGTTTTCCTTCATGCAAGGGTTGCTGATGTGGGCGTACCCACCGGGCACCCGACCGTTGGCGTACCCGATGCGGCCCAGCACCTGGAGGCCCATGAAGCCCAACAAACTACAACTTGGTGTACAAGACAAGAACCTCATATAAACCCTACCTGGCTCCCTTTATAAAGCCAGACAGGGGCACCCCATAAGGGGGATCCCCACGGGACACACAGATAGGCATAGCCCTAGCGAGACCATGTCTCGCACCATCACCCTTGCGGCCACCATGTAACCTCATATCATCATCTATACAGATCAGACGAGCATGATGTAGGTCTTTACCTCACCATGAGGGGCCGAACCTGGGTAAATCCTTGCTTGTCAGCCGACGGAACTACCAGCGCGCACCATTCTCTTCCTCTCAATCAACCCGGGGTACTCGACCCTAGGACTTGCCGAGGTGATCCCTCGTCAATTGGCGCCGTTTGTGGGAAGAACGCGCGCTGGATTCAAAGTTTCGGCGGCTCCAATCCATATCAATAACGGCGGCAACTCGTCGCCACAGATCAAGGCCCCGGGGGCTCGACTACACCATCGTCCCCGAGTACGGCCGGGCAAACTGGTCAGATCGCATCTGGCTCATCTAATTCGACGGAATCGACTTCGTCATAAACTGCTTCAGCGGCGGAGATCCAGTGCGCGGCACCCGCAATCCAATCTGGCGGAAGCGTCCCATGTGGCGGTCGGCGTGATCCAATCTTCATCAACGACGCTCCGCGCGCAGCTTCTGCGATCCAATCTGGTGGCAGCGTTTCGTGCGGACGATCCAATCTGCGGCGGCGTCCCGCACAGATGATCCGACCGACACCATACGACCGTGACAACGCTGCTACTCATGCAAGCAATCCACCGATCCCAAGATACCGAAAAAGCTGCACATGCGTGATTGCAAAGGGGCAGCAAGCATGCAACGCATGTGCACGCTGCACGGCTCTCCATCCTCATTAATTATTCAATCTTGTCTTATTTTCATTAATTATCTATCACTATATCTGCTAATATATGCTTTATCTCCTAAATCGTATGGGTGTGCATGCACGAGGAGAATCAAGGCGTGTGGAACAACACTTCGACTTCGACAGCAGCATCAAAGTCTTGCGACTCCAGTCTGGTCGCCATCAGCGAACATGCCAAGCATCGGCACATCGCGACAATCGCTGACTCGCCGGGGTCGACTCCAA
The DNA here is from genome assembly GCA_947311845.1 of Poa pratensis. Taxonomy (NCBI): domain Eukaryota; kingdom Viridiplantae; phylum Streptophyta; class Magnoliopsida; order Poales; family Poaceae; genus Poa; species Poa pratensis. Next base: position 22,180,238 of record CAMZMU010000105.1, read on the forward strand.
ACCTGCCGCGCGCATCATCTTCGACTGCGCGTAACAGACAGACTGGCGACTCGTGGCGATGGCGGCGCTGCGCATTTTTCGTTGGCCGCTCGCCAATCTCTACGCCGATGACAGGGCGCGCCTGAGACTCGGGGGCTGCTGCCTTCGTCGCGTCCTCCTCCGACGCTCGGGGGCTGGCGGCCTCGCCTTCGTCGACTGCGCCTCCGGCACTCGGGGGCTGACGACTCGAGTGTCTTCACCGGCTCCACCTCCGACGCTCGGGGGCTTACGGCCTCGCCTTCATAGACTCCGCCTCCGACACTTGGGGGCTGGCGCTTCGTCAACGACAAGTTCATCGCTGCACTCGACACGCGACTCGAGCGCCTTCATCGACTCGGCACCGTCGACTCCCCTTCGCCGGCCTAATAAGGGGCTCGGGGGCTGAGCGTTGTCCGCGCCGCGTCGACTCCGGCCCGCCGCTTCGACTCCCTCCGTCGCACTTCACGGCGTCGACTCCGTCCACTACGACATCCACAACTCGCCAAGATCACATCCATGATTCGACAACTTCTACAACCACTTTGTCCGCCTCGTCGACTGCCTCTACGGCACAACTCCGCCGCGTCGACTCCGGTCCGCCGCGTCGACTGCCTCTACGGCACAACTCCGCCGCGTCGACTCCGGTCCGCCGCGCCGACTACCTCTACGGCACAACTCCGCCGCGTCGACTGCCTCTACGGCACAACTCCGCCGCGTCGACTCCGGTCCGCCGCGCACAAACAAACTCGCCTAGGCCACACCTGATGCACTACCGGGTGCCGCGCCGCACATGCCGCAAACAAACTTGCCTAGGCCACACCTGATGCTCTTCAGGGTGCTGCGCCGCACAGGCCACAAACAAGAAAACCTAGGCCGCACTCGAACACTCGGGGGCTGCGCCATACAGGTCCAACAAGAAAACCTAGGCTGTCACCCGACGCACTCGGGGGCTGCGCCATACAGGTCCAACTCTAAAACCTAGGCCGTCACCCGACGCACTCGGGGGCTGCGCCATACAGGTCTAACTCGAAAAAGCCTCGGTCGCCACCCGAAGCACTCGGGTGCTGCGCCGCACATGTCTAAGTCAAACCTAGGCCGTCACCCGACGCACTCGGGGGCTGCGCCATACAGGTCTAACTCGAAAACCTAGGTCGCCACCCGAAGCACTCGGGGGCTGCGCCATACAGGTCCAACAAGAAAACCTAGGTCGCCACCCGAAGCACTCGGGGGCTGCGCCATACAGGTCCAACAAGAAAACCTAGGCCGCACTCGAACACTCGGGGGCTGCGCCATACAGGTCCAACAAGAAAACCTAGGCCGCACTCGAACACTTGGGGGCTGCGCCATACAGGTCCAACAACGCAGTAGGCCGCTCGGCTGAGCAAATACTCGATATGTTTGTCGAATCCACCAAGTAGGCCATCAGGCTGAATGTGCACTCGAATCTCATTCGAGTTCCACAAGTAGGCCGTCAGGCTGAGCGAACACTCGAAACTCATTCGAGGTCCACAAGTAAGCCATCAGGCTGAAAACTGCAACATATAGTAAGCTCACAGGCTGAAAAAAGACTGTTTTATCAGTGATTCCTTAAGTTACTCCCATCGGGAGGGTTTCAGAAATTTCTTTCGACTGAGAGAGGTTTTTTGAGATTAACCTCAATTACAAGCAATTCAGCTTAATCTCGGGGGCTACTCCCATCGGGAGCACTGTTCGCGCTCCCGATAGACTCAGTCGAAACATTACCGACTAAAGCATCCTCTGTAAGCCCTCAACGGCCGGAGTCGAATTTGTTTAACTATCGTTTTCAGGAACAAGACGGCATGCCCAGGAGGAAAAAGTACTTACCCGACACATCGACTACGCCTACACGACATGCTGCTTTGAGTCTCTGCCCGATTCTTCGTATCGACCAGACACTCGGGGGCTCCTGATGTGGGCGTACCCTCCGGGCACCCGACCGTTGGCGTACCCGATGCGGCCCAGCACCTGGAGGCCCATGAAGCCCAACAACCTACAACTTGGAGTACAAGACAAGAACCTCATGTAAACCCTACCTGGCTCCCTTTATAAAGCCAGGCAGGGGCACCCCATAAGGGGGATCCCCACGGGACACACAGATAGGCATAGCCCTAGCGAGACCACATCTCGCACCATCACCCTTGCGGCCACCATGTAACCTCATATCATCATCTATACAGATCAGACGAGCAGGATGTAGGTCTTTACCTCACCATGAGGGGCCGAACCTGGGTAAATCCTTGCTTGTCAGCCGACGGAACTACCAGCGCGCACCTTTCTCTTCCTCTCAATCAACCCGGGGTACTCGACCCTGGGACTTGCCGAGGTGATCCCTCGTCAGTTGCCAAGTCCAATCCAAATATTACCTGGGTCCGTCCAGTCAAGCCATGGCCATCTCTACGGAATCACGTGAGATCTTTTTTCAATATGTAGCACGCCAAGGTGAAAGGTCGGTATGGTCGACTAGATGATGGGGGGTGAATAGGCGACTATCAGTTTTTTATTTTTCTTTTATTTAAAGGAAGCAAGGAACACAAGGTTAACTAGATGTGCAAATAGGTGAGCAACCTATGTGTTCAGAAGCAAAACACAATGCACAACAGAATACAAGTAGTAAAGTAAAGAGATAACCACAATGGTGGACACCAGGATGTGATTCTCGAAGTTCTTTCCCAAAGAAAATACGTCTTCGTTGGAGTAGTGTGGAGCCGCCTAGGCACTCCAAAAGCATGGATGTGCTCACCCTATTCTGCTTGAGTGTCTTCCGTGGGGGAAGAGCTTAATCCACTATGAGGTCGCCAGGCGGTAACCAAACCTTTACACAAAAGGTTGAGGCGAGTCCACAACACCTGGAGGCTCCCAACAAGTTTTGGAAGCTTCATGCACCAAGGGGGAGCTTCAAGGTCTAACTTCCATCTAGGTTCCAACGAACCCAAGAGTAACAAGATTCACAAGGGATTAGATCGGTGGAGTTGAATCGGTTTGGTTGAAATTGTAGATCTATAGGTCTTATCCCCCAAGCCCCAAAGGATCAAGGAGTTTGGGTGGATAGGGAGTGAGATCTTTGAGGATTTAGGTGGCCGAAAATGGTCGAGAGATGAGCTTGGAGGAGGTGGACGCAAGGGGTCTGATTCCTAGCACGAGGTAGTTGTCCTGCCGCTTCCTCTTCGCGGCGGTTGAGCGAAAATGAACTGTCCCTCCCACCAAGTTGCGCGAAGGGATCCGGGGAAATGAAAATCTTGGCGGAAATCTCTAATATATTGGGATTTTTGCGGCTCATATTTCGCATGGCTGGACCTTTATGCAACACCAATAGGATTTTTTCGACGCAAAAACGTTAAAAAGGGCGGTTATTTTAAAAGGTCGTGCTATTTAAGAAATCTGATAGAGATGCTCTAAGGCCGAAGAATATATACTATATATGGAGAAGTGAAAGTAATGAAGCATCCCCACTTGTCCACCGATTGCAGTCTTGGAGAGAAGTAGATGAATCTGTCGTAGGATGTATGTCACGTCGCCGATTTCCCGCGCACAACATCAAAAATTGCACAAAGAGGGTCGGTGTTGAGAGTATTGTTTTTTCCTTTAAGAACACGGTGCGGAAAATGAAAAATGTCCTACCTTACCCCTAGTTCGGCTCTAGGGGTCGGTCGGCCACAGTGGTCATATGTGGGCTAGGCTTGGTCCGACCCATTAACATGTATAGTTTTTCTATTAATATTGAAAATATATTTGACGAATCAATTCCATCCAATAAGTCCAAAAGCAAAAAAAAATCATGTGTCTAAAAAATGTCTACTAACCTTTTAAAATCCAGTAAAGAATATTCATGTCTTGTAAAAATGTCCATAGTTCCAAAAACAGGTGTCCATCTCCATGGGACCATGTCGACAGGTACCGGCTGAGCCTGCTCCCGACCATCTCAATGTTGGGCGAGGCCGGGTATGGTGCCTCCTCGCCTGTAGGCATGGTCGGAGTCAAGATTCCGTTATACCTAGGGCCAGTGCTTTAAATCACTAAAATTACCAAGCATTATAGGGGAAATATGCAAATCACCAATGGAAGTTTTTATGCGCCTCGAACATGGCCTAACCTGCCCGGGGATGCCTCTAGGTACCTCCGCTTGTCAAGTGCATGCCACTGCGACCTCCGACACACTCCCAACATCCCTTTTGCTGAACAACGCTCGACAAATGTTTGAGAACTATATTTATGCCTTTGTGCTTGGGGTTTTCTCTGTAAGTAAGTGTATTTTCTTTTCAAGTTTGTTTGTTTCAAAACACAGTTAAAGAACTGCATGAGCAACTCCGAGATGACCTTGTGGAGCACACGTGGCAACACCATCGGTAATAGTTTCGTCATGTTTTATTTAGATTGTGTTGTGTTTTGATTAATTTCTTCATTTGGACCTTATGTTGTGTTTGGATTTGAATTCGAAATTTTCAAAGAATTGTGTAATTGATATTTTTTGGGAGCCTCCTCGAAATGGTTTAGAAGAGTTAAATTAAGGGGATTTGCTAGAAATGCTCTTGATTCAGAAATCGTAATCAGCTTAGCGGGCTGGGCTAATCGGCTTGTTGCAGTCCATCTAACTGCAAGCGGGCTAAGTCTTCGGGACATTTCCCCCAGCAGCCGTAGGCCCATTATGTCTGCCTCTGCGTCCAGTAAAGCCGAAAACAAAAACAAAAACTTAGTTTAAAAAAAAAGTAAAGCCGAAAACATTTTGAGGGATTTTGTTTTCTTACATTTGCCTTGTTGACACACTACTGTGGCTGTTTGAGACGTTGACCAGTTATGTGGACAGTCGATTCTTAGCAGAAAAAACTACAGACACGAAGCTCAGAATCACTTTACAAACAGAGGGCTACACTACACTTGCTTTGCAGCTGGGATTATCCCAGTACAGATGATCAGGAGAAAGAAAAATGGGAACGCCATTGGTCGACGTTTGTATATCACGTACGTCTCGAGCGACTCCCGTAACCATGTGAAATTGCCGTGTTCGCAGAGGCACGCAGAGATGCGTCAGCCAGCGGCGAAACTCTGCATCTTGGGCTCTTGGGAAATATTAAACTCTACTAGTGTGTCAAAAATCAATCCGAAATTCTTTTTATTTTTACTGACCAAAAATGACAAATGTTTGCATCTGGGTGTGGTGAACAGTGTCATTTTATTTAGGCTAATACTTGCACGTTCTAAAATTTGACATTATCTACACCTAAGATTTTTGTTTTGAATTCTTTTAAACTTACAAATATCGATTTTGAATTTCTGAAGAAAAATGCCGCACTGGAGTTCAGACTCAGTTTGTACCTTTTCCGCCAAAAAGGTGCAACTTTGGTTGCTCAATTCAACTATTGTTTAGATTTGGTTTCTCAACTATCACTACGGGATTCGTTAGACATGCTGAGTTACTAAGGCACTTGGCAAAGACCATTTTAAAGTCGACATAACGTATGCCAAGTGCCATATTTGGCATATGGCACTACACATAATGTTGGTTGGTATCTGGAAGTTTGCCGAGTGTTGTCCACGTGGCACACCGTAAAAGGCTATATGTTGAGTTTAAACTGGCACTCAACAAATACTCCACTCAGTAAACAAAAGGGTGAAAATGTTCGTTTGACGGTGTTGCTGGTTTGCTGAGCTCTCAGGGCGTGTTGTTGGCTACACTCGGCATACAACGGTTGGGAACAAGCGAGAAAAAATAAAATTATGCGTACAAGTTCAAACCAAGATCACTATAGAGGGGCAGTCAATGGTGTGTCATACCGTAGACAACCACAACGATGTAGCGGAAGTAGGTGAAATAGTCAATGCAAACTCCCACATCTAGGTTATACCTCCTAGCTGCGAGACTATCTCCTCGCGAAAGCTCCGCACGATCGAGCATCGAAGTAGACGATGCCTCCGAGGTATCCAAGCGTATCGGCATAGCAACACTGCACCGTTCTGCGATCCAGCACGACAATGAAGCAGGGAACCAACTTCATGAAGAGTGATTCCACCAGCATCGCCCTCTAGACTAGATCTTGATGGGGAGGTAGATGTCGGTAGGGCTTCGCCGTGAGAGAGAGGCATGACTGCATGGCGGGGTTGCGACCAAGGGGAAACTAGTAGGAAATAGCCTAGTGGCAATCCTAGGTTTGCGACGTGTACTGGGAAAAACACGTTGCTAGTAAAACTTAGCAACGTGTGCTTACTCGACGCGTTGCTACCATCTCCATACTGGCAACGTACACGTTCGCACAAGCGTTGCCAGTAATTTTTGCAAGCCCCGCGGGCCTCGGTAAAACTATTGGCAACGTGTTCTCTATTCACACGTTGCCAGTAACTTGTGATATACGCACACGTTGCTATTCTCTATTCACACGTTGCCAATAACTTGTGATATACGCACACGTTGCTAAATAGCAACGTGCAATGTTTGTGACGTGTTGCTATATATATTGGCAACGTTCGTTCATGTGCACACGTTGCCACTAGCTAGGGGATATATTCTGATCGCATCGGGTCAAGGCCACTCTCTCTCTCACGCCCCACAGTCTCAGTTAGGTTTTCCTCTCAAAACGTCGCACCGCCGCCGCGCGGTGCCGCCGCCGCCGTCAATATATCTCCTTCGTGGCCCAGCCCTAACCCTCCGGCGCCACCGCCTCGTCGGGCGCCTGCCGCAGGCCTCGTCGAGATCCGCACGTCGACGGATCCGCCGCGTTCTTCGCCAACTCCCTCTCGTCCCGCTGCCGGTGGCCACACGCTCAAAGGTTCGCCATCTCTCGCTCCTTTCTCTGTCTCTGGCTCGGCCACGAAGGTGCCGCGGCCGGCCGGCGTGCATCGGGTTGCAATTTGAGGGGAATGACCGGATGTGCCGAAAATTAATTGAGTTTGCAATGTGTTGTTTGTTTGCTATGCAATTAATTTGGTTTGCATTGTTTGATATATAGTGTCCATTGAAGATGGTTTTGAATTCCGTCGGCTGGCTTGATCTGGAGTGTTCGGACGTGGTATATTATTTTGGAAAACTAGCTAGTAATTTCATTTTGTGTAATATGCCGATTAAAGACATAGAATTTTTTATTTAGGGTTCATATGTGAACCGGATGTGCCGACCGATTTGCAAATTGTTGTTGAGAGGTTAGATATTGTTGAAAATAAAAATCATGAATTGAAACAAAAATTGAAGAAACTTGAAGAAGAGAAAATGGTATTGGAGTTGTACGTTGCCGATGTCGTCTATGATCACAAAATAAAGATGGACGCAAACCGGTTGAAGATTAGAAAGATTAGAAGATATGCCATAGATAAGTAGGCTTGGTTTCATTATGCACTTGGATCCGTTGTTACCTTAGTTGCGATTTTTATCGCAGTTGTTATTTTATTTAGATGCACTAGATGATTTAGTGAGATTGGAGTTAAGATTGCAATAATTGTACTCTATCTTGTAGCAAATAATGTTTCACATGTGTGAGAGTTGTGGCTACCCCGAGTGTATGAACAAGAAGTTTGGCGTAGTTCTCCCAGAAGAGGTTCACACCTGAATGGTATGTTTTTATCCAACATATATATTCTATCGTAATTTCTTCACATTATAGTTTGGCCAATGATTAGACTCGTGTGCATTATCCATTTCGAGTGTTGGGTAAGGACCTACTGCCATGTATAACAACATTGGTTATACATTTGCGTTGTTCCTTTAGTTCCAACGCTTGGAAATTCATGATGCGCACTCTTCATATGAGCCATCTTTTTATCCATCCTTTTATCCATGTTCTTGTAGATGTACTAGAGGCCGATTATTTAAACCATGTCATGTTAAAGGAAAAAAGAGTAATACCTTGTACTTTATATAATTTGAGTGCTTGTATTACCTGGTCTTGTAGGCCCTCTTTTTCCTTATTTTGGTAATGACTAGTGAACGTGCACGTGCAACGCACGTCTCATTTTAAAATCCTTCGATTTTTAGTACAAATTTAAATACTGGCATGGAAATAAGATGGAGGCAACCAACAAACAGGTACTTAACGGCGACTACTACGTGCAAATGCATGTATCACAATTCACATCTCCATAATAGCATTTTGGCACATCATTGACTTCTTTATTTATTAGATGTTCTGGTTTTCAAATATGAACTTCCCTTCCTTGTACTTCTTCGATTCCTGGTAGGTTCATATCGAGTCATCGACAGCCCGTGTGACAGCCTCCAAGAACTGTCTTTACCATGATTTGAGCATATGTGAAAACCAGGTCACTACCTGAATCGTTTGACCAAACACTGGTCTCATATTAGCCTGCGGTGAAAATAATTGCATGGGAAGGTTTACATGTATCCAGTAACTCAAATGTCATACGAAATAGTAATCAACAATCAGGCTACTGGAAACTACACAATAATTTCACAGACGGCAAGTTGATACCTCCCACAAATTTTTCTTGGAGATTATTATGCAGGGTGGGACAACGTAGTGTGTCAGATTCTTATCACCTAAGAGTGACAAAATATAATCCACTGCACTGACCACTTTGTCATGCAAGCTACTAAACACCACAAAAAAAAAGCCCATGGACCAAACAATCATCACCTCTACATCAAGCTCAGCAAGTCATGGAAAGTTCTAGCAAGCTCACATAATCTTAGATACCAAATGTACTATTTTGTTTGCTAAAAAATAGACAATGTTCGGTCTCCGCTATTTACAATGTTCTGTCTCAGAAATATGACAACATTCGATCGATTCGTAGTTCAATCTTTAGTAGTACCAACGCTTACCTGGTCCTTCATGTTTTCCAGATTAGAGATAGACATGATCTGAATCTAAAAAGAGAGATTGGCTTACCTCATAACAGCAATTAGAGTGCGGCTGACCAACACCGCAGGCTGAAGGCCGAGCGCAATCAGTTTTTATCATTATGATCGCGCCAGCTTTGGGTGTCGCTTCGGGCGACCACGCAATCAGCAATATACCGGAAGGACACAAAGATTCAAACGCTGCTTTTCCACCATGTTTCCATGTGCGATGTGCTCCAGATTATACAGATCACACGGACATGACCTGGATGATTTCCCGATGCCCTAGATTGAGCAAAACTAAAGAGGGCTATGATTTGTTTTTTCTAGGCAAGTCACGTACGGGAAGAATAGCAGAGTTCGGATCGGTAGCAGACTTGATGGGAAGACAGAGAGAGGCGAGAGGGCAGCTGGGCTAATTTTGCTTGATTGGCTGATTTTGTTATGGGCCGATCGTGGCCGATCGTAATCAGGACACCTGATTGCTGATTCTTATCAGATTTACTACCATCTCTTCCGTTTTTCTTTCCTAATCTCCCTGTACCTGTACGAATCGGATCGAACCACCGTGAGCTGGCGACTTTTTTTTTAAACTTTAGGATAAAGTATGGTTTGACCCGGTCAAAATTGTTTGGTGCTCGACATCAGGACAATCTGGATCGTTGATCGAAAATTAAACGGACAAGATTTAGAGTGTTTGGTGCTCGACATCAGGACAATCTGGATCGTTGATCGAAAATTAAACGGACAAGATTTAAAATATCCCAACATGTTTGCTCTTTTAATAGTAGTATAGATATATCAGGCTTGTATTGTATTACACCGATGACTCTGATTCACAGGATATCTAGGTTGACTCTGAGTCTGAGCAGGACAGAACCTGTAGAACGAATGTGTTGCACCGTCGGTATGTAGTTTCTGTCCAGCCCAGTCTCAGAGTCACTCTACTGTTCTCCGAATCAGAGACATCCCTGTGAAACATCATTTCACAGGATAGCTAGGTTGACTCTAACATCGTGTGTGCTTGTTACCATAATGTGCCAATGATTAGACTCTTGTGTATTATCTATCTGTTCGAGTGTTGGTCTAAAGGACCTACTGACATGTATAACAACATTGGTTATACATTTCTCTTGGTCCTTTAGTTCCGACACTTGGAAGTTCATGATGTGTACTCTTTATTTATATGAGGCACCTTTTTATGCCATCTCGTTGATTTAAGTGTAGAATTCGTTAATTTTCTTGCATCGTGGAGTGCTTGTTACATGCATATGCCAATGATTAGACTCATATGAGCCATCTTTTTATTCATCTTTTTATCCATGTTGTTGTAGATGTTAGAGGCCGATGATTTAAACGATGTCATGTTAAAGGAAAAAAGAGTATTTACAATACCTTGTACTATATACAATTTGAGCACTTGTATTAGTACATGATCTTGTAGGCACTCTTTTTGCCTTATTTTGGCAATGATATATGAGGCTTGTATTACACCCATGACTTTGATTCACATGATAGTAAGGATGACTCTGAGACTGAGGTGGACATACCATGTATTGTTTGTGTTGTCTCTTCTTCGATGTTTAGAATTTGTGTAGAATGTTGAAAGGATCGGTATGACACCTAGAGGGGGGGTGAATAGGTGCTACTCCAATTTTAGTCTTTTTCAATTTAGGCTTGACACAAAAGGTAAATTCTCTAGATATGCAACTACGGTGAATTTACCTATATGACAAGCTAGCAACTAAGCACGAAATAATAAGGCGGTAAACAAGGATAGAGGTAACCGAAGTCAAAGCACGCGGAGACACGGATGTAATCCCGAGTTCCTCCTTTTTAGGGGAGTACGTCTCGTTGGAGAGGTGTGAACCAACACAATGGTTCAACGGCCACAAAGGCCTCACCCTCTTCTCCGGTGAACCGCACCACAAAGGTTTGGTTCACTTCAACTATCGGAAACCTTCGAGGCGGAGTCCGGAGCCTTTACAACAACGACTTGGGGCACAACCCACAAAGAGTTGGGGGCTCCCAAACAGCTACAACTGTCACAAAGACAAACAAGTGAGTACAATGGGGGCTAGGTTTTCCTAGTGGAAACCCTAGCAAATGGGCCCTCAAGTGAATGAGGGGGAAATGAAGAACGGCTTGGTGAAGATGTAGATCGGGGCCTTCTCCTTCAATCCTCCAAAGATCAACGAGTTTGGGTGGAGGGATTGGGAGATCTAGTGATTCTTGAGCTTGTAAGAATGGTGGACTTCTATTTCTGTCGAGCTAGGCTTCTTGGAGAAGAAGCAGTCTTTATATAGGGGTCCCTGAAAATCCAACCGTTATGTGCAGAAAAACTGCACAGCGGTACTACCGCTGGGACAGCGGTACTACCGCTGCCTGCTTCCCTGCGGTACCTAGTACACTGCAGAACCCAGCTGCAGCGGTACCTCGCAGAGGTACCGAAGTTGCCAGGCAGAGCGGTAGTACCGCGGCACTGCCCGGTAGTACCGCTGGGATCCTTCGATTAAAAAAGAAGGAACCCAGCGGTAGTACGAGGCAACTACCGCGGGGTACCGTAACCAATACAGAGAGCAAAAACGGCCTAGCGGTACCCCTGGCGGTACCACCAGCGGTAGTACCGCTGGCTGAAGCCAGCGGTACCACACGGTACTACCGCCAGGAGGAGTACCAGCTGTGCTGCAGGAGTCCCGCTCCAGGTGGAGCGGTACTACCGCTGCGACAGCGGTACTACCGCCAGACACAGAAATGCTCACTGTGCTGATTTCCAGGGTAACAAGCTCCACAAGACATAATGTAACAACAAGATATATCTGCAATTGTCAAGCGCACATTAGTCCTGATAATGTGTTGTCATTAGACTCCAAAATAGATTTAAGAGCAAGTATGCTCTTTCAATCTCCCCCTTTTTGGAGTATGATGACAACACATTAAAAAGGTTCACAAAATATAGGCGGGCTCCCCCTAACTATATGCATTAGTAGAATTTTGCGTTTGAATGCAAAATGCATATAGGTTAGGATCAACACTCCCCCTAGATTTTATAAACCGGGCAAGTTTATTGAAACAAACAATAAAGCACAACTTGCACAACGGTAAGACATGAGATAATAGCACATAAAGTCCACATAGTCTTACAATAATTTAAGGTCCACATGTCTTACCCCATGAGTTCAACGAAAGTAAAACGAGATACAAGAGGTGCACAAGCGAACAAACACCAAATCGAGAAAAACAAGCTTGTGCCCTCAACCATGCAACTCCCCCGGACAACCTAATAGAACCATCTCCCCCTTGGCATCATGACACCAAAAAGGGAGAGGCATAGCTAACGTCCCAAGTGGAAGTCACTCTTCATCGGAGGTGGAGGCTGCAGCAATGTCGTCACTTTTATCGGCTGAAACTGAACCATCCTCACCACTTGCATCACCCTCCTCATCATCCTCAGCATCATCATCCTCAGAAGCTTCAGCATGAGCAGCGGAGCGACCAATCTGAGTGCGAGACCAAGGGATATCTGGCTGAGAAGAGGATGCATCATCCTGAAAATCATAGTCCACCCAAGTGCGACGGGGTTTGAGCCACTCATCTTCTGCAGTAATTCTATCCTCAGATCCGGCCTTAACCGGAACGCCTAAATGCTCAAAACGCTGACGGTTGAGTTGACGCTCTTTCTTGTTCCTCTCATGTTCTTTATAGGCCCTCTTGTCAGCATCATCTATACGGCAAAAGATGGTTTTTACAGCACCAGCCAGCCACTTCTTGAACCCTTTGTCTTGAGCATTTGCCTTGGGGGGAAGTTCAAACAAGGGATCCTCCTCATCATCATCGGAACTTTCTTGTTCAGCGGGAATAAGTGGATGAAGATGTTTCTTTATGCTCAGCTCCTTGACCTTGTGGTCGGTGGGATCCTCCTCATTGTCCAAAAGAGCCAACGGAAGCTTCTTCTTGACCCACGTGGAAATGATCAATTGCATAATGTGAGCACCAAATATAGAAGGTCGCCTTTTCATCACCACAGCATACATTTCATGCCATATGATGTCCATCACATCCAGCTTCTTGCCTTGCCCAACCATGATAGAGGATTCAAACATAAGATCAATGAGTTTGCCATGGATTTGGTCAAAGTTTCCCACACGAGGCATAACGGTGTTGCGATAGATCCGATGCATGATGTCCCAAACCTTTAGCAAATTCTTTTGGAACCCCACCATGGCACGTCCTTGGATGTACAAGTCAAAGAGAACCTCGTGCTTCATCGGATTTGAGTTATAGTTGATGCGAAAGAATTGTTGCTGAGCATCTTCATTCAACACAAACCCATTTTCAGCCAACCCAAGAAGAGCAGCAAAATCAGCCCATGTGGCCTCAAGAACCTCATCTTTTGACATCCATTTAATCCGTCTTGGCTCATCCGCGAAGAAGTGAACGGTGGCAAAGAATTGCATGACAAGGTGATCATTGAAATTCTGCTGCAGCCCAATATAGTCATAGATCCCAAACTCTTTGCAAATCTCAATAGCCTCGCCAAAATACCCAAGGTGCTTCTCCATGTGATCGGTGTCAATGCAAAACTGTTCACAAACCTTGGTCTTGTGCTTGGGAAGGACTTCATAAAAGATCTTCTCTTGAAACAGATTGTGGAACCCCGGAGTGGTGTAAGTACGGAGCTTAGGAGTGGCATAGGGGTTCATCCTTCTTTCTTTGACAAAATCCCTTGATGACATGAGTTTGAGCGACTTGCTCTGAGCAGCTCTGAGCTTTGCAGCATTTGACTTCTGACGGCGAGTGGTCTTTTCAGGCAAAACTTCAGGCTCTTCATCTTCGTCAGCTAGGTCTTTGCCTGAACGAGCACGCTTAGCAGCCCGCTTGGTGTGACTCCCACTAGCCTTCTTACCAGCACCTGTGATAGCATAGGAGGATAGCAGGGAGATAAGTATTGCCAAAAACATCGAGACCAAACGAAAAGAATCCAGATTGCACAGTTCTGGAAAATGCCAGTTCCAGCGGTAGTACCGCTGGTCCACCGGTAGTACCGTGGAGCGGTAGTACCGCCACGAGGGCGGTAGTACCGCTACCACCAGATCTAGCGGTTGACTTTACGGTACTTGCTCGATCTATGGAATCTTCCAACCAAACTTCGCAAGAAGGATCCTAAACTAAGCACCAACTCGTTCCTACAACTTCTACCACAAGAACTACGGAAAACCTAACTCCATTGCATCTCAACGAATCAACTAGGTTGAGAGATAGGAGAGAGAAATTACCGGAGCTCATCGTGGAGGAGAGGAGGAAGGAGATGGTCCTTGAGCTTCCTCTGGCCGGAGAGGGGCTATCCAGGCCGGAGTAGGGCTCCCCGGCGAAGAATCCTGGCGGCGGCGGCAGCGGGGGTGGTTTTCGAAGGAGAGGGTCGGGGGTGGAGGGGATAGAAAAGAAACTACCCCTCCACGCCCAACTTAACCTCTGGTGAAAACGCACCCAGCGGTAGTACCGCCCGCACTGGTACTTACGGTAGCCAGCGGTGGTACCGTTCCTGGGAAGGAACGGTAGTACCGCTGAGCTGCCGGTAGTACCGCTACCTGGTACTATTGACTTCCAGCAAAAAAATTCTGGGAAATCAACGGTAGTACCGGGTACCTGGTGACTACGATACCACTCGAGGGACTGCTGTGCCTGGAAACTTCAGGCAACGGTAGTACCGCGAGGGCACCGATAGTACCGGGCACTTTTGCCACGAAACTTCGACGGGTTGGTCACAAAGATTTTTGCAAAAAGAGAGAGATGTTTTTAAGGTGTGCGGCATTGGCTTAGGATAGAGAAAGTAACTGGGGGAAGAGAGACAACCCAAGTTTGCAAGAATCAAAGATAAAGGCCAAACTTGGTGCTCTCCACAAAACGCAAAAGAGGTCTAAAAACCCAAATAAGATCAACTCCTCAAAAGGAGGAGGGCGGTGGCCTAGGCCCCATGTATGAGTATATGTGGTGTGACACCGCGAAGATATATCTTGGGTTCACCGCCACTACTCGTCATTTAAGCTCATCATTCATAAAATGAACAAAATAGAGACAAAATGAGTTCTTACTATCGGCATAATGGGGGGAGGGATAGTCCAATGGATTAGGACCGCACTCCCCCTATGTCCATGCCTACACCTAAACCAAACATATAGCTAAGAAATAGGTGTGAATGCAAGATATTCAAGCGACGCTCCCCGAATCGATGATATTTAGCTCATGCCTCAAATAAGTGAACCTTGCTTCATCAAGTGGCTTCGTGAACATATCGGCAAGTTGGATCTTCGTGGGAATATAGCCAAGCTCAATGTCACCCCGGTTGATGTGATCACGGATGAAGTGATAGCGAATCTCAATATGCTTCGTTCTTGAGTGCTCCACCGGGTTGTGGCCAATCTTGATAGCACTTTCATTGTCGCATAAAAGAGGCACTTTGTCACAATGGACACCGTATTCCTTTAAAGTTTGCCTCATCCACAACAATTGAGTGCAACAACTAGCGGCCGCCACATACTCGGCTTCGGTGGTGGAGAGAGATATGCAATTTTGCTTCTTAGAAGACCAACTCACCAAGGACCTACCAAGGAATTGGCAAGCCCGGAAGTTGATTTCCTATCATCCTTGCAACCGGCCCAATCCGAATCCGTGTAACCGGCAAGAGAGAATGTTGAGCCTTTAGGATACCACAAACCAAACCTTGGGGTATGAACTAAATATCGAAAGATTCGAAGAACCGCCGTTTGGTGGCTTTCTTTGGGAGCCGCTTGGTACCTTGCACACACTCCTACACTCAACACAATATCGGGTCTAGATGCACAAAGATAAAGCAAAGAACCAATCATAGAGCGATAGAGTTTTTGATCAACATCCTTATCTTTACCCTTTGGATTAAGTTCAAGATGACACTTGGTGTCCATAGGAAACTTCTTCTCTTTAGCATTTTGCATCTTGAACCTCTTGAGCATGTCTTGGATATATTTGGCTTGAGAGATGAAGGTCCCTCCACTCAATTGCTTGATCTCAAAACCAAGGAAGTACTTCAACTCTCCCATCATGGACATCTCGAACCTATCGGTCATAAGCTTTGAAAATTCATCATTAAAAGCTTTGTTAGAAGACCCAAATATGATATCATCAACATAAAGTTGGCATATGAAAAGCTCCCCTTTAACCCTCTTGGTAAAAAGAGTGGGATCGATTTGCCCCACTTCAAAGCCACGGTCTACCAATAGCTCTCTTAGGTGCTCATACCAAGCACGAGGTGCTTGTTTGAGACCATAGAGCGCCTTATCAAGTTTGTAGACATGGTTAGGGAAGTGTGGTCCTCAAATCCCGGAGGTTGCTTAACATATACCAACTCCTTTAAAGGACCATTAAGAAAGCACTTTTCACATCCATTTGTTGCAACTTGAAATTATGATGTGATGCATATGCAAGAAGGATACGGATGGACTCAAGGCGAGCCACGGGAGCATAGGTCTCTCCAAAATCAATGCCTTCAACTTGAGAGTACCCTTGTGCTACCAATCTTGCCTTGTTCCTCACAACCATTCCATGCTCATCTTGCTTGTTCTTGAATATCCACTTGGTGCCTATAACATTGAGGCAATCTTTTGGCTTCTCCACTAGATTCCACACTTTGTTGCGCTTGAAGTTATTGAGCTCTTCATGCATGGCTTCCAACCAATCCGGATCTTCAAGAGCTTCAAAGACTTTCTTTGGTTCCACCATAGAGATGTGGGCTTGATGTTCATTGAAATTTGCCAATTGTTTTCTTGTGGTGACCTTGTTCTTGACATTAACAATGATATTTTCTAGATGAAGACTCTTTCTTCTCCAATCCTTTTTGACTCTTGCTACACGACGGGTTTCGATATCCTCATTGATGCGAGGAATTTCCGCTTGATCATCTTGATCATTTGAGTCCCCGTCTTGACCGGAGTGTTGATCATCTTGCTCATCAACAAAGGAAGGAGAGGGTTGATCTTGGTCAACTTGAGGAGGGCCTTGAACTTGTTCTTGGGTAGGTGCATCATTTGCTTCCATAGAAGGTGCAACTTCAACTTGTGATGATGGAGTCTCCACTTGAGTGGAGCTAGGACTTGCTTGAGGAGGCTCATGATGGATTTCAATGGGGCGATGGAAACCAACCCCCATTCTTCTTATTGCTTCTTGAGGTTCCTCATTATCTACATCACAAACATGAAATTGCGCCACTTGGGAGCCGTCATTCTCATCGAACCTCACATCACAAGATTCTATGACTTTCCCAACGGTCTTGTCATAGACTCTATAGGTGTGAGATTCGGCACCGTAACCAACAAAAACACCCTCTAAAGCTTTAGATTCAAATTTAGACAAACGAACACTTTTGTTCTTATAGAAACACTTACAACCAAAAACTCGGTAGTAGGAGACATTGGGCTTGTTGCCGGTGAGCATCTCATAAGATGTAAACTTCTTGCCAACACGAAAGAATACCGGTTAGATGAGTGACACGCCGTGGAGATAGCCTCGGCCCATAAGAATAGCGGAGACTTAAACTCCGCCAACATAGACCTTGCCATATCCATGAGAGTCCGGTTCTTCCTTTCGGCTACACCATTTTGTTGAGGGGTATATGCAGCGGAATATTGATGACGAATCCCCTCTTCACTAAGAAACTCATTTAAGGTGTAGTTCTTGAACTCGGAGCCATTATCACTCCTAATGACCAAAATAGGGACATTGTATTGGCGTTGAACAATATTGGAAAAGTCGATGACGGCTTGTTGGGTCTCATCCTTCGTCTTGAAGAAATAAACCCAAGTAAATCTTGAATAGTCATCAACAATCACCAAACAATATTTCTTCCCACCAAGACTAGGTTGAGGCACGGCACCAAAGAGATCAACATGAAGAAGTTCCAAAATCCTCGTTGATGAAATAATGGTCTTGCCCGGATGGGGAGAATCATGCATCTTTCCTTCAACACAAGCCCTACAAAGACGATCTCTAGAAAAAGAAACATCCTCTTTTAGTCCAAGAATGTGGCCACCCTTGTGAAGACTTTGCAAAGTTCTCATGTTGACATGGGACAAGCGGCGATGCCACAACCACCCCACGTCGGCCTTTCCGAATAGGCATATTGCTTGAGTGTTGGTAGACCCCGAAAAGTCTACCACAAACAACTCATTTTCAACATACCCAACGAACATGACCTTTAGAGTCTTGCTCCTCAAGAGTACCACCATATCAATAGTAAAATGGACATCAAAGTTCATCTTATTAAGAGCACGAACGGACATAAGATTGTAACCTAGAGACTCAACAAGCATGACATTTACAAGGGTGATATCCCTTGCAACTACCACCTTGCCGAGACTCTTTACCTCGGCCTTTGACTTGTCACCATAAGAGACGGATGAGTTATTTAGATTTGGTCTCAACTCCGTCATAATCTCCTTGCTTCCGGTCATATGACTAGTGCATCCACTATCAACCACCCATTTCGATCCACCGGAAGCATAGTCCTACAAGAAATCATTGCTTGGATTTAGGTACCCATTTCTCAATGGGTCCTCTTTGGTTAGCAACAAGAGTCTTAGGGACCCAAATAGAGTAATCAATGTAACCATCATATGGACCAACATATTGAGCATAAACATCCCCATAATAATCAACATAAAGAATATAGTTGGGGTTGTTATGCCCCGCAAAGTCACTACGAGTGGTCTTGCCCCTTGTGGCACTACCACCCGCAATGGAAGTCTCGGCTTGTGCGGGCTTGGTCTTGATCTTCTTGTTGTTGCCCACTTTCTTCTTGGGCTCGGCTACATAACCAAGACCCTCCTTCCCTTTGTGTGGTTTTTGCTCAAATAAGTAAGCAATACCCTTATCTTTACCTTTGGGAATAGAGGTCTTGGCACTAACATTTTCTTCAATAACATTTTCATGAACACGAGGAAGAATAGATATGCTAGTTGAGCTAGATTTAGAAAGTTGAGTTTGAAGTTGCTCATGAGACTTGACTAAGAGGGAGTGAGTTGTTTCCAAGGCCTTGTGAGCCTTGTCAAGCTTCTCCATATCCTCAAGAAGTCTAGCATTAGCAACCCCAAGTTCAACTTTCTCCTTTTTAAGCACTTTATATTTAGCAACGACATGATCTCTATCCTTAATGATTTTATTAATGATATCATCATTTTTAGCATCAAGAGACTCAAGTCTTTCCTCAAGAGAACATCTTTCTTCACTCTCTTCATCAAGAGAGGCATTCAAGGATGCTACGGAAGCATTCAAAGAGGCAATGGTGAGAGAATCCTCTCTCTCAATCTTACTCTTTTCTTGAAGAAGTTCTTCGGCCGCACATAGTTGTCTCATGAGAGACTCAACATGTTCCTTAGCTTCACCTTGCAAGTTAGTCATGAAAGTATCGAAAGCAACAAGTTCTTTCTTAATCACAAGACTAGATTGATCACTCATTTCATGCATAGTCTTGGGAGAAGGAGATGATACCTCGGTGACATTAGCCATGAGGCAACGAGCATTGTTGGTGGAGAAGTTCTCATTGGGGGATTCAAAGAGAGAAGATGATGAAGTTGATACAATAGCCAATGCGGCTACCTCTTTAGTAGGTGCATCTTCATCTTCGGAATCACTTGTGGCATATTCTTCTTGTGCCACCAACACAATTCTTGGTGCCTTCTTGAAGAAAGGCTTCCTTGGTCTTGCGGGCTTCTTTTGGATCAACTTTGAATGGTCCTTGGGGATGAGCTTCCCACCATTTTGCTCTCGGTTCTCATAAGGACACTCTCTTATGTAGTGGTTCTTGTCATGACAATTGTAGCACGTCTTCCACTTTGAGGCTAGCTCTTTCTTCCCACTTGAGTTGTTCTCTTTATCAACCTTGGCTTTAGCTTTTGCCGGGTCTTGCCAAAACTCTCTTGTGGCAAGAGCTATATGACCATTTAGAGCCGGTTCAAGATCATTTGGAGCAATGTTGCTTGGGCACGCTTCAACCTCATCAAGACATACCACCTTGGCCTTCAAAGCAAGTGAGGGGCCTTGTTTCATCCCCATGGCCCTAGCACGGCTATCTTCGGCATTCTTGGTGGCAACCTTGGAGGCTTGCACTTCTTGCATAACTTCATTTGATGTCATTTCGTTGTAGTTGTGTCTTCCTTGAATGGCCTTCACCTCGATGGGCTCGGAAGGCAAGAGAGCATTCACATACTTCCTCTTGACATAAGCATCATCCACATAGGTTGCCCCCACATCAAAGAAGGCCTTTGCAAGAGTCTTGAGTCTTCCATACATGTCTTCATGAGTCTCATTGTCAAACATGTAGAAGCCTTCGGCATCATTGCTCAAAGACTCATATCGGTTTCTCTTCATGCTTTCATTCCCAAGAAATGCAACCTCAAGACAATTCCAAGCTTCTTTGGCGGTGGTGGCATTGAGAACATAATGCTTGTCACTTTCACCCACTGAAAGTTCAATCATATGGAGTGCGGAGGCATTGAGTTGCTTTTCGGCAAATTCTCTTCTTGTCACATTGCTTGGATCCGCAACCTTGTACCCATCTTCAATGATCCTCCAAAGCTCGATAGAGGCACTGTTAATATGAGATTTCATTGAGCGTTGCCAACTAGCAAAGGCTAATGCATTAAGCTTAGGTGGAGGACCAATGGGGTTTATGCGGGTGGTGATAGGTGGGTCGATAGGGTACCATCCCGGAACGTTATGGTACTCTTCCTTCCCATCTTCATGCTTGGTAGGAGGAGGAGGAGATGGTTTAGATCCGGAGGTGGTTTCCACCCCCTTCTCATTTTCTTTTTACCCTCCTCGGAATCACCTTCATCGGAGTTAGAGATACCCTCTAGTGGGATGGTTTCCGAAACCTTGGCATTTGTGAGTTTCATGAGCATGTCACGCAACTCATCAAATTTGACATTCATGTCATTCATGGACGATGTAAATGTTGTTTCCAACGATTTGATATCGGCCATGGATGCCATGGTCTCTTTGGCCTTGGCAAGATCGGCCTCATCCTCACTTAGTGTCATACTTCTCTTAGGCGGTTAAGCCCAAAACAAGAGAGCCTAGGCTCTGATACCAATTGAAAGGATCGGTATGACACCTAGAGGGGGGGGGTGAATAGGTGCTACTCCAATTTTAGTCTTTTTCAATTTAGGCTTGACACAAAAGGTAAATTCTCTAGATATGCAACTACGGTGAATTTACCTATATGACAAGCTAGCAACTAAGCACGAATAATAAGGCGGTAAACAAGGATAGAGGTAACCGAAGTCAAAGCACGCGGAGACACGGATGTAATCCCGAGTTCCTCCTTTTTAGGGGAGTACGTCTCGTTGGAGAGGTGTGAACCAACACAATGGTTCAACGGCCACAAAGGCCTCACCCTCTTCTCCGGTGAACCGCACCACAAAGGTTTGGTTCACTTCAACTATCGGAAACCTTCGAGGCGGAGTCCGGAGCCTTTACAACAACGACTTGGGGCACAACCCACAAAGGATTGGGGGCTCCCAAACAGCTACAACTGTCACAAAGACAATCAAGTGAGTACAATGGGGGCTAGGTTTTCCTAGTGGAAACCCTAGCAAATGGTCCCTCAAGTGAATGAGGGGGAAATGAAGAACGGCTTGGTGAAGATGTAGATCGGGGCCTTCTCCTTCAATCCTCCAAAGATCAACGAGTTTGGGTGGAGGGATTGGGAGATCTAGTGATTCTTGAGCTTGTAAGAATGGTGGACTTCTATTTCTGTCGAGCTAGGCTTCTTGGAGAAGAAGCAGTCTTTATATAGGGGTCCCTGAAAATCCAACCGTTATGTGCAGAAAAACTGCACAGCGGTACTACCGCTGGGACAGCGGTACTACCGCTGCCTGCTTCCCTGCGGTACCTAGTACACTGCAGAACCCAGCTGCAGCGGTACCTCGCATAGGTACCGAAGTTGCCAGGCAGAGCGGTAGTACCGCGGCACTGCCCGGTAGTACCGCTGGGATCCTTCGATTAAAAAAGAAGGAACCCAGCGGTAGTACGAGGCAACTACCGCGGGGTACCGTAACCAATACAGAGAGCAAAAAGGCCTAGCGGTACCCCTGGCGGTACCACCAGTGGTAGTACCGCTGGCTGAAGCCAGCGGTACCACACGGTACTACCGTCAGGAGGAGTACCAGCTGTGCTGCAGGAGTCCCGCTCCAGGTGGAGCGGTACTACCGCTGCGACAGCGGTACTACCGGCAGACACAGAAATGCTCACTGTGCTGATTTCTAGGGTAACAAGCTCCACAATACATAATGTAACAACAAGATATATCTGCAATTGTCAAGCGCACATTAGTCCTGATAATGTGTTGTCATTAGACTCCAAAATAGATTTAAGAGCAAGTATGCTCTTTCAAATGTGCCAATGATTAGACTCTTTTGCATTATCATTTCGAGTATTGGTCTAAAGGACCTACTGACATGTATAACAACATTGGTTATACATTTCTCTTGGTCCTTTAGTTCTGACACTTGGAAGTTCATGATGTGCACTCTTCATATGAGGCATGTTCCTTGGTAAATGTTCTATTATTTAATTGATTAGACTGTTGCATTATCCTATCCTTTTAATAACACTAATATCCATTTTTTTCTTTTTCTCAGATTATCCCGTGTAGGGCTAGACGTGACTTCTTGGAGCATGTTGGCATTAGTGACCACAAGACATTTGAGGTCAACCGGGTCCAGATGACGGTGCCCACTCGGAGCTTCAGAGTTTTGTGCACCAACGAGCCAGGGCGCACATATTTCAATGGCGCTCGTTGGACAGAACTTGTAACTAACTACGGCATGCAACCTGCTGAAGGTGCGCCTTGTTTCTCAACCATGGTGACGCCGAGATCTACTTCATGTATAGGGCCCCCAAGACTCCTCCAGTTCCGAGTCTGAGTATCATGACCCTAGAGATGATCATGATTACATGCCTGAGCCTAAGATGATCGAGACACTCAGTGATTAGCTAGTTAGTTAGAAGACTAGGAATAAGTTATGTGCTATCTATTAGCGAGATCGAGTCTCATATACTATTTATGTAATTCGAGACTTGGAATAAGCTATGTGCTATCTATCTAATTCGGTTGATTATTGTGTCATGTGCTACTTTGTGTTTTACTGCTTAATATTGTTTATTTTTTCATGTGCTACTGGGCAATTACCAGTATTGCGTGCCTGCTATTTTCAGAGAAGAGTTTAGCAACGTGTGCGCAATGGGCACGTTGCTGCTAAACAGGAGCATCAACAACGTTTACCTCGAAAGCACGTTGCCACTACTCAATGCTCTGGCAACCTGCCCTTAGCACACACTGCCAGTAAAAGTAGCAGCAACGTGACACTGTCAACGTGCGCCCACACGTTGCCAATGAGCAAAAGTGGCACGTTGCTACAAGGCTTTTCCCTACTAGTGGGAGGGCCTTTTGTGCTGCTTGGTTTACCCCTTGATGCGCCCATTGCTGCCTATTTATAGGCCCTCTTAGTCGGCCAACCAATGTGAGTAAGAGTCCCTCCCCATTTTGTCCAAAGGGGACGAAGGAGTCCTCCAGACTCCAATTCCTCCCTTGCTTTCCCAGTCGGCCAAGGGGAGCACCTTGCCCCCCCCCCCCCCAAAAAAGGCAACGTGGGGTAGCAAGACAGGGGGCCTTCCAATTTTTTACAAATATTTTGATATTTTCCGGACGTTCCGGAACCTTCTGCGATCTTTTAGAACCTTCCGGTAAATCTTTTTACCTTCTGGGACACTTTGGGATCATCGAACTCTTCCTAGACCTCCCAAAACCATTATGAGACCATTCAAAACACTTCCAAAACTCTTCTCTCTCATTTTTCATGTCATAATTGTTGCTAAACCGTTAAGCGCGTGACCCTACATATGTTCAGACATATATATGTGGACATGTCCAGAACACCTTCCGTTCAATCACCGATAGCAGGATGCGGAATAGCTTTGCGGTCTCGACTACCGGTGAACGCTTGCAAGAGAACTGCCATCAGAAACACGTCGAAGAGGATGCCAGAATTATAGATGGATGCGGTCATGGGGAGACCTAAAGAGATTTTTGGGTAGCCGAGACCGGACTAAGGCACACTTGAAGTAGTGTCGATGCCTAGGATGGAGAGGAACGCTGGCTGGGCGAGGTCACCACCGTCAATGGAGTAGGCAGAGGTGGGTGGGAGGGGCACAACATGGGCATGGGAAGAGGTTTGGAAGATTGCAGAAACCTCGGTGCAGACGAGAGGAGGCCGAGGAGGGGGAGGGAGCGGGAGCAAGAGCCACTCCATCGGAGCAGGTCGAGGCGAAGATATGGCTAAACCATCAAACCGCTGCTATGTTATATCAAGATGCTCCACTTTATTCACTATTTTTTCCTTGCTTCCCAACGAAAACCAAATCACATACTTTTGCTTTATTTAGAAATTGAGACAAAAAAATTGATTGCCTTTTGTTCTGTTATATATGAGGAGGTGTGCGTAGGTAAACCAAATTGGTATCACTCGATTTGATTTGAAATGGAGTTTCAAAATATACCAATTATACGTTATATATAAATTGACTTAGTATAAAAGCTAGATGTATATTTATTTGTAGATGGAGGGAGTACGTGGAGTACTGTGTCATCCGAAAAAAAGGAACTATCCTCTATACTCTATAGGCAGTCTTTCCACATTTTGAAATAGAACCATCGCGACAAGGTGTCACACGCGCTTGCACTTCTGCGCTGATCATTGCGGCTGATTGCACGAGGAGTTCTCAAGTGTGCTTTACAACTGCGTACCACCATCGTCTGAGTCTATTACTATGAGTCAAAGGGGCTAACCATACTACCGAACCGAACGAGGAACACAACACAGTAAACAAAGACGGAAAACACAAAAGTGCAGAATATCACGCACGCCTCCGGCGCCGGTACCGGTAAGTGGGGTGGTGTAGTCAGGGGCGGATCCAGGGGGGCTAGCAGGGGTCAGACCCCCCAATGGTTCGTCCCCCCAACATACTATGTCATGTACTCGTAGTATGTATACAGAAAGTATACGAGCTAATGGCCGTAAATACTTAGCGATTAGAACTTAATTAAGCCCAAATCCTGGTGCATCCATCATGTAGTACTATGTACGCATTGAAGCCCAGCAAAGCAACGGCCCATGTACTTGATGCCCATGTATGTGCTCGCGTGTCTTTAGACAATCCATCCCTACCATATTGCTATTCCAGATCGCAAAGCGCCAGACGAACTAGCGGCGGCGCTGATCCACTGCCCGCCTTGCCGTCGGCCCCCTACTGATCATCGTTGCTGTAGATGACTTGTATAGCAGACGAACTAGCGGCGACGCTGATCCATTGCCCCCTTACCATCGACCGCTACTGATCGTCTTGCCTGCTTACCGTACACCGGCATCACCGTCCGGCAAATTCACCACCAGATTATCTGTAAGTTATACGATACTACTCCATGCTGCTCATCTGCCCACTTGATACATTTTAGTTCGTATACTTTGTTAGTTACAAACAAAGGAAAAAATAATAGATTGCTTTTTCACGCTAGTTTTTACATTTAGAAGTGGTGAAATCCAAATCCACCATTGGAAGTAGTAGAGCTATATCTGAAATCACAAAACTGTAAATGTTTTGTCTGTTTTGCTTAACTATCTATGCTAAGTTTTTGATAATTTATATTAATGAAATGCTTTAGTATGCCATTTTGTTTTGGAAATGATATCTTGATACATCGCTTCGCCCCCCTATGATCAAATCCTGGCTCCGCGCCTGGGTGTAGTGGTGGAGTAAACCCCAGCCAGGTCGCGACTTTCCAGAACGTGGGTTCACGAGCCTCTCACTGCCCGGCCGCAAGCTCTGGCCGGTGGGGCCACATAGGCACATACTGCTCCATATATGGCTTGTATGCGTTCTTCTGGCAGAGCACCAGAGCATTTCCAGTGCTCTGCTTCTCTGAGCGCGCGCTTCGCACGCGTGTCTCCGCATCCTCTGGGGCAATCTTCGAGAGATGAGTGGGAGCAAAGGCCATGGAGATGGAGGAGTAGGAGGAGGTGGTGGTCGTCGTCGTCCTGGAGAGACCGCCGCCATCCTCGCCGCGCTGCTGTGCGGCCTCCTGCTCCTGACCGGCGGCGCCGACGCGCAGGGCACCCAACGCCCCACTGCCTACAAGACCCTAAGAGGTGACACCCCCGAACCTCCTCTCTGCAAGTTCCTCGAAGGTCGTCTCTGCTCCGTCTGGTGCATTCGTTTTGTGGGGGAGGTGTGTGTGCGTCTACAATAGTGGTAAGCTGATGTGGGTTTTGCAGTGGGTTATCTATTCAGTAGTGGTAAGCCCCTAGTGCTAATTAAGCCGCCTCCTCCCCGCCGCGCCGCCGTCGGTCGAATACTTTATGGTTCTAGTTTTTGTTGGATGCGAGGTGAGCATCGAGTTGAGACGGCTTAAGCTGCGTGCACGTGGAATTTCCCCTAAAATCTTAGCAAGAGGTTGCTGCTTCTGCAATCTGACAGAAGCTCCCGCTCTGTTTTACCGGGATAACTTCGGTGCAATTTCTGTAAATTCTTACTATATGCTTCGTCAAATTACTTCCATGATTCAGAAGGTTGATTGAGAATCATGTAGAGATGATTTGAGCAAATATTCAGTACTTTGATTGACCATGTGTAATTTGTTGTGCAGGTGATGCCCCCCTTGTTATCGCAAAAGGAGGTTTTGCAGGTGTATTCCCTGGTTACAGTACAGACGCCTATGCTTTTGCGTTGATCGCTAGTGCGCCTGATACGAGTTTGTGGTGCGATGTGCAACTAACAAAGGATGGTGTTGGGATTTGCCTCGGGGATATAAATATGAGTAACAACACCGATATTTCCCAAGTCTACCGTGCGAGAAAGAATAAATATGTGGTCGATGGCACGACAAAAGCTGGATGGTTTTCTGTGGACTTCAACATGTCCGAGTTACAATCTGTTATTTGTGAGTACTGCCATCAGCTTTCGATTGAACAGCTATTCCATATGATCTGTGCATCTTAATTATATAGTGGTGTATATGAACAAATAAGAACTAAGTTATTGGGATGCATTTATGTTTACATAGACACTATGTGTTTATTCTATACTATAGTTTTTTCTCGAAAGGGGAGTAAAACCCCGATCTCTGCATCAATCCATGCACACAAGACACAACTTTTTTTACTACGAAGTTCATCATTCAAGTTGTTACTAATTAAGGATCACGTAAGGGTCAATACATGAATCAACAAATGAAAAATGTCAACCATGTGGTAGCTATCATTCTGTAGTTTGCTAGTATGCCTGCATCCAATAGTCATAAGTTCCCGCTAGACCATAGCTGGATCCAGTGAATAGCCAAATGGATAACCTGCAAAAAATTAATCACTCTAGACTTGTAAAAAAATAATGTTGTTTCTATAGCTCCAAATTGACAAACACTTTTATTATAGTTAAACAATGTTTATATTATAGTTGCCTGCTCTTTTATTGGATTACTTGCTTTTCGTTTTTTACTAACACTTCTCTAAAGGCTTAATCTGATGATATATTTGTAGCTATTCTTCTCACCTGACTCTCAAATGTTTTGCGCAGTAACACAAGCAATTTGGTCTCGCACTGACAAATTTGATTACTACTCGTATCCTATCCTATCTGTCACCGACTTGCAGTCCATGGTCAAGCCACCTTCCGTTTGGTTGAATGTTCAGGTTGGAACCTAGCCTTGATAAGCTATATTCTTAGTGCTGGTTCTTTCATCTTTGCCGCATCCGGCGAAAGCTAACTTCTTCTTTGTATGTGTAGCATGACATCTTTTATACGCAGCATGGTTTGAACATGACAAGCTACATACTTTCCATCCTAAAGCAGGTTTCTGTGAAGTATATTTCATCACCTGAACTGGGCTTCCTCCAAAGTATATCTCGAAGAGTTAGTAGCAAAACAAAGCTTGTGTATCGCTTTCCTGATATCACCCCCTCTGATCCGTCTACCAACCAAACTTATAGTTCAATGTTGAGTAACCTAACATTTATTAAGACAATTGCTTCTGGTATCATGGTCCCAAAGAGCTACATTTGGCCAGTGTCAAACGATAACTATCTGCAGCCTCCCAAATCTACTGTCCAAGATGCTCACAAAGCAGGGCTAGAAATATATGCATCGGACTTTGCAAATGATAGAATCATTCCCTATAACTATAGTTATGATCCCTTGCAAGAATACCTATCGTTTACCAGTGGTGGTGACTTCTCTGTGGATGGTGTATTAACAGAATACCCGATTACTGCATCCGAGGCCATTGGTAAGTTACATGGTCGTTTATTCTGTTTGAACTTGTACCTATTAAATCATTAACTACACTATTATTTTGACTTTCATATTCATCTTCATAATGTTCTTAACTTAACTTTAACATATATACATAACTTATAACACTAAGTTAGACAATGATGGATAATGCAACACCAGTACATTGGCCTATGTCCATCATGTATCTATGTTCGCTTTGTACATATTTAATCCTTTCATACTCTTCCAGTTTTTAGCACGAATCCAACAGCACCATTAGTCAATTACTGCTGAGGAAAATTAGTAACTTAGTCATAGGTTATGTCAGGCCAGGGATCAAAATCCAACCCCAGGCATGCTCTACCCCGCGACCTTGGCTGTTGACGATGCGCTCTATCTGTTATGTTTTAAACCTGCAATGACTATCAAGGAAATACACTATCTTACGTCGTCATTGAAGTTGTTTGTTCCCTAATCTGTCCGAATTTAGTTCTAGTGGCAAATCTATTGAATTTTGCACCATGTAACATACATCAATAATTTTAAGGGTATAAAAAAAAATGACTATCTCAGCACAGAAATGCAGAACCTTAATTGGTCGTCTTTAAAGATAAAATATTTGTTTCCATTGTTAATTCATTTGAATATTCTTCTCTTCAGGTTGTTTTGCTAAGCTGAATGCACGTAAGGTGGATGGTATGTATATCTGGGCTTAAATCTTAGTACCTCTGTCAGCCTTGAGGCTTTAATGCGTACAAGTTGAACTCTGTTTAGTTATCGTAATTTTTCTGTACAGGGAAGCCATTAGTTATCTCGCATAACGGTGCTAGTGGAGACTACCCAGACTGTACTGATCTAGCCTACCAGAATGCAATTAAAGATGGTGCCGACATGATTGATTGTACCCTTCAAGTAACAAGTGATGGAGTTCTTATCTGCATGAGTTCCATAAACCTGTTCGATACTACCAATGTCCAGATGACCTCTTTCAGTACCCCTGCATCCATGGTTCCCGATATTCCGGAACCAGCAGGAGTCTTCACATTCAACCTCACTTGGAACAACATCAGCACTGCTTTGAAACGTGACTTCCTTGATCACATCATTGAGAAAAAATGTTAATGTTGTTTTCATTGCGTATGTGGATGGCAAAAGCAGAACGCTAATTACTGTAGTGACCCTTTCCTGCCCTTTTTCTCCAGCCAAGATGTCTAGCCCATTCAGTACCTATTATCTTGTAAGAAACCCAAGGAACACAAATCAAGGGAATTTTGTCAAGTTCTCTGACTCCCTGGAATATGGAAACGACAAGGATTTGTCTGGGATCATGCTGATCATCGAGGTGATACTTCCATCTTTTACTACCCGATTTACAAATGCTCTATTGTGGCTCCTAATCGCAAAAACAAGAGTTAAGTTTTCAGCGTTCTCTGAAATAAAAACGAGTATAATAAGGGTATAGTCCATTTGTTTGTTTGTTTTTTCTCAGCTTAGAATTTATTTAACTGTTGTCATCTGGTATATTCTCTTGTTTGTAAGGAATATACGTTTTTGGTAACTCATTCGCAAGTAATGTGAGAACCATGAATTTAAACTACTAGCACAGTAGCACTATTTTGTTTGACTGTCCATTGTTATGTAATACATTGTAATCAGTACAGCGCTATTGGCTAAGGCTATTATTGAAAGGTCACATTCTCACCTGAGCGCTATTATTGGACTATATTTCTAGTCTTTCTAGAAGTCACAGTTCTTGCAATATGTGGAGTTTATTGATCAATATATTTTCTGTATCGCAGAATGCTGCGTTTATGGCAAAGTCATTAGGGTTCGACATTATTGAATCTGTAACCACTGCCTTAAGTGATGCTGGTTATAATAATCAAACAACCAGGGAAGTCATGATTCAATCGAAAGATAGTGCTGTTCTTGTCAAATTTAAGCAGCAGAAAACAAAATACAAGCTAGTTTATACTCTCCCCACAAGCATTGGAGATGCTTCTAATTCCTCGCTAGCAGATGTTAAGGAGTTCGCGCTGATGCTGTGGTTGTTGCCAAGACCTCTGTTTTTGCACAAAGTTTGCACTTTATCGTCAAGAACACCAGTCTTGTGAAAGAGCTGCAGTCTGCGGGACTACAAGTATATGTACAGGTGTTCAGAAATGAGTTTGTATCACAACCGTGGGATTTCTTCTCAGATGAAACGTGGAAATCAATAGCTATGTCCAGACGGTTAAAGTTGATGGCTTAATAACTGATTTCCCCAAGACAGTAAGCAGATACAAAAGTAAGTCTCAGTTCACCTTCATCGTTGTGCTTCTCGCATCTTTTGGGCATGCTCTGAGAGAAAAAAAATTTAGCATGGTGCTGTTCCTATAGCCCCCCCCTCCTTCAAAAATTTGTCCTGTTCATTTTCCTTAATCCCACGAGAGCATGCCGAACAGCACAGCTGATTTCCACCATGCTTAGTTGTAGTAAATAGGAAACTGAAGTCCTGACCTTTTAATCTTGTTGGGTTACAACATTTGACATTTCTTATATGGTATTGGCAGGGAATTCGTGTGCTGGTATGGGAACTGAAACGCCCGTCTACATGCAGACTGTTACTGTTGGCGACCTTGCAAACCTGCTAACATCCCAAGGCGTTCCTGGCGCCCAGCCGCCAGCTCTGGCACCAATGCCAGCACTGAACGCATCAAGCGTTGAGCAGCCAGCGTTTCCCCCTGTTGCGGCCAAGAATGCACCTCTTGGTACCTCCCCACCTCCTGGTTCATCGCCTTCTGACGCTTACGCGGCCGCTGTAAGTGTTTGCAGTCTGCTGGCGGCGGCTTTTGCAGCTCTGCTGATCTAAGCAGGCTCATGGGGCTTGATACTAGGTTTGAGTTACCAGGGGGTCTATCAGATTTGCGCAAGCTATTTTGTGCTAGTGGGTATTCATTTCTTTAGCTATAGCGGTGCATTGGTGTATTTGTAATTCATCCCATTAATAGAGGGGGTTGCAACTATAGCAGGCGCCGAATGTTTGATATTTGATACTACATTGCTTACTGCTGATGGGATCATGCCATATCTACCAATGTTCGGTATAGAATTCTCATTTCTTAGCTGAAAACATGGCGTTAGGTAAGGTACCCTGAAGCTTGCAGCTGCAGATGAGATGGGTACTTGTGAAAATCAGGATAGCACATGCTTCTTCAAAACTGGTACCATCTCAGAATGTTGATACCTAGATTCAGGTGTAGGATCTCCATTGTGCTGGGCGTGGTCCTCTTTTCGCTGAAGAGAAAATGTATGCAGTGCCTTTGTCAGATGTATAGCCAGGAGGGAGGTGCCCCATTCCGGTGGGCGAGGAGGGAGGTGCGCGACGTTATAGACGAAAATCTTTGCCCGGCTTCGGTCGAGGCCGGTGATGACGGCGCCCGTGGGTGTCGTTTACCTTCTTGGAGGCGTCGCCACAGTAGCGTAGCCAGGAATGAGCAAAGCCCCAGGCCAAACACATGCTACAGTACATAACAGTGCTCAACAGTAGATAAAATCGCTACAGTCAACAAAGAAATTAGTTGCCATGCCCTAGGCCAAGGCCAGGGTAGCCTGGGGCCTGGCTACGCCCCCGCGTCACCGTGACGTGTCGATACCGTACTCGCTCTCATTCCGGCTTGGTTGATGTCTCCAGGCGAAAGCCTAGGTTCGGAGTTGGATCGGCGCGATAGCGGCATCCTCGACGTCGTCCTTCTGTTGAGAGTATCGTGTTTGGAGACATGGCTTGGAGGTCCTAGTTTGCATTCCTCCGGTGATTGCCGCTATCCAAGATTGTTCTGCAGGGGGTGCTATGCACACCAACGCTAGCGTGGCCAAGACGGCGTCTTTCTCGGGATGGACCAAATCCCGCTATCCACCTCCTTTTGGACGGTGCGTCGACGAGGGAAGTCCAGATGGAGGTGTTCTTCTTGGAGGCGTCGGCTTCGGTTGAGACGCGGCCTTGCTGCTCAGTTTAGGATAGACTTTTGTTGTTGTTGTTGTTGTTGTTGTTGTTGTTGTTGTTGTTGTTGTTGTTGTTGTTGTTGTTGTTGTTGTTGTTGTTGTTGTTGTTGTTGTGTGGGGCTGTCTTCGGACTAGCTGGTGTGGAGTTGTGTGATAGTGGTGTGCGCAACGGACTGTCAACTTCTTGTACTCAAACATCTGCCTTCTACAAAAATAAATTGCGTACTCTCGAAAAAAAAGATGTATAGCCAGGGAGCTCGGTTTTTAAAATTCGTTGTATACATATTTTGAGATGTCAAAATTTTGAATACAAAAATTTAGGCGTACACCTCGACGTTCTACCTGCTCACAAAATTGCTTCACGGAAAACCAATATTTTTTTGTCTTGTGTAAAAAAGACAAAATTCGGTATATAAAAAGTCTTTTTACTAGATATTTTTTGTCTTTTATATTGTCCAGATGTCGGGTTTTCACGAAACTTGGTGTGTACACATAGAGTGTTGAGATATACAAGTGCAATTTTCGTTCGAAATTTTTTAACGTTTCAAATTGTTTTTGGAGCTCACAAGCGCCAAAGTGAATTTCCAGAAATTTGACTATTCAGTACCTAGTCCAGACCATTCACGGTTGCCCACAACACAAACGAAAAGCCCTAGCGACGCAGACTCGATTACAGCCGGACATCAAGGGGTTCCCATTCCCCTGCTAGGGGCTGTTTGGATCTTGCCCCAGCCCGCCCTGCCAAAATTGGCACACCAAATATTTGGCGCAGGATTTTGCCGCCAGGCTTTTGCCAACGCTCGGGGGTGGAAACTGCATGGGCGACCAAAAATTTGGTGTGGTAACAATTCTTTGACGCTGATCCAAACGGAGCCTGTACTACCAGTCAACAACCAAAAAATTGGTCAGGAGCCATGGTTCCAATCCAAACAGGCTCAGATCCCAATGGCGTCGACGCCTCGCCGCTGTGGCCAAGCCCATCAGCCGACGACGCTGCTAACCCTAGCAGATGAGCTCCTCGAGGAATTCTTTCTCCGCCTGCCCGCGGCCGCTGACCTCGCCCACGCCTCTACGGCCCGCGCCTCCTTCGGCCGCCTCATCACCGACCACCGCTTTTTCCGCCGCTTCCGCGCCAGCCACCCGCCGCCTCTCCTAGGCGTCGTTTCTCCTCACCACTGCGACCGGCCGCCGCGTCTAGCCCAGCCGCCGCACCCCTCCGCCGTCGCCGCAAGCACCTTCGCAGGCATCCACGGCGCTGACTTCTCGTGCTCCTTCCTCCCCTCCCCCAAGCGCTGGCGTAGGCGTGACCTGCGGGACGGCCGCGTCCTCCTCTCGGGCGTACCAGACAGGAGCAGATTCAGTTGACGCGTCTTGGCCAGGGAACTGGCAGTCTGCGACCCCCTGTACCGGCGCTACATCCTACTGCCTGCCATCCCCGACGACCTAGCCGCCTTAGTGCAGCCATCGGAGATCTTGCGTTTCCAGCCCTTCTTGGCTCCTCCGGCTACCGGGGATAAGGAGGACATGTCATTCAGAGTTATTTGCTTCTTGCAGTGCGCAACGAAGCTGGTTCTCTTCATCTTCTCTTCGGCTGCTGGGCAATGGCGTGCTGTTACATTTGACAATTGGACCACTCTGATGACAGGATCGGACAACTCGGCTCCAGGCGAGTCCTACTGGTGGCCTCGCATGCGTCACTATGCACACGGATGCTTCTGTTGGGCGTTTTATCCGGAGGCCAAGTTGATCATGCTCGACACACGTACCATGGATTTCTCTGCTGTCAACCTCCCACCTGGCACCAAGAACATGCAGGTCGTCATTCTGGAGGCAGGGGAAGGAAGGCTAGGGGTGTTTATGAACGAGTATATGACACCGGAACTCAGCTACGCGGTTTTGCGAAATGATGGACATGGTGCGAACCAGTGGCAATCAGAGGCAGTGTTCAGTTTACCCCTAAATAAGCGTTATATACTCATGGGAGTAGCTGGGGAATATCTGCTCCTAGAAGGGGGCTCGGAACGCCTGTATTCACACCCTTTGGCAGAAAAGGAAGATTTGGATGTTTTTTCGCTAAATCTAAAGACTTTGCAGCTTGAGTGGTTCATTGCAAATAAGTACGGCAACATGGATGCTCATCTGTTTGCCAGTTTCCCACCATCCTTGTCTCCACCAACTATTTGACATGGTAACCTTGCTCTCAGTATTTGCATAATTGTAGTTTGCACTCTATAAGACTCCCAATATTACGCTGTTAGTGATACTATGCTACATCACTATAGTTATATTTTTCAAATATTCACCGAATTCTAAAGCTATGGAACTTAGGAGATCAAGTATTTGTTTCTCATCTTGGAGATATAATTGTCATCCGTTTTTGTATATTACAATACAAATAGAAAAAAATCAGCATCATAATGTTCTACTAAGCTTGATTTGGGCTAGTATTGATTACTTTCATTGAAGTTATTTTGCATTGTATCTTTCAAAGTGCAAACTATGTTTCTCCAATTATAGTTATACCACGGAACCACTTTGCCCGTGTTAGGCCCTACGCCTTCCCAGTGGATTGCATTTGCTAGTATGTTTTTTTCGAGAATAACGGGGGAAATTTTTCCCCACCGCTTGTATATAACTCGAACACGACCCTTCAAATTGGGCCCAGTTTCTTACAAGGCAAGCATACAGGAGGAGGGAGAGAGAACAAAACAATCAAAAAAATACACACGGGCATGGTGCAACAAGAACCCACGCAGTGTATCAGCCGATCCACGAATCTCAGGCTTAAGCCAATGAGACCAGATCGCAAGGTCATCCGCAGCGCGGCGGAGCACGTCGAAGGTCGAGCACGTCCTGTTGTTGAAGACAACGTCATTCCGCGCTTTCCAAAGTTGCCAGAGGATTGTGGCAGAGCACAGCTCCCATGTCGCGGCCTCAACGCCGGTAGGGGCTTCAAGGCTCCACACGGTGACCTCACCGGGCACGGGGCAGCCAAGCCGTAGCCATACATCCGACGGCAGGGCACAATCGAAGAGGAGATGATGTGTAGTCTCAGTCGCACCGCAGGAGGCACACAAGGGGGAAGGCGCACAGTTTTTGTAGTGAAGGTTGTAGCGGGTGCTAAGGCGATCGGAGCCCGCAAGGAGACAGAAAAGTTTTATTTTGGGTGGGAGGCGTGAGGCCCAACAAGAGATGGCATTTGCGTCAACCACGCCAACGGGAGAGGTGTTCGCGTAGACGACGCGAGAGCTGGAGGGGGCAGCGCCACCCAAGCAAGAGTGTGGCAGTCCTCTCCGTCACTGAAGGAGGTGGTGGCGATGATGTGGAGCACCGATGGGAGCTCGCACGCAGCAGCCGAGGATAGTCTCGGCTGAAAGGTGAGGCCCGAAGAGCAAGTAGCAGAGACTGAGATGTTAGGCCGAAGACAGTGGGAATATAAGGCGGGGAACAAGGAGGCGAGCGTCGTGGAGGACATCCACCTATCCCTCCAAAAAGAGGTGTGCACGCCATCGTGGACATCCGAGGTGGTGAGAACTTGCTAGTATGTTTCTAATAAGACTATTGCTCAAAGCACCTGGTACTTTGACATCAGTAGTAGTTGCCACCTGTTATCAAAGTTGGCACGAGGTTGAACACAGGGGCATACGCACCCGCTTTTTTTGAAAAATGCATTAAACCCCTTTTAAAATGTAAAAAAATAATAAAAATTCCATGCATAAGTATCACAAAAACATGTGCACGGCACATGAGTTTCATGTTCAAATTTCTTTTCACTTGGTCCGCGCAAAAAAGAGAAATTTAGGTGCTAGAAACATACATAATGAGACACTTTTTTTGTCTTTTTACACAGGCCAAATAGAAAGTCGTTTCTCCGTGAAACTTTCTAGGAGCACATAGAACCTGCAGATGTACGCACGTAACATTTTTTTTATTTCTAAACATTTAGAAAATGTTTTTTGAAAACGGGGCATATGCACCCATGTTCAAATCTCTATTTTCGAACTGGCACTCTGCATCATTTATGGTCGAGTGTTTGTCATGTGTTGCCGGACCTACAGCCTACCCAAGTGAAGCCTAGTTTGTCGAGTAGAGCCCAAGTTACATATAACTTCCCAAACTTAGTGAGACTATGAGATATGGACACTGCTTTTACTAATGTACTAATGCATATAGGATCATTTAACGTTCAGGTTCTACTGATAAGTCACCTGTTGAAGCTACATTTAATTTTTATTGTCTTGCATAACATGGAAATAGTAGGGGCCTTAAAGATTTAAATTGCATGCTAACATTCATGTCATTAAAATGTTTGTTCTTGAACTGTAATAACATGGTTACTTGGTTAGAGGATTTTGAATGCATGCTTGTGCAGTTTTGCACATCCTTTCAACCAAATCGCACACTCAATTTTTAGCATATTTACTAAAAAAAAACTTCTCAGCATAGTAACTTTTAATGCGTGTTTGAAGCTAGATGTTCATTGCATCTAACAAAGTTGATTTCTTACTACATCCGTTTGCAGGATTTAATCTGCTGGTGACCTGGTGTGGATTTATGGCATCGTGCTGCACTTTTAAGGGGCTAGTTGACCTGACTGGCTGTTATCTAGGCTTATGATGACATATATATTGACGACGTGTTACCATTTTATTTTCGTGGTTTATATCCTTAATGCTACTATAAGTTATATTTTCTCTGTGTGCAAATGCCCTGCTGTCAGTTAAGCCTTTATTTAGAACCATCAGTTGAGCGTTGTCTACATGGAACAGTAAAATTAGTTTCTAGTGTAGCGGCAATGTTATGTCAAAGATAATTTGGTAAAATAGGGTGTCACCCGCCAGCGAGTTTTAGACCGCCAGCCGATACCATACCCCTAAATCTTCGTTTTCCATGCCTTCGGTTGCTCTGCCTCCACTGTCGGCGACGAAGCTCGTACTCCGGCCTCTCTCCTGCGCCTGCCCAAAGTGCTTGTTGGTGCGCCGGCAACAGGGTAGCATGGGGTGGAGACTGGAGGGAGGAACGGGAATGCGGCGGCCGCCGGCAATCTCACTGGGGTTTCAATGGAGGAGCAGGAGCTCACTCAGCGATCTCACGTGGCACGGGCTAGGCTCGAGCAGGTTAGATTTACAAATGCACGGGCTCTTTGGGCTCCAACGATAGAAGCAACCCATTTCCACGCTTCTGCCACGTCAAGCAGCCCACATGGAGCCCGAAACGCAAACCCTATATATCGCCTTCTGCGAGCTGTAAGTCCGCATCGCCCGCAGAGATTTTCTTGGTGGGCCGGCCCATTTAACTCGCTCAAGGGAAAAAATGTTACGGAAAAGGCTCCGTCGGAGGGATTCGAGCAGGTTAGATTTACAAATGCACGGGCTCTTTGGGCTCCAACGATAGAAGTGAAAGGGCATATCCTTCCCCAAAGTGTTTTGATGTTTGTTGACAACACAATTAGATGTCTAATGTGTGTGCTAAAAGTGTGCAGGAATAGATCATTTGATGTTGCACAGGTTTTGTCTCAGAAAAAGGAAGCAGTGGTGTGTTTATTGCTTCAGCCGGTACTACCGGGTCCATCCCGGTACTACCGGGTGACCTGCCGTGCGGAACTACCGCGTCCAGTACCGGGCCTAGTACCGCATCTCCAGATAGCTTCTGCCTCGTGAAGATTTTTACCCGGTAGTAGCCCCGGTAGTGGCGCGGTACTACCGGGAGGGGAGCACTACCGGACCTGGTCGTCCGGTAGTACCGATGCGCGCCCGAGAAGCCTGCTTTGACTGGTTTGACTGGTCGCCATTTCTGCCTCGAGTCAACCCACGTCGGTACTACCGGGTGAGGTCCGCTACTACCGACATGAGATGTTTTCAGCTTCAACGGCCAGATTTCTGGGAGGGGTATTTAGTCCCCTCCACCTACCTCCGGCTCCCTAGCTCGCCCAAACTTGAAGTCTCCATTATTGCAAGCTCAAGAATCACTAGATCTCCCAATCCCTCCACCCAAACTTGTTGATACTTGGAGGATTGAAGGAGAAGGCCCGGATCTACATCTTCACCAAGCCGTTCTTCATTTCCCCCTCATTTACTTGAGGGCCCCTTGGCTAGGATTTCCATTAGGAAAACCTAGCTTCTTGTTGTACTCACTTGTTGTCTTTGTGACAGATTTATAGCTGTTCGGGAGCCCCCAATCCTCTTGTGGGTTGTGCCCCGGATCGTTGTTGTAAGGGCTCCGGATTCCGCCTTGAAGGATTCCGATAGTGGAAGGTGAACCAAACCTTTGTGGTGCGGTTCATCGGAGAATAAGGTGACGCCTTTGTGGCGGTTGAGTTTTGACCTTCGTGGTAGCTCACACCTCTCCAACGAGACGTACTCCCCTAAAAAGGAGGAACTCGGGATTACATCCGTGTCTCCGCGTGCTTTCACTTCGGTTACTTCTATCCTTGTTTATAGTCTTACTTCGTGTATCTTGTTTAGTTGCTAGCTTGTCATATAGGTAAATTCACCTTAGTTGCATATCTAGAGAATTTACCTTTTGTGTCAAGCCTAATTTGAAAAAGTACTAAAATTGAAGTAGCACCTATTCACCCCCCCTCTAGGTGTCATACGATCCTTTCAATTGGTATCAGAGCCTCGGCTCTCTTGTTGGGCTTAACCGCCTAAGAGAAGTATGACACGAAGTGATGGTGATCCCGGAGGACCAAGCCACTACGGCATCCATGGCCGATCTCAAATTGATGGAGACATCTTTGATATCGTCCATGGATACCAAATTTGCCGAGATGCGTGAGTTGATCACACAACTCGCAAGTGGCAAGGTTCCTAAGGAGACCACCCCACTAGAGACTCCGCTACCTCCCATGACGGTGATACCGAGGAGGGAAAAGAGGAAAAGAAAGGGGTTGAAGATAAAGAAACCGACCCTAAGAAATCTTCCACATCTACCACACTCCCGAAGGTGGGAAGCCGGAGTACCATGGGTTCCCTTTGTGTACTCTCCCGACCCACCTATCCATCATACTCGCATAAACCCTTTGGGTCCACCTCCTAAACTTAATGCATTGGCTTTTGCTACTTGGCAACACTTAATGAAATCTCATATCAACAGTTCCTCTATCGAGCTTTGGAGGATCATTCAAGAGGGATACAAGGCCGTGAATCCTAACAACTTGACAAGAAGAGAGGTGGCCGAGAAACAACTCAATGCTTCCGCTCTCCACATGATTGAACTTGCCGTTGGAGAAAGTGGTCTTCATCACATTCAAACGTCTCCACCGCCAAAGAAGCTTGGGAGTGCCTTGAGGTGGCATTTCTTGGAAATGAAAGCATGAAGAGGAATAGATTTGATGCTTGAGCAATGAGGCCGAAGGTTTCTACATGCTTGATAGTGAAACTCATGAGAGATGTATGGAAGACTCAAGATTCTTGCCAAGCCTTTTAATGTTGGGGCAACCTATGTGGATGATGCTTGGATCAAGAGGAAGTATGTGAATGCTCTCATGCCCTTCGAGCCCGTTGACTTGAAGGCCTTCAAGGAAAATTCAACTACCTTGAGATGACATCCAATGAAGTTATGCAAGAGATGCAAGCCTCCAAGGTTGCCACCAAGAATGCTCTAGACAACCGTGCTAGGGCCATGGGAATGAAGCAAGGTCCCTCTCTTGCTTTGAAGGCCAAGGTTGTGTGCCTTGATGAACATGATGAAGTTGAAGCATGCCCGAACAACCTTCCTCCCGATGATCTTGAACAAGCCCTCCATGGTCACATAGCTCTTGCAACAAGGACTTTTGGCGTGACCCGGCCAAGGCAAAGGCTCAAGTTGATCATGCAAACAATCCAAGTGGGAAGAAGGAGTTTGCTAATAGGATAAAGACTTGCTACAATTGTCATAACAAGCATCACTTCATCAAGATTGTCCATATGAGAATAGAGAGCAAAACGGTGGAAGGCTTGTCCTCAAGGGCCAATCAAACATGATACAAAAGAAGCCTTTTGTCAAGAGGAAGCCATTCTTCAAGAAAGCACCAAGAATTGTGTTGTTGACTCAAGAAGAGTATCCTTCCGAGGATTCCGAAGAAGAAGAAGAACCCACTCGTGAGGTGGCCGCTTTGGCCATTGTATCAACTCCACCTCCTTCTCTCTTCGAATCCCCCAATGAGAACCTCTCCATCAACACCGCTCGTTGCCTCATGGCTCACGTCACCGAGGTATCATCTTCTACTCCCAAGACTATGCATGAAATAGATGATAAAACTAGTCTTGTGATTAAGAAAGAACTTGTTGCTTCCGATACTATTGTGGCTAACTTGCAAGGTGAAACTAAGGCATATGTTGAGTCTCTCTTGAGACAACTTGATGCGGCCGAAGAAATCCTTGATGACAAGGGAAAAATTGAGAGAGAGGATTCTCTCACCATAGCATCCTTGAATGCTTCCATAGAATCCTTGAATGCTTCTCTTGAAGAAGAGAGTGAATATAGAACCCTCTTGAGGAAAGAATTGAGTCTCTTGATGATAAAAATGATGAAATAATTGCTAAAATCATTAAGGATAGAGATCATGTCTTTGCTAAATATAAAGTGATTAAAAAGGAGAAAGCCGAGTTTGTGGTTGCTAATGCTAGACTCCTTGAGGATGTGGAGAAACTTAACAAGGCTCACAAGGCCTTGGAAAGTACCCACTCTCTTCTAGTCAAGTCTCATGAGCAACT
The DNA here is from genome assembly GCA_947311845.1 of Poa pratensis. Taxonomy (NCBI): domain Eukaryota; kingdom Viridiplantae; phylum Streptophyta; class Magnoliopsida; order Poales; family Poaceae; genus Poa; species Poa pratensis. The sequence continues at coordinate 22,221,089 of CAMZMU010000105.1, forward strand.
TCAAACTCAACTTTCTAAATCTAACTCACCTAGCACCTCTACTCCCTCTTGTGATCATGCAAATGTTATTGAGGAAAATGCTAGGTTGAAGGTTGAGCTTGCCAAGGCCACTAGTGCCAAGACCTCTATTCCTAAAGGTAAAGAAAAGGTTGTTGCTCAAATTTTTGAGCAAAAGCCACACAAAGGGAAGGAGGGCCTTGGTTATGTGGCCAAGGCAAAGAAGAAGAGCAACACCAATGCCAAGCCCGCACAAGCCAAGACTTCCATTGCGGGTGGTAATGCCACTAGGGGCAAGACCACTCGTAGTGACTTTGCGGGGCATAACAATCCCAACTACATTCTTTATGTTGATTATTGGGATGTTTATGCAAAATATGTTGGTCCTTATGATGGTTACATTGCTTACTCTATTTGGGTTCCTAAGACCCTTGTTGCTAACAAAAGAGGACCCATTGAGAAATGGGTACCTAAAACCAAGCAATGATTTCTTGTAGGACTATGCTTCCGGTGGGTCTAAATGGGTGGTTGATAGTGGATGCACTAGTCATATGACCGGAAGCAAGGAGATCATGACGGAGTTGGGACCAAATATAAATCAAGCATCCGTCTCCTATGGTGATAAATCAAAAGCGGAGGTAACGGGTCTCGGCAAGGTGGTAGTTGCAAAGGATATCACCCTTGTAAATGTCATGCTTGTCGAGTCCCTCGGTTACAATCTTATGTCCGTTCGTGCACTTAATAAGATGAATTTTGATGTCCATTTTACTATTGATATGGTGGTACTCTTGAGGAGCAAGACTCTAAAGGTCATGTTCGTTGGGTATGTTGAAAATGAGTTGTTCGTGGTGGACTTTTCGGGGTCTACCAACACTCAAGCAATATGCCTATTCGGAAAGGCCGACGTGGGATGGTTGTGGCATCGCCGCTTGTCCCATGTCAACATGAGAACTTTGCAAAGTCTTCACAAGGGTGGCCACATTCTTGGACTAAAAGACAATGTTTCTTTTTCTAGAGATCGTCTTTGTAGGGCTTGTGTTGAAGGAAAGATGCATGATTCTCCCCATCCAAGCAAGACCATCATTTCATCAAAGAGGATATTGGAACTTCTTCATGTTGATCTCTTTGGTGCCGTGCCTCAACCTAGTCTTGGTGGGAAGAAATATTGTTTGGTGATTGTTGATGACTATTCAAGATTTACTTGGGTTTATTTCTTCAAGACGAAGGATGAGACCCAACAAGCCGTCATCGACTTTTCCAATGAAGTTCAACGCCAATACAATGTCCCTATATTGGTCATTAGGAGTGATAATGGCTCCGAGTTCAAGAACTACACCTTAAATGAGTTTCTTAGTGAAGAGGGGATTCGTCATCAATATTCCGCTGCATATACCCCTCAACAAAATGGTGTAGCCGAAAGGAAAAACTCTCATGGATATGGCAAGGTCTATGTTGGCGGAGTTTAAGTCTCCACTCTTCTTATGGGCCGAGGCTATCTCCACGGCGTGTCATTCATCTAACCGGCTATTCTTTCGGTTGGCAAGAAGTTTACATCTTATGAGATGCTCACCGGCAACAAGCCCAATGTCTCCTACTACCGAGTATTTGGTTGTAAGTGTTTCTATAAGAACAAAAGTGTTCGTTTGTCTAAATTTGAATCTAAAGCTTTAGAGGGTGTTTTTGTTGGGTACGGTGCCGAATCTCACACCTATAGAGTCTATGACAAAACCGTTGGGAAAGTCATAGAATCTTGTGATGTGAGGTTCGATGAGAATGACGGCTCCCAAGTGGCGCAATTTCATGTTTGTGATGTAGATAATGAAGAGCCTCAAGATGCTATAAGAAGAATGGGCATTGGTTTCCATCGTCCCGTTGAGATTCATTACGAGTCTCCTCAAGCAAGTCCAAGCTCCATTCAAGTGGAGGCCTCTTCATCACAAGTTGAAACGGCGCCTATCATGGAAGCAAATGATGCACCACCCCAAGAACAAGTTCAAGACCCTCCTCATGTTGACCAAGTTGCTATGCAAGAACCAAGTTCTCCTATTGTTGATGCTAGCCAAGGTCATGACCAAGATCAACCCTCTCCTTCCTTTGTTGAAGATGTGCTTCAAGATGATCAAGGTCAACATTCCGGTCAAGACGGGGACTCAAATGATCAAGATGATCAAGAGATACCTCCAAGATGCAATAGAGATATCGAAGCCCGTCGTAAAGCAAGAATTGTAAGAGACTTTGAATAAAGTCACCATCTAGAAAACATCATTGGTGACCACAAGAAGGGTGTTACCACAAGAAGGCAATTGGCAAACTTTAGTGAACATCAAGCTCATATTTCCATGGTGGAACCAAAGAAAGTGTTTGAAGCTCTTGAAGATCCGGATTGGTTAGAAGCTATGCATGATGAACTCAATAACTTCAAGCGCAACAAAGTGTGGAATCTAGTTGAGAAGCCAAAAGATTGCCGCAATGTTATAGGCACAAAGTGGATATTCAAGAACAAGCAAGATGAGCATGGAATGGTTGTGAGGAACAAGGCAAGATTGGTTGCACAAGGGTACTCTCAAGTTGAAGGCATTGATTTTGGAGAGACTTATGCACCCGTGGCTCGCCTTGAGTCCATCCGTATCCTTCTTGCATATGCATCACATCATAACTTTAAATTGCAACAAATGGATGTGAAAAGTGCCTTTCTTAATGGTCCTTTAAAGGAGTTGGTATATGTTAAGCAACCACCGGGTTTCGAGGACCCTAAATTCCCTAACCATGTCTACAAGCTTGATAAGGCGCTCTATGGTCTCAAACAAGCACCTCGTGCTTGGTATGAGCACCTAAGAGAGCTATTGCTAGACCGTGGATTTGAATTGGGGCAAATCGATCCCACCTCTTTACCAAGAGGGTTAAAGGGGAGCTTTTCATATGCCAACTTTATGTTGATGATATTATATTTGGCTCATCTAACAAAGCTTTCAATGATGAATTTTCAAAGCTTATGACCGATAGGTTCGAGATGTCTATGATGGGCGAATTGAAGTTCTTTCTCGGTTTTGAGATCAAGCAATTGAATGAAGGGACTTTCATCTCTCAAACCAAATATACCCAAGACATGCTCAAGAGGTTCAATATGCACAATGCTAAGGGAAGCGGTTTCCCATGGACACCAAATGCCATCTTGAACTTAACCCGACGGTATCGATGTTGATCAAAAACTTTATCGCTCTATGATTGGTTCTTTGCTTTATCTTTGTGCATCTAGACCCGATATTGTGTTGAGTGTAGGGGTGTGTGCAAGGTATCAAGCCGCTCCTAAAGAAAGCCACATGGTGGCGGTCAATAGAATCCTTCGATATTTGGTTGATACCCCAAGGTTTGGTTTGTGGTACCCAAAGGGCACTAATTTCTCTCTTGCCGGGTACACGGATTCGGATTGGGCCGGTTGCAAGGATGATAGGAAATCAACTTCCGGGGCATGCCAATTTCTTGGTAGGTCCTTGGTGAGTTGGTCTTCTAAGAAGCAAAATTGTATATCTCTATCCTCCGCCGAAGCCGAGTATGTGGCGGCCGCTAGTGCATGCACTCAATTGTTATGGATGAGGCAAACTTTAAAGGAATACGGTGTCAATTGTGACAAAGTGCCTCTTTTATGTGACAATGAAAGTGCTATCAAGATTGGCCACAATCCGGTGCAACACTCAAGAACGAAGCATATTGAGATTCGTCATCATTTTATTCGGGATCATATTGCTCGTGGTGATATTGAGCTTGGCTATATTCCAACCAAAGATCAACTTGCCGACATTTTCACGAAGCCACTTGATGAAGCAAGATTCACCTTTTGAGGCATGAGCTAAATATCGTGGATTCTAGGAGCTTGACTTGACCATCTTGCATACACACCTATATTTTGACTATCTATTTGGTTTAGGTGTAGGCATGGAATAGGGGGAGTGCGGTCCTAATCCATTGGACTATCCCTCCCCCCATTATGCCGATAGTAAGAACTCTTTTGTCTATATTTTTCATTTTATGAATTGTGAGCTTAAATGACGAGTAGTGGCCGTGGACCCAAGATATATCTTCGCGGTGTCACACCACATACTCATACATGGTGGCCTCGGCCACCGCCCTCTTCCTTGTGAAGAGTTGGTTTATTTGGATTTTATTGGTTTTCTAGTGCTCCTATGGAAAACATGCTCAATTTGGTTTTTGTGTGTTTGCTTCTTGCAAATTGAGTATGAAGTACCATCTCCAGTGTGTTGATCTAATCCTATGCCTTTCTTCTCTCTCAAAACAACTTCCATCTTGCACAAGTTCAAATCCTTCCACAAAAAGAGAAAACTGGGGTTTCTTAGGAGGCCCCGGTAGTACCGCCGGGTGGTACCCGGTAGTACCGGGCTCTGAATCTAAGCAGTTTTCTGCTCGCAAAGATTCAGGCCCCGGTAGTACCGGAGTCCGCCCCGGTACTACCGGGAATCACGGGTATCAAAATATCGTGCGGGCGGGGTGGGGTTATTCCCCATTCTTCCCCACCCGCACGAATCCACCCGTCGCCTCCTCTGCTCCCTGCTCCGGCCGCCGCCCTAGGCCGCCGGTTCCGCCATCTCCGGCCAGATCTGCTCCGTGGGAGCGATCCCCTCGTCGATCTCCTCCATGGCCTCCGGTATTTCCCCGTTCCTTGCACTCTTAGTTTCTAAATCTTGAAACCTAGATGTATGGCGAGGAAACATTGGTAGCTCCGTTGGCAACGGTTAAATTGGATGGATGATCTCCTAGGCCTTTTAGCTAGTCTTGTGTGTAATGTGTGGTTGAATCTATCAATTTTGTGCCATTCTCTTGAATCGGCTCAGCCGGTACTACCGGGTGAGCCCGGTACTACCGTGTTTTCAAATTTGCTTGATTCAACCTCTCTTTACATCTATTGGCTAGTTTTGTTCTCTATTCCGTGAACTTGTGCACTCATCTATTCCCTGCCCTACCTCTATGCTGTTTCACAGGTAGCCGCCGTGGTGGTAAGAAGCACGTCTCTTGGTTGATGATCTTGAGGAAGAAGAAGAAGAGGAAGTTTTGCCTGCTCACCACAGCCAGAACTCGAGCAAGAGGAAAAACTCCACTGCTGCTCGTACCACCACTGCTCCTCCCACGAGAGCCCGCAAAGCACTTCATTTATGGAAGAATGATGACTATCAGAAGCTCAGAGAAGAAATCCCTATGAGAGAGAGGTCACCTCTTGTGCGGAATCCGCACTTTTACACCAATGATCAAGAAGCCATCTACAAGGAAATCTATCTCCACAAGAAGTACTCCGTGGTTGACCAACACACTCTTGATTTTCCTTACATGAAAAACTCGAAGCACAAGGGCTATTTTGATGAGACACTTGCAATGTGTGAAGAGTTTGGACTGATTGACATCATGAAGGAGAACCACCCCTACATAGAGTACTATATATTCAGTTCTTTGCCACCGTCTACTTTGACCATGATGAAGCCAGGACTCTATGGTGGATGACCAAGGACACCTTGCTTTCTGCCACCTTGGCGGAGTTTGGAGAGGTTCTAGGCTATGAAGACAAGGGTGAAAGTACTCCTAGTGGATGGAGATGCCATGACAATGATCGATCCAGCTCCAAGGATGTTCTAGGACCAATTACTATGGAAAAGGCACCACTGGTAAAACTGCTCATCTTGTGCGTCCATTTGAGATTCTCCACCGCATTATAGGGAAACTATTGCTCCCCGTGTGGGAAACTGGGATGAGGTTCATGGCTACATGTTTGACCTTCTCAAGCTCTCCAAGGAAAATCAAGGCAAAGGCAAGAAGCTTGATGTGATGGATTGGATGTGGAATGACTTGTGGTCCACAATCATTGATAGAAGGGCCCCATCTATGGCCCATTCATTATGAAGCTCATTCGCCGCAAGTGGGCTCTCAAGAAGAATGGAGAAGATATCATGAAGGATGGCAGCCCGTTGTGCACATCTGGTGAAGGAACTTCGTATCAAGGCTCATCTTCCTCCCAAAAAGAAGCCCATTGATCCTGAGGCTGCTGCTGAAGCTGAGAGAGCTAGTGGGAGTGCACCACCCCTTGAGGAACCTTCGTGGTTCAAGAAGCTGCAGATTAAGGCCAAGAGGGCCTTTTGCCTCAAACTTTTTGGAAGACCGTCTGTATGAAGCTCATGTGTATCACAAGAAGGCAGCTCAGCGACAGAAAGCGATGATGAGGCACATAGATTCAGTCTCCGATGGTTCTGAAGAAGAAATCACCCAAAGAATGAATGGGTGTCCAAGCAGGTTTCTGGAGTGATGAAGATGCTCCTCCAGATGGTGATCGCTTCCAGGCCTCCTCTTCTTCGACCCACCACGCGCGGGTGGAGCTTGACGCTCCTAGGGACGTGTTAGCATCGCGCTTCTCCCTTTTTGGCATTTCGATGACAAAGGGGGAGAATGTGTTATTTAGGATGTGCCGTGGGATTTGCATGGGAGGAACACAAGCTTGCACTTCGTTTGATCTTTATGCTTGTGTTTCATCTTTATTTGGATTTTGCTTTGAACTTCTCTATGCATGATGTAAGACATGCCATGACTTGTGTTATTGTAATAAGACCTATCTAGTATGGTACTTGCTTATTTTGCTTATTTGTGCAAGTTGTTATAATTGTTTATCCATATGAACTTGCTTGGTTTGTAAAATATAGGGGGAGCTCCGCCCATTTTATATGGTGTGTTTTTGCATTCAAAAGCAAATTCCTAATAAACACACAATTTGGAGAGCCCCGTCTATCTTTTGCAAATCATTTGTTTCTCCTAAGTGTGTTGTCATCAAACACCAAAAAGGGGGAGATTGAAAGGGCATATCCTTCCCCAAAGTGTTTTGATGTTTGTTGACAACACAATTAGATGTCTAATGTGTGTGCTAAAAGTGTGTAGGAATAGATCATTTGATGTTGCACAGGTTTTGTCTCAGAAAAAGGAAGAAGTGTTGTGTTTATTGCTTCAGCCGGTACTGCCGGGTCCATCCCGGTACTACCGGGTGACCTCCAGTGCGGAACTACCGCGTCCAGTACCGGGCCTAGTACCGCATCTCCAGATAGCTTCTGCCTCACGAAGATTTTTACCCGGTAGTAGCCCCGGTAGTGGCGCGGTACTACCGGGAGGGGAGCACTACCGGACCTGGTCGTCCGGTAGTACCGATGCGCGCCGAGAAGCCTGCTTTGACTGGTTTGACAGGTCGCCGTTTCTGCCTCCAGTCAACCCACGTCGGTACTACCGGGTGAGGTCCGGTACTACCGGCGTGGGATGTTTTCAGCTTCAATGGCCAGATTTCTGGGAGGGATATTTATTCCCCTCCACCTACCTCCGGCTCCATAGCTCGCCCAAACTTAAAGTCTCCATTATTGCAAGCTCAAGAATCACTAGATCTCCCAATCCCTCCACCCAAACTTGTTGATACTTGGATGATTGAAGGAGAAGGCCCGGATCTACATCTTCACCAAGCTGTTCTTCATTTCCCCTCATTTACTTGAGGGCCCCTTGCTAGGATTTGCATTAGAAAAACCTAGCTTCTTGTTGTACTCACTTATTGTCTTTGTGACAGATTTATAGCTGTTCGGGAGCCCCCAATCCTCTTGTGGGTTGTGCCCCGGATCGTTGTTGTAAGGGCTCCGGATTCCGCCTTGAAGGATTCCGATAGTGGAAGGTGAACCAAACCTTTGTGGTGCGGTTCATCGGAGAATAAGGTGACGCCTTTGTGGCGGTTGAGTTTTGACCTTCATGGTAGCTCACACCTCTCCAACGAGACGTACTCCTCTAAAAAGGAGGAACTCGAGATTACATCCGTGTCTCCGCGTGCTTTCACTTCGGTTACTTCTATCCTTGTTTATAGTCCTTACTTCGTGTATCTTGTTTAGTTGCTAGCTTGTCATATAGGTAAATTCACCTTAGTTGCATATCTAGAGAATTTACCTTTTGTGTCAAGCCTAATTTGAAAAAGTACTAAAATTAAAGTAGCACCTATTCACCCCCTCTCTAGGTGTCATACCGATCCTTTCAAGAAGCAACCCACTTTCACTCTTCTGCCACGTCAAGCAGCCCACATGGAGCCCGAAACGCAAACCCTATATATCGGGTATCAGTTGTAAAAGGTTCCCTGTGCAAAAGGGAAAAACAGATCGTTAGAACACGCCACGTGGTGGCCTCCGTGACGTGGGGAAATCAAATTTGAAGAGGTCTCCGCGTCGCGTACCCGATGTGCTGGTGGTGGTCCTCACAGAGCCCCCGCGGTCGCTCGCGTGACGCGGACGAAAGCGTACAATGCGGAGCCCCGCGTGATGCTCTGAACCATAGCCCCGCGCTGCTGCGTACGTACGTAAGCCCCCCGCGATGTACAGAGTGAGGAACCTGCGCACGCCCGCGATGTACAGGATCACAAAGCCCCCGCGGTCCCGTCGTATGCCCAATGTACAGACAGAGGCACGCGAGGATGTACATCATGGATCGATCGATCGGAAGTACCGTGTACATGTGTGTTGCAATCGTTACTCCTAATTGGCCACAGAAGTACATAATTGGTATACTGGTACAAAGAAAGCACCACTTACGTACAAAATTAGTATACTAGTACAAAGGAATCACGTACTCCGATTGAGGTACTTCCGATTGTTCCGACGTCGGTAGTATTACGGCTCGCCTTCGGCTCGATAAATTTTAATAAATATTTTGAAAGGGGTACATTGGTAGTTGTGCGCATTAGTCGTTCCGAGTACTACGGCTCGGCTTCGCCTCAGCGGCTTTGCTTCGCAGAACTCTAGACGCATACGGCGTACAACTACACAGACACATGTTATACAACTAAACAAAAACATGTTGTACAACTACAGAGACACAGGTTGTACAACTACACAGAAATAGGTTGTACAACTACACAGGCACAGGTTGTACAAACTAAACAGAACACGAAGTATATAAAAGTACACAGACACAGGTTGTATAACTACACATAAAACAAAGTACAAAGTACACAGAACAGAAAGTACAAAAGTACACAGAATTGAGAGTACAAAGTACACAAAACAGAATGTACATACTATGCATAACCGGGAGTACAAAAAAAGTTCGTCGAAACCTATCGACATGGGATCTAGTTTTGAAGATCTCGACACGAGAAGCTCAAAAGTGAAAACGGTTCGTAATTTGGATAAACAGTTCTCAAGATATTTCGTTTTCAAAATTCGGATTTGAAAAATAAAAGGGAAAACTTCATGCCAGGTACGCATGTCCCCTTGTCTCTCATACTCCCCCAATTTCAATCTAATTATGACACTTGACAGACATGCAGACAACCAAAATTGGAGCATGTGAGGAGAAGGCGACACTTGTCATGATTAGAACGATGGTGGGGTTCCCTTTGCATTTTCTAGTGATTTCGTTATATATCGCTTTCTGCGAGCGGAAAAGGCTGCGTCGGAGGGATTCGAACTTGGCACCTCCAGTGAGGCGGATAGAGCGCTGGCCACAGCGCTACGCTGGTCTTCGTGTTATACGTTCTTTATCATACCTTTTATAGTTTCCGATTTTCTGTCTTCGTTTTTTCTTTTTCTGTTTTTTTCGTGCTTTCTAATTCACTTGTTTCCTTTTAAGTTTTTTATTGTCGCTTTTTTTGAAAATGAAGCCCATTTAAAATAGAACCATTTTCAAATGGTTCCTTTTTTTTAATGGTTTCGATTTAAAAATGGTTCCGACTTTTGAAATGGTTCTGATTTTTTTTCAAAATGGTTTCGCTTTTTAAAAGATGGTTAGACTAAAAAAATGGTTCTGATTTTTGAAAATGGTTCCTTTTTGAAAATGGTTCTGATTTTATAAAAGGTCCGATTTTGAAAATTGTTCCGATTTTTGAAAATGTTCCATTTTTAGAAAATGGTTCTTTTTGAAAATGGTTCCGTTTTGAAATGGTTCTCATTTAAAAAATGGGTCCGCCTTTTTGAAAATGGTTCCACTTTTTTGAAAATGGTTCAATTAAAAAACGGTTCCGATTTTTGAAAATGGTTCCGATATTTTAAAATGGTTACGATTTTTGAAAATGGTTCCAATTTTACAAATGGTCTGATTTTTGAAAAAGTTCCATTTTTAGAAAATGTTTATTTTTGAAAATGGTTCCTTTTTGAAAAATGGTTCGATATTTGAAAATGGTTCCGATTTAAAAAATGGTTCCTTTTTTAAAATGGTTCTGATTTTGTAAATGGTTCCGATTTTAGAAATTTTCCATTTTTAGAAAAATGGTTCATTTTGAAAATTGTTCCGATTTTAAAAATGGAACCATTTTCAAAAAGAATCATTTTAAAATTTGGAACCATTTTTCAAAATCAGAACTATTTTTCTGAATTTCAAATTTGGAACCATATTTTAAATCCTGAACCATTTATAAAAAATAGGAACCATTTTTAAAAATTTGAAACCATTTTTTAAAACTGGAAACATTTTCAGAAATGAGCAATTTTCCTACAAAATAAAAATAGCAAACATTAATTCGGCAACGCGATTTGGAATATTTTTCAAATTTGGAACCGTTTTTAAAATCGGAACCATTTTGAAAATCGGAAACATTTTCAAAACTGGTTCCTTTTTCAAAATCTGAACCATCTTCCAAAATTCGAACTGTTTTTAAAATGTTCAGATTTTAAAAATTTCGGATAATTCAAAATTCTGGTACACGTGAACGTAGACAGGAGATACGTGAACTGGAGAGAAGGAACACCAAACGAAAAAGGAGCCATTCTTCTGTACTGGGCTTTCTTCCCTATTGGGCTTAGATCGGGGAGAGGAAACGTGCGGGCGAGTGGGATGGTAATGCTCGCAGAAGGTGATACATAGGGGATCCCAGCCCGAAACCTGGGTAGCCGGCAAAAAGCAATGATGCGTCAAGCCCATCTTCTACCTTGCAACTACAACATGACAACAACCTAATTGGATAATGTCCTAATTGGAAAATGGCCCTTCGTGTCATCAAAAGCATGACCTAGCAATGATGCGTCAAGCCCATCTTCTACATTGCAACTACAACATGACAACAGCCTAATTGGATAATTTTTGTTCTTGAACTACAACATGACAACAGCCTTACGAATTGCTACAGGAGTAGTATGGAAAGAATAATTACTTCTACTAGTTAATAATAGATTAAGTAATGGAAATACACAAACCCAAAAATAGTTTAAGTGCCCCGATCTATAAGGTGAAAGGGCATGTGTTGCCCCATGCGTGGTTTTGGTAATTAATGACAATCCTTATGGACTAATGTTTGCATTGAGATATCTTTATAGATTTTGTCCATAAAGAAGATTGGAGTTCATGTGTTGGACTCTAGAAGATTATATGATGACCAAGTTTCTATCCAATGGGTTCATATGAAGAATGGTCATCTAGAGTTGAGCTTATTGCAAGCATGGCTTGGAAAAGAAGATTGAGTGAACATTCATGTTTATCTCCAAGCCATCATCTATATCAAAAGAAGAATAGGAAGCGCAAGTGGATTCATGAAGACGGAGCTAAGCGAGGCTCTCCCATGATGGTGTATGGGGGAGCATTTCGAGAAGCCTTCATCAAGCAATGTGCTAGCAAGCGCAATCAAGAAAGGTGGTCCACTTGAAGAGATCAAGATCGTCATTTATCTAGCTCAAGTGGAAGGCTCAAGGCAAATGTATGATCTTGATAGGGTTTCTATTTTACCGGTCTCTTGTTGTTAGTTTGGAGACCGGGTTATAGGATAGACGGCGTACTATCAAGAGGGGCTCTCAAGTGAGTAACTTGATCGCATCTTTATGAAGAGCTCAAACCTTTGCATATTTGGAATATCATCTTTCTTGGTTCTTATTTGGCTTTTATACATGTGAGAATTTAGAGCTTGTGTTCATCTCCATACCAAGCTCTAGTTCATCAAAAACGGATTTCATTTGAATATCTTGTGGTGTTTTGATGTTGGAGGTTTTACCGGTTCATCTCTTGTAGAGAGGTCAAATTCTCCTCTTGTGTTATCCTCCTCACATGATGGACTATGATGTGTATATGCATGATCTTGTAGAGTTTGTGATTATCTTCAAAACAAGCCCAAGATCATAGAAAACGGAGTCCGGATGAAAAACTTATTGTGTTTTTGATATTGGAGGTTTTACCGGTTGTTCTTTTATCGAGAGGTCTAACCTTTCCCATTTGTTTTTATCCTCCCATGTTGGACTATGATGTTTCTCTGCATGATCTTGTAAAGCTCTTCGTTACGATTCCAACGAGCCCAAGATCATTGAAATCGGAGTCCGGATGCAAAAGTTATTAAAGTTTTCGTACCGCGTGGCGTGCAGTTTTTTTCCGGCGGTAGTACCGCCCCAGTACCGCCCGCAGTACCGCTCAAGTGCGTCCGAAGGCCGTTTTGGCGGTACTAGGAGCGGTACTACCGCCCCGGGCGGTAGTACCGCTGTCTGAAGCCTGTTTTCAGCCTGTTTGACTTTCTGGGTTCCCGGGGGCGGTAGTACCGCCGTTTGTAGCGGTAGTACCGCCCCGGCGCGAATCTGCACCCAACGGTTGGATATTTGGGTGACTTATTTAAGGGGTCTTCTTCCCCAATGGTTCCCCAACCTTTAGAGCAAGTTTTGATCTCCATTGTTGACCTCCACAAGCTTGCTATCTCTCTATTTCTCCCTGATTCTTGCATATCTTTGAGAGATTTGATAGAGGAGATCTAGATCTACATTTCCACCAATCAATCTCTCCTCTAAGTGAAGGGAACCTAGTAGATCTTGATCTTGGAGTTCTTGGTGTTTCTCCTACTTTGTTCTTCCTATCTTCTCCCCCCATAAGCATTAGTTGCTTGTGGTGGGATTTGAGAGTGAAGGATTTGAGCACTTGTGCTCTTGCCATTGCTTTGTGCATCGGTTTGTGCTCTCCACGAGGATTCGTGGAAGTTGAAAGCTTGTGAACTTGTTACTCTTGGGTCTTTGGACCCTAGACGCCCGTGTGGTGGTTGAGACCCTTGGTGGTCACTTGTAGCTGTTCGGGAGCCCCCAATCCCGTTGTGGGTTGTGCCCCAGATCGTTGTTGAAAGGCTCTGGATTTCCGCCTCGAAGGATTCCGATAGTGGAAGGTGAACCAAACCTTTGTGGTGCGGTTCATCGGAGAATAGGGTGAGCCTTTGTGGCGTTGAGATCGACCTTTGTGGTGCCTCACACCTCTCCAACGAGACGTACTCCCTAAGAAGGAGGAACTCGGGAATACATCCTCGTCTCCGCGTGCCTCGGTTATTTCTATACCCAAACCTTTTACTTATGCACTTTACTTTGTGATAGCCTTCGTGCTTGAAGTATTCTTGATGCTATCACCTTGTTGCTTGTCTTGCTTAGCATAAGTTGTTGGTGCACATAGGTGAACCTAGTTTACTTAGGTTGTTGGCTTGTTAATTTAAACACCTAGTTTTATTCCGCAATTAGCAAGACTAAACCGGAAAAGTTTTAATCGCCTATTCACCCCCCCTCTAGGCGACATCCTTGTCCTTTCAATTGGTATCAGAGCCTGGGCTCTCTTTATTGGGCTTTACCGCCTAGAGAGTAAGATGTCGTTTAGAGAATTAGTGCATGATCCCATCTTATATTCGATGGCACAAATTATGATGTTTGGAAAATTCGCATGCTTAACCTTCTTAGGGACATAAACCCAAATTTTAAGAGAATTGTAGATATGGGTTTTTCTCCGCCAAAGGATTCCCAAAAGTTATCTTTAGAGGATGAGGAAAACTCTTATCTCGATACTCGTGTATCTGATTGTCTCATATGTGTTTTGAGTGATGTAGTTCTTGCATCAATCATGTCTTTTCGGAACGCTCATGAGCTTTGGACCAAGCTTCAAGATATATATGAAGTGTCCAGCATTATTGAGGATGATTGTTCTCCTTCTACCTCCGGGCGTGATGAGTTCACAACTTCTTCCACTTCACCAACATGTGATTTGTCACAAGGTAATGATATGGTGAGTGGTGATAAAAATTGCTTTGTTGATGGTGAATATTCTATTGACTATACTTCATCTCTATCTCATTGCAATGTTCTATATTTGGACTTAAACACTTCTAGCACTCCAAATGTTTTACATGCTAGTGTTGATAGTCCTTGCATATCATGTAATAAGTCTTTAACTAAATCTCATGATGATATGCTTCATTTGTCTTGTTGCCATGAAAACAATACTTCCATATCCTCTATTTCTTGTGTGGCTAACAATGTAGAGGAATCACAACCTTTGTTGGAACAAGACGTGGATCTCAATGGTGCTTCAAGTATCTCTTCACCATCTTTGTCCACTACTCATTTTTGCCTTATGGCTATGGATTCAAAGGTTTCTCCATCTTTGGAACCCTCTCCATCTTGTGATGATGTGGATGAGGATTCTCATGGAGCACTTATGGATGTTGAATCCATAACAAAGAAGGGTAAGATGGTATTGGGTGCTCTCCCTAAAAGTAGCAAAGCTATCCCTCCTCTAAGTGAAATCATTGTTTATGCAATTAAGAGTAGGGAAATCATTGAGGACTTGGAAACTCAATTTCTCGAGAAATGTCAAATTGAGAGAGAGGATGTCGATGAAAAGGCATCCTTAATGAATGCCCTTGAGGCAGAGCAAGAGCTTCGAGTGTCTCTTGAGGAGAAACTTGAATCTCTTGATGAATCAAATGATCTTATTATTGCTAAAATCATTAAGGAAAGAGATCATGCTATTGCTAAATATAAAGTGTTTAAAAAGGAAAAAGTTAAATTTGGTGTTGGCAATGCTAGACTAAGTGAGGACATAGAGAGACTTGACAAAGCCCACAAGGCTTTAGAAAGTGAACACTCTCTCCTTATCAAGTCTCATGATCAACTCCAAACTCAACTATCTAAAAATGATGAGCTTGTCAAGTTGCCTTCTTCCATTTCTAATGTTAATGATGCTTGTGTACTAACTCCACTTCTTGTGAAGCATCTATTTTGAAGGAGAATGTTGAGCTAAGGGCTCAACTTCAGTTGCTAACTAGCAAGTATAGGAAATTGGAAGAAAGTCATGAAAAGCTATCTATCTCTAATGATGATCTTCTAGCATCCTATGCTAGGCTAAAGTTAGCTCATGAGGCTATCAATACAAAGGTAACATCTTGTGAGCCTCATGTGGATAAAGGCACAACTTCGACTAAAAATGCTTTATTGCCATGTGCTAATCCTAGTGATTCATCCACTCACAATGTTGCTACATCTTGTGATGAATTACTTTCCATGCCTTGTTGCTCTAACAATGAAGCTTCTACTTCCTCTAGTATTTGTGTTGATACTAACCATGTAGAAGAATTAAATGAGCTCAAGGCCCAAGTCACTTTTTTGAATAAAGACTTGGAAAAGCGTCATATTGGGGATTCTACACTTGACAATATGTTGAGTGTTCAAAGACGTCCCAATGACAAGAGTGGACTTGGATTCAACTCCAATATTAAGATCAAGTCCAAGTATAACAAGAAGAACAAGGGCCAAGAACAAGTCAAGGATTCGGCCAAGATTGTTTGCTTCAAGTGCAAAGTTTAAGGGCACCACGTTAGATCTTGCCCTTTGAAGAAGAAGGTTCTTTGTGAGAAGCAACAAGGGAAGAAGCCTCAAGTTCAAACTCAAGTTCCTCAAGTTGAAGAACGGTCTCTTCCCAAGAAGAATCATGCTACCCCTCCTCAAGTCAAGACTCCAACTAAGAAGTAGGTGTTGCTACCTTTGCCGTGAGAAGGGTCACGTTGCTTCTTCATGCACAAATGGTACCTTATCCAACCCCATTATTATTGATGATGATTATTCTCTTCGGAAGGATAAGGTTGGCAATGTGTTTGCCAAATATGTTGGTACTCAAAGTGGTGTCAAGAAAAGAACCATTTGGGTTGTCAAATCTATTGTGACTAACCTCTTAGGACCCAACTTGGTTGGGGACCAACAAGCTAAAACTTGATCAATAGGTGTTGTTGGAGGACATTGGAGACTTGGCTACACTATGAAGAATTAAGGGATCTTCATCAATTATATTCTCTCAAGTCAAGTCATTTGGATTATATTGTTCTATCTCTTATCCAATGTTCCTCCTTGCGGTAACTTTTATTTAAATCATATATACATTGAAAGTTGCTTGCACCCTTGCATGTGTTAGGTTTTGTACCTTGCTAGTGTTGGTATGTGTTGTGCTTTCTACTTACTTATCCTGAGTAATCAAGAATGTGTATGTTGGTTTGCACACCATTTACTTGTGTTGAGCCTTATTGCTTTTATTTGATATCTTATCTTGTTGGCTCTCTTTTGAGAGATTAATGGACTATCCCATTTTGGGGGAGTGATATGCTTCGTGCACTTCACACTCCTAAAAATGTGTATACATGAGGAATACCACCTAGTGTTGATATATCAATATTATCTACTCTCTATGTGGTATGTCACTCTCATGAGAAATTCAATTTCTATAATGTCCATTAATTATCTCTAGTTGGTTTTGTTTGCCTCTTGTTTTAAAATAAATGGATCATCACATTATGGGGGAGTAATAAGCTTTGTGCATATTAACAACCTAGAAAATGTGAACATGTGAGGTATTGTCACCTAGAATTGATATTCTTCATTATCTTATTCCTATGTGGCATGTTTCTCAAACAAGTTTCTATTTGTTTAAATGCTTTTTTGGCTCTCACTCTATTGGATCTTGTTTGTGATGGGCGTTCTTGATATGGTTTTCCCAATATGTTCGCATATATCTTTTTGGGAAACCAATTGCTTCAAGCTACTCCTTGGAGTTGCTTTGCATTATCGCGTGAATTTTGAAGCTATCAAGAATATCTATCTAATATCATTCATATATACCACTGTGAAATATCTCTACTTACTCCTTGTCCTTGACAAGTGATAATCATATGTGTGGTGAAATTTGTGGACCATCTTCACTTTGGCTCTTGCTTTGAATTGCCCTATTTCTATTGTCAAGGATTTGGTTTGATCTAAATCCTCTTGTCTTCCTTGTATCTTTTGGATCTTTGTTGCTCTACTCAAAATTTGTTTTATACCTTCTTCATTAGGAAAAGCAATGATCCCAATCTTGTGCTTTTACAATCAAAAGTTATACTTCTTGATAATGCACTATTCTTTGGGAAGCTATCCTACTTTGAGTAGAACATCATTCTTTAAATTGGTTTTGCATCTTATTGCTTTTCTTGAGCATGACTAGTGTTTCAATAATATTTGTGGAGAGTGATGATCCCATTTATGTGCATTTTGTATTCAAATGCAAGATCAAATAATGCACATATCTTGGGGGAGCAATCCTATATGTTTTTGAACATTAGTTGTCTTCAATTGGTGTTTGATCCCGATGACGTGTCTCCTTGGAAGACAAACATTTCTCGTCTTGGTACTTTGTGCCATCATGAGAAGTGTAGAGGGTTTGGTTTATTCCTTGATGATATTTTCATCAATTGGTATCTTACTTTCTTTTGACATCTTTTCAAAATGGTACTGATACGTCTCAAACGTATCTATAATATTTGATGTTCCATGATGTTATTATATCAATTGCTACATGTTTTGGTTACACTTTATATCATTTTTATGCATTTTCTGGGACTAACCTATTAACAAGATGCCACAGTGCCAGTTCCTTGTTTTCTGCTGTTTTTGGTTTCAGAAAATCTATTAAGGAAATATTCTCGGAATTGGACGAAACAAAAGACATCGTCAATAATATCACGAGGAGATCACGGAGTCCAAAGGGGAGTCGGAGCAGACCACCAGGGGACCACGCCACACTAGGGCGCGGCCCAGGGTGGGCCTGCGCCCCCTATGGCGTGGTGGCCCCCCTCGGCCACCGATGCCGCCTCTTCGCCTATATATTCTCCGTGACGCGAAAACCCTATGACGGTCGACATATTCCACGAAAAGTTCCGTCGCGGCCGTCATTGTCAATCTCAGATCGGAGGAGTTCTGAAGCTCTTCCCGGCACCCTGCCGGAGGGGAGATCATCACCGGAGGGCTCTAAATCACCATGCCTGCCTCCGGAGTGATGCGTGAGTAGTCCACCCCTGGACTACGGGTCCATAGCAGTAGCTAGATGGTTGTCTCTCTACCTTGTGCCTCCATGTTTAGATCTTGTGAGCTGCCTAACATGATCAAGATCATCTTATTGTAATGCTAGATGTTGTGTTTGCTGGGATCCGATGAATATTGATACCATGTTTATTCAAGTTGTTTATCTATGTGCTCTTGATCTTGCATGCTCTCCGTTGCTAGTAGATGCTTTGGCCAAGTAGATGCTTGTGACTCCAAGAGGGGGTATTTATGCTCGATAGTGGGTTCAGTCTCTAGATATCTGGATCAGTGACAGAAAGGTCTAAGATGGTAGATGTGCTGTTGCTACTAGGGATAAAACATTGGTGCAGTGTCCAAGGGCACTTGTATTGATTACATTACACACTTTACTTCATGCAATAATCTGTTGTTAGCAACTTAATACTGAATGGAATGCGGATGCTGCCTTGAAGGTGGATTATTTAGGCATAGATGCTGTTGGAATAACGGTCTATGTACTTTGTTGTAATGCCCAACTAGATTTCATAGTAGACATCTTGGCATGTATTGCATTGTTATGCCCTCTCTATTTGTCAATTGCCCAGCTGTAATTTGTTTACCCAACATGCTAGTTATCTGTTCTGAGAGAGACACCACTAGTGAACTGTGGACCCTGGTCCAATTTCCTCATACTGTTTACACAACCTGCTGCAATCATCTGTTTCCTGTTACTTGCTGTTTTTCCTGCTGTTTTCCACACCATACGTTTAACTCTTTGTTTCTGCAAGACCGGAGAGATTAACAACCTCTCTATTTCGTGTTGGGCGAAATTCTGGTTTGTGTCTGTGCAGATTCCACGTTGGTGCAAGCTCCCTAGCGCCAGGGGGAGTCAACATCAACAACCTTCCGATAGATCATCAAGTCCTACTGGATTGATAACCTTGGGTAGATTTCTCAAGGGAAAACTTCTGCTATCTACATCATAACCTTCCTCTTGGGGTTCACCAACACGTAGCCATCAAGCTGTTTTCTGGCGCCGTTGCCGGGGACTTGGAGGCTATTGGAAAGGGGAGTCTCTCAGTTCCAATCTCTTTACTTTGTTTTTGTCTTGTTTTATTTTTGTTTTGCTTGCTGTTAAAAATCAAAAACCCAAAAAAAAAATCCTGCATCTAGTTTTTAATTTCGAGTTGCCCTGTTGCTTGTTTTAGTCTTGCTAAAATGAGTAATCCTGATAATACTGAGTGGTCTGATTTTAACAAATTCGAATTCACAGCTTTACCTATCTTGAAACCTGAATTTTCCATGATAAACATACAAGTAGGTAGTGGCTTTGTCATAGGGGAAAACAACATTGAGCAATTTCTGAACTTTGTGAGAAAGTCTGATGACTTTAAAAAGAAATCTATAGCTGAACTTGCTCCTAATTATGAAACTGCCATAGCTTCCCTTGTTCAAATGCTAGAAGCTAGGTTTGTTAATATGCATCCTATAATTCAACACATGTTTTTAGCACTTCATGATATGAAAAATGGTGAAAAGAAAGACTTTGTGTTAGAAACTTTGCATGAAGAATTGGGAGATGTTGCTAAGGAAGCTAGAATGATATTTGCTAAGTATAAAATGTTTGATTGCTACACTGATGTTATGAAAATTCTTAGAACAAGAAGGGAAAATAGAGCTAAATATTCTAATCAACCTTTTGCTAAGAATGGTCTGAAAATTCCAATCCCCTATAAAATGATGGCATTGCATGACACCTTAGAAAATAATTTTGGATGGATTGTGCCTGAAAATCTTTTTGATGAAGAGAGTGTACCTAAGAGAAAAGAAAAAGAGAACTCTGAAACTAGCATAAGTAGCATACAATGCATTGTTGATAAGACTTTTAAGCTTTCATTGTATGATCTGGATCTTGACAATACTTGATGCATCTCTTCATGCCTAGCTCAAAGGCATTAAAGAAAATCACTTATGGGAGATAACCCATGTTTTTATTTGCTGTTTTATTTTTGTTTTCTTGAGTCAAGGATGCTTGTTTACCTCTGTAGCAACTCCTTTGTATCTTTTATTTGCTGTTTTATTGTGCCAAGGAGAGTTACTAATGCAAAGTTGGTATTTATTTTCGGGACTGCATTGGGACAGATTGCTGTTCGTCACCGTTTAATTCAGTAGAAAATCAGAAAAAATCGAAAAATGCTAAAATTTGTTGTGCATGTTCCTGATGATGTTACGCAACTTTCATTATTTCAAAAGTTTTTCATCTGAGCATCGTAAGTGCCTCGAAAAAATTCGTCATACAGATTGTTCTGGTTTGACAGATTCTGTCTTTTATTTTGCATTCTCTCTTTTACAAGTTTTTAAGTGGTTTCTTTTCATGTAAAAGTGCCCACTTGATCCTAGTAACAGTGGATAATGTTTAAAATAGTTGGCTTATGAGTTTTGTCTTTGCTAGAACTTTGAAGTATTATCTTTTAGTGCACTAACCTGCTAATGAGAAAAGCTGTTAAGTTTTGGTGTGAAGGAAGTTTTCAAGTATTGATAGAGGAGAATGATATTACATGATCAAGAAGAGTGAAGAGATTAAGCTTGGGGAGGCTCACCTCCCCAGCATATTTCAAGAAGACTCAAGCATCTAAGCTTGGGGATGCCCAAGGCATCCCCTTCTTCATCTACAAATTATCAGGTCATCTCTAATGGTGCTATATTTTATTGCTTCATACTAGTGTACTCTTCCTTGGAGCGTCAGTGTGTTTTTGTTTTCAGTTTGTTTTGTTTTGTTTGCTGTGCTATACTTGTTGGATCCTAGCATTCATGTTTGGGAGAGAGACACGCTCCACTTTTTCATTAGAATACTCTTGTGCTTCATTTATACTTGTTGAGTATTCCTGTCTAGTTGCTGTTATTGCTGTTAGCTCTCAGTTTTTTACATCTCTTGTTAGAGCTTTCAGTTTCTTTTGAAGAAAGTACTCTCTTGATTCACTTATATCTGTTTGGAGAGTTGTCAAATAAGTTGATTGGTGTTTGGTTGGACCAGAAAAATGCTATGCATGTGGTAGTGGTATAAAATGCTTACATGAATCTTTTTAGATCGTTGTCTTGAGTAATTTGATGCTTGCCAATTGTTTTGAGCTGTCAAGTAATTAATGTTTAAGCTTGTGCATCATGTAAGTAATGGCTATTAATGAAGAACTACTATAAGGATTTTCTGCTATAATAATCTGTTGCATGATTGGAAGTCCATAGTAGTCTAGATAATTTTTGGATGAAGGCTATGTGTTAACAAGGAAGACAGTGGGAGTCTATGGTTCGTCAAACCTTGTGTTTTATGTACATTCTTGCTATTCCAGTTGATAATGATGTTTGCTTATAATAACTTTGCTAGCCTAAACTCTGTACTAAGAGGGAATGCTTCTTGTACATCCAAAACCTTGAGCCAAATCCATGCCACCTGTGTCCACCATACCTACCTATTATGTGGTGTTTTCACCATTCCAAGTAAATTTCTTCATGTGCTATCTACTAACTACTCAAAACAATTATCCTTTTTGTGTCACTACTTGAAAAGCTCATAAGGACGTAGTAGTGAGATTTGTCATCTTCCATGCTAATTAATTTACAAGGATTGGCAGCTTCATCTGCTTCTCCACCTTTTATTTTGCATTAAAGAGCTGGTTAGTCCACCCTATAAATAAATAAATAATAAATAGACACTCCTCCATGGTGAATGTTGGTGGGCACCCGAGGATTCGGTTAGCCATGGTTTGTGGAAAGTAAATGGTTGGGAGGAGTGTCACCAATAAGTGCTTGTTACAAGTGCAGTCCTAAAAACTCTCGGACCGCTCTAAAAGTTAGTTAGCCATGGAAGATGACAAGTACCTGCTATTTGATTTGTTGACACCTGTATACACCATTACCTTACAAAACAATATTTTATGCTCTCTATATGCCTTCGGGAACTACAGCTCTAGCACATGATGTTAATCCCTGCTTCCCTCTGCGAAGGGCCATTCTTTTACTTTTATGTTGAGTCAGTTTTCCCACTTCTTTCTGTCTACTTAAGCAAACATCATTGTCAACTCCAGTATAACAGTTTTTACATAACTTTGTGTTTGGTTGATCATATTCTTTGCATTGACATTATCTATATGATATACATGTTGAAAGTTGAAGCAAAAGCTGAAGCTATTATCTTCCTTTGTGTTGATACAAACACTTTCATGTTGAGAATTATTGCTGCTGTAACTAACTATTATGTTAGACTATTATATCTCTAAATGTTTTATAGTGTTATTCATGAAAGTTTGCACTTGTGTGATCACTTATGTTTACTCTTTATTTACTTGCTTGCAAACTATAACCATTGGCTTGGATCACTTCATTCAGATCATGTGCATTACATTGTTATTTGATCAAAGATTGTGTTGGTAGCATGTCACTTCAAAAATTATCTGTTTTTATCGTTTACCTACTCGAGGACGAGCAGGAACTAAGCTTGGGGATGCTTGATACGTCTCAAACGTATCTATAATTTTTGATGTTCCATGATGTTATTATATCAATTGCTACATGTTTTGGTTACACTTTATATCATTTTTATGCATTTTCTGGGACTAACCTATTAACAAGATGCCACAGTGCCAGTTCCCTGTTTTCTGCTTTTTTGGTTTCAGAAAATCTATTAAGGAAATATTCTCGGAATTGGACGAAACAAAAGACATCGTCAATAATATCACGAGGAGATCACGGAGTCCAAAGGGGAGTCGGAGCAGACCCACCAGGGGCCACGCCACACTAGGGCGCGCCCAGGGTGGGCCCCGCCCCCCTATGGCGTGGTGGCCCCCTCGGCCACCGACGCCGCCTCTTCGCCTATATATTCTCCGCGACGCGAAAACCCTATGACGGTCGATCATATTCCACGAAAAGTTCCGTCGCGGCCGTCATCGTCATCTCAGATCGGAGGAGTTCTGAAGCTCTTCCCGGCACCCTGCCGGAGGGGAGATCATCACCGGAGGGCTCTACATCACCATGCCTGCCTCCGGAGTGATGCGTGAGTAGTCCACCCCTGGACTACGGGTCCATAGCAGTAGCTAGATGGTTGTCTCTCTACCTTGTGCCTCCATGTTTAGATCTTGTGAGCTGCCTAACATGATCAAGATCATCTTTTGTAATGCTAGATGTTGTGTTTGCTGGGATCCGATGAATATTGATACCATGTTTATTCAAGTTGTTTATCTATGTGCTCTTGATCTTGCATGCTCTCCGTTGCTAGTAGATGCTTTGGCCAAGTAGATGCTTGTGACTCCAAGAGGGGTATTTATGCTCGATAGTGGGTTCAGTCTCTAGATATCTGGATCAGTGACAGAAAGGTCTAAGATGGTAGATGTGCTGTTGCTACTAGGGATAAAACATTGGTGCAGTGTCCAAGGCACTTGTATTGATTACATTACACACTTTACTTCATGCAATAATCTGTTGTTAGCAACTTAATACTGAATGGGATGCGGATGCTGCCTTGAAGGTGGATTATTTAGGCATAGATGCTGTTGGAATAACGGTCTATGTACTTTGTTGTAATGCCCAACTAGATTTCATAGTAGACATCTTGGCATGTATTGCATTGTTATGCCCTCTCTATTTGTCAATTGCCCAGCTGTAATTTGTTTACCCAACATGCTAGTTATCTGTTCTGAGAGAGACACCACTAGTGAACTGTGGACCCTGGTCCAATTTCCTCATACTGTTTACACAACCTGCTGCAATCATCTGTTTCCTGTTACTTGCTGTTTTTCCTGCTTTTCCACACCATACGTTTAACTCTTTGTTTCTGCAAGACCGGAGAGATTGACAACCTCTCTGTTTCGTGTTGGGCAAGTTCTGGTTTGTGTCTGTGCAGATTCCACGTTGGTGCAAGCTCCCTAGCGCCAGGGGGAGTCAACATCAACAACCTTCCGATAGATCATCAAGTCCTACTGGATTGATAAACTTGGGTAGATTTCTCAAGGGAAAACTTCTGATGTCTACATCATAACCTTCCTCTTGGGGTTCACCAACACGTAGCATCAGGTACCTTCAATCATGTGTTGATTTGGGTTTTGTTGTAATTTGGACAATTCTTTCTCTTGTCACACTTGTGTGTGCTTTCTTGGTTTAATGTGTTTTGTCCAAATCGTATCTTGTTTGGTTCTTGAAAGTCCTGTGCATGCATATTTACTATATGTATATCTTATGGCATGCTTACTTTCGTTGATCCAATATTATAGGACAAACTCCATCAATTCCTAAATGGCTAAGATGTGCATGAAATTCAATTTCAATAACATGCACATATTTATGTGGAGTTTGTCCTATGTATTGTAGTTGTTCTAACTACTTGGGCCACAATAAGTTTGGGAACCATTTTGTACTTGAATTGGTTTTAGGTACTTTGGAGATGCATTGGAAGCTTGTCTCATTTACAAGGAAGGCGGTGTCACCATGTGCTTATTGGAGCCAAGCTCGGATGATCATGAACTCTTATCTTCTACATCCCAATGCTATCTCGGTAACAAGTATACTCATGCATACTTTTCTAGCTTTCAACCTTGTGTAGGTTGTTTCTTGGCATGATTTCCTTTGTGCGATACTTGTTATCTCTCGGAGCATCCCCTTTATCATCTATCCTTGTGGATATTGTTTGATACTATGATGAGTATGTGTTGGAAGTTCACCTATATCTTTTTAAGATAAATTTGAGCTTTGTGCTATGCTTTTAAGCAATGATCTTATTGGTATATATATGACTTCCATTTGGATATCATGATCTTTAATTTTGTACCTATTCTATGTGTACATGTTTATTTATGGACTTATATCTTCGTGATTGGTGTCTACTTAGAAACTTATACATGAGAATAGTTACATCGTTAATTGGTATTCCATTTCTTTAGCGACCACCTCTTATTGCCTTTGATTTTTTGGTGGTTTCTAAAAGGCACAAGCTTTGTTTTCTTTTGGTTTACTTTTGCATCTAATAAGCTTGTGAACCTATTTGCTACTCTTTTGTTTGTGTTCAAAATTATCTAGGAGGGAGTGAGGATTCCATGTTGTGCACAACATATTAAAATGAAAATCCTTTTGTGCACGTACCTTGGGGAGTTCCCTCTTGTTTTTTTAAACACTTCTTCAGATCCTTTTGTTTGCTTGCTTCTTTCGTCGAAGTATCTTTTTCTTTGATATTCTTTTGCATATTTTGGATCCTCGATAGTTTGATCTCTCCATATATTCGCATTGGATGTGTGCATTTGATTTCACTCATATTATGAGAAATGCACACTTTATGGGGGAGCTCTTATTATATTGGCCTTCTAAATTTGTTCCTCCCATTTCGGCAATCGATGCCAATGGGGGAGAAGTTTAGAGGGTTTAAGGGAATTTGGTTTTATGCTTTTAGTTCTTTCTTAAGCATTTGCCTTTCTTGCTCTTGCAACCTTACTCTTTGTGTTGCGTGGTTGTTTAATTCATTATATAAACCCTCGTAAAAGGATTGTCATCAATTACCAAAATGGGGGAGATTGAAAGGGCATGTGTTGCCCCATGTGTGGTTTTGGTAATTAATGACAATCCTTATGGACTAATGTTTGCATTGAGATATCTTTATAGATCTTGTCCATAAATAAGATTGGAGTTCATGTGTTGGACTCTAGAAGATTATATGATGACCAAGGTTCTATCCAATGAGTTCATATGAAGAATGGTCATCTAGAGTTGAGCTTATTGCAAGCATGGCTTGGAAAAGAAGATTGAGTGAACATTCATGTTTATCTCCAAGCCATCATCTATATCAAAAGAAGAATATGAAGCGCAAGTGGATTCATGAAGACGGAGCTAAGCGAGGCTCTCCCATGATGGTGTATGGGGGAGCATTTGGAGAAGCCTTCATCAAACAATGTGCTAGCAAGAGCAAATCAAGAAGTGGTCCACTTGAAGAGATCAAGATCGACTCATCTAGCTCAAGTGGAAGGTCAAGGCAAATGTATGATCTTGATAGGGTTTCTATTTTACCGGTCTCTTGTTGTTAGTTTGGAGAGAGGGTTATAGGATAGACGGCGTACTATCAAGAGGCGCTCTCAAGTGAGTAACTTGATCGCATCTTTATGGAGAGCTCAAACCTTTGCATATTTGGAATATCATCTTTCTGGTTCTTATTTTGCTTTTATACATGTGAGAATTTAGAGTTTGTGTTCATCTCCATACAAGCCCTAGTTCATCAAAAACGGATTTCATTTGAATATCTTCTTGTGGTGTTTTGATGTTGTAGGTTTTACCGGTTAATCTCTTGTGAGAGGTCAAACTCTACTTGTGTTATCTCCTCACATGATGGACTATGATGTGTATATGCATGATCTTGTAGAGCTTGTGATTATCTTCAATAAGCCCAAGATCATAGAAAACGGAGTCCGGATGAAAAAACTTATTATGTTTTTGATATTGGAGGTTTTACCGGTTGTGCTTTTATCGAGAGGTCTAACCTTTCCCCCATTTGGTTTTATTTCTCCCATGTTGGACTATGATGTTCTCTGCATGATCTTGTAAAGCTCTTCATTACGATTCCAACGAGCCAAGATCATCGAAATCGGATACGGATGCAAAAGTTATTGAAGTTTTCGTACCGCGTGGCGTGCAGTTTTTTTC